>JAZAYU010000214.1:844024-889420 GCA_038501625.1 Corbicula japonica
AAATTTTAGGAAACGATTTGTGGTATCTTCCGCTAATATTTCTAGTCAGCTTTTCGTCTTTCAATAGAGTTGCGAAAAACTTCAGGTCTTCAAGCCTGTCATTATGTAACTGTTGCACAAGTTGTGCAGCTGTTTGTGTTTGTTGTAACACTTTCGCCTACCTAGCTGATAGATGTTCAATGAGCGTCGGTCAACAGGTTACTCACCGGAGTTTCTATGGTTTAAGGAATAATATTTCCTCCTCGAGATCGACAAGTTATATCTAATTAATTGCTAAAGATTTAATTGCTTGGCAGTTTATGGAAAAGGTGATTGATTTCATCACGAGGATGGTCAGTCGCTCTTTCGTATAAAAACCGGGCTAAATTGATAGTACTTCGCGCTGTTCTTTACTGCACAAGATTCCCTAGTTAGTGTCACGGGAGTACAAGCAAGACTCACGAATCGAGTCTTTCAAAAACCGTATCGGGTTTTATATTTTATCTTAATAATATACAGTGGAATAAACATTCTAGGAATTGTAAAATTACTTGGATACTTTTAACAGCGTTTGAATGTTTTGCTGAATTATTTTGCAACTTGTTACAACCACTATACGATCACGAAATAATCATTGGAAATATTTAATTGAACATTTGTACGTTTACAGCTTTTTCCATTAAGCTGTGTTTTCTAAAGAGAACTCATTTCTTGGTTAATTTAATGAGACTTTATTTGTTCACGATTTTGCTGTGATATTAAATATCTGGACTTGAAGTCAGGGCTGGAAAAATACAGTAGCCCGACGTCCCGGACTAGTCAAAATGCCAACTCGGGCTACTGGATGATTGTCTGAAATCTAGTCCCGGACAAGTCATTAATCCATATGCGGACAAGTGACAAATATACAGATTCTCAGTGTCAAAACTTGTTAGTATTAAACAGCTGATTAGCCTAATCAACAGCATGTGTGGCACATCAAACGTCCCGACTGACCCCCTGTGGAGTCGATAATTGTTGCATCCATTGCTTCTGTACTCTAATAAACTGTCTAGAATATTGGTACAGTAGTTATTCCTATTATATACAGATTATCTAATAATTAAAATAAAAACAAAGATTACGCAAAACATCGTAAGTTTATACAGTATTTCGCTTGTCGCATATTTAAGAATTTGCCGGTTTCACTCGTTTCACTCGTTTTTAACAAAGTACTCTTTGCTAGAAGCATTCACATTCGAAAAGGAAACTTTTTTTACACAAAAGACAACTTGATTTCAGTGATTATAGCCACAGAAAATAGGAACATTTTATAAATTATGAATAATTGCTCACTTTTTGGATGGAAATTTTACTATTTTTTCACCAATGTTTCTGTTATCAAGTGAGTTGGATTTGAATACCTTTAATGTCTTAAAACTGCAAAAATTACATGGGAAACTCAAGGAAACATGTTGTTCACTTGATAAAATTTCATTTTTAACATGTACAATCTAAATTTGACTTGAAATCACCACCGGTGAAAGTGTATGCATTTTCGGACAGCAATAATTTCGGATACGTTATGTTTTCCTCAACTGTTCTGAGGTTTGAATTATTTTTTAAGTAACTTACAAATTTTGACTATCATAATCATTTTGACTATCATAAAAATTTAAATTCATTATACCATAGAGAAATATGGTTTGTGTGGGTGGGCAGGGGGCAGAGTTGCACGCAAATCGCTAGTCTTGTAAAACGAGCTGTCGTTATTTTAACTCCGAGAAGTCTAACCAGTTAACAAAGAACCAAACCCACCGACGCATAGGGGTACATTGTACTGGGAAAATGGACGCTAGAGATCGCTTATTGTTTAAAAAAAACGCTGAAACTATAGAACTTTATTACAAAAAACATCAGCTCTGACAAGATATTATGTGCAACAGTCGACAGAGTCATAACATGTGATACTTGTACTTGTTTAATGTTGTTTAATATCAATAATGTGCAGTGCCGGTAAATACATGTTCAGATGATAGTGTCTCTAGCTGGGAGCGAACCCACACCGTCACGGCGACAGCGCCTAGCCATGCAATTCCTGCGACGTAACCAACTGAGCTAACCGGGACAACGCCAAAAATCGTTGATCGGATATCCCTGATTTACGTAACAATCACTGCATGACATCTGTAACGGGTGAATTTACTGATAACAGTACTGACTAAATGTACGGGGAGACTTTTTATGGCCGCCACACTGCACAAAGTAAACGTTAAAAAAATCTTTTGTATTTAAGGTTTATAAGTTATTAGTGAGTTCCTTTTTTCTCATATTTTTGACAAAAAAAAATCATAGTGTTTTTTGCCGGAAAGAAAATAAAGTATTTTGTAATTGACAAGAATGATCAATCTTGACTAAAATGTGTAAAACGGCGTTTAACGCTTACGCGCAGTACAGGTTATCATATAGTAGCGTCGTGTTTACATCAGCTGTCAATATCCAATATGGTAGAGCTAGGTAGATTTTACCGTGTTAAATCAGTTTGAAAGTTTAACTGCCGATGTGAACGATTGCGTGAATGGATTTTCTTTATAGATGTCTCATCTGATGCAGAAAATTACAAGCTTTCTGTACATGTAAAAATTATGCAGGTAAAACCCAATTTTTTAGCCATAAATCGTGCCCAACTGATTTCGTTGGGCATTACATACGCAAAGAAGACAACTTTTCCACCACAGTTTTGGTCTATTTTGGTTTGTACTCTGAAGGGGGATATTGACCCAGCAAAAAATAGCACAATATCCACCTTTTAGAGTACAATTATTTGGACTACATCCGGGACTAGTGACTTTAATAATCAATAAATAACGTTAACGATATTATCAAGCTTCAAATGAGTAATTAACAACCATGCATATATTGTGTATTTACGTGGTAATCTGTTTCATACAAAATGCATTTTCAAAAGGGTGTGGCCCTGCGGATAAATGTTGGTGCGTTTCAGAAAGAAATATGGACTGCTCTAGAACAAACTTTACGCTGAAGGATATATGTGGAACCATTGGGAACGCGACAACAGAACTTTGGAGCGAACAAAACAATATTCAGGAAGTTAAAGAAAGTGATCTGAACGGCTGTCATCGATTAGAACATTTGTATCTACGAGCAAACAACATCAGCATTAAAGAAAATTGTACGTTTTGCTCTTTGGACAAGTTAAAGGTTTTAGATGTGAGCAACAATTATTTCATTGTTCATAAAAACACTTCAATTTTAGGCAAACAATTTCCAGAATCATTAATGAAACTTAAGTTGAACGGAAATACAAACAGTTCGACAATGGACAACTTAGATTACCCAGATTTATCATATCTATCAAACTTGAGTGAACTGTATATGGATGGTTTGCCTTACAAGTCTTTTCCAAAGGCGTACAGTGTGATGACAACTCTCAAAACATTGGTACTATCAGGATTTAACGGATACTGCAATTTAGTTCAGATTTCAAACGAAACTTTTAGAAATTTAGTTCATGTAAGTAACCTTAATATCAGTGCATGCAATATTAAAACTATCCACGCAGGAGCGTTTGAAAACATGCTGGAATTGAATGTTTTTGATTTGTCTGTGAACATGGGACTTGGATTCAAAGTGCTAGCAAATATTTCATATGGCCTTCAATTTACGAAAATACGTTCTCTTAATGTATCAAGTATTCATACAAGTTTTGGAATAGGCACAATAGTTCGGAAACAAGATATCTGCTATTTATGGAATACTTCGATTTTAGAGATCGTGCTAAATAATAACCGAATAGAAATGTTTGAGACAAATACCCCTATTATACTTCCACCTAGTGTACAAATATTACGCATGGAACATAACAAATTTACATTTGCTCCATATTTACTACAAATTGGATGTGTGTCAGGTTTAACAGAGTTTTATGGAAACTATCAGAACAACCCTCATAGTCCGCTATTATACGATAAAGAGCCAATTGAAGCTGAAAATGACGTCGACATTGAAGACCAGGCATGTCCATTTATGAAAACCGACTTCCTGCGAAATGTTTCCCGACATATTAAATATTGCAATTTCTTCGAACCTGGCGAGAAAATTAATATTTTGCAGAATTATCCTATGTTTCCAAAATCTTTGAAAAAAATTCACTTTGCCTCTAGCGCAATGCAATATAACATACCAACAGTTTTGGTTTTTCCACTAACAAATAATGTCGAATATGTGGATATTTCTGGCAACATTCTTTATTCATTTTCTGGACAAGTTGGACCTTTCCCAAAGTTAAAACACGTGGACTTGTCGAAGAACTACTGTTCATTTATAGGACTGAATTTCTTTAAGCAAGGTATGACAATCACCAATCTACAACTTCAACAAAATTTTCTTGGATTGCTACTAGCAAACGAAAGTCACGGTGCACATCTCTTTGAAAATTTAGTAAATGTAACAACTTTAAATATTTCGTCTAATATAGTTTCGTATATTCCAGCATTGGCATTTTCTTCTATGGTAAGTCTGGAAACTCTGGACATAAGTGTCAATAACATTGAAAACTGGACTGTAGATGTTGAAAATCTTAATAATCTTCTTCACCTAAGATTGCGAACAAACTTTTTCCAAACGCTGCCGAATATTTTAACGCAGAAACTAGAGCACAACGCAAAGCGTTTGAAAATGCCATTTTCAATTGACTTCAGAAACAACACAATTAAAGTAAACTGCGATAACAGAATATTTCTCGAATGGATGGTTCAGCATACTGAGAACTTTGTTGCCTTTAAAGACAATATTTTCCAAGACACTAATGGTATGGCGATTAGTGCTGACGAGTTCATAGCAAAGGTAAAAAGTCTAAAGAAATCCTGCAAATCGTACACTTTGGAAATTGTGATTGGAACAATCGGACTGTCTGCATTTCTGGCCGTTGTAAGTTCTGGTTTTGTTTATAAGAATCGTTGGAATATCAGATATCTTATGAGACTTACTAAAATTCGACATTTTGGTTACAAAAGATTAGGTGATTATATAGATGATGAAAATTATAGGTATGATGCATTTATTTCATATGCTAATGAAAATCTACGTTTTATACTCGACCAAATTGTTCCCGAATTAGAAAATCGTGGATTCCGTTTGTGTCTACATGACCGAGACTTCCTACCCGGTGATAACATAGCGGACAACATAATCAGTGCGATACGTAACAGCAAGACAACTGTTATCGTGTTATCAGCAGATTTTCTGAAGAGTAAATGGTGTCTTTATGAGTTCAATATGGCAAGAATGGAAAGTATCTACTCCCGAGCAGGTTCGAATTGTCTACTTGTTGTCATGTATGAGGACGTCTCAAACAGGCATATGCCAAATGAAATGCTCGAATGGATCCGTTCAAATACATACTTGGAGTATACGACAGATGCTCTAGGAACAGAACTGTTCTGGGACAATCTTTGTGAAGCTCTTCGTGGGTAATTAAGTAATGTGACATGTAAATTTTTGTAGAAATCGCTTTTAGACTGCTGTTGAACATATTAAAATGGGAAAAATATACAGAGACAAACATTAGAAGTGCAACAATGCTTTTAGCTTTTTATAGAATATCCGTTCTTCGTTTGTTAAATATAAAAGCCCTTTATATAGTGTATAACATGTTACTGTTACAGAAGCTGCATGGCACACGACTTGGTATCGACAAGTTAAAATATAGGCGCTCTAAACATTAATAAAGAAATGTTGTTGTTTTTTAATTTGGTTATTTTTTGTGACTTTGGTTTTGCTGATTTTAAAACAATTAAACTGTGTAGATATTAAAGATTTAATACTTGTACTTAAACAATGTTTAATGAATGTTCTTAAACAATGTTTAATGAAATAGTTTGTCCAGAAATGTTTTGGTAAAAATGATACTACTGTAGTTCATATTATTAATTGAACGATATTTTAATACTGGAGGACATTTCTCCTCCAGACATAAAGTATTAAAATTACGGTCAGTTTACTAAAAATGTTTATTTAAATTGTTGAAAAGGATGTGTAAAAATTGTATTATTTTCTGCGTTTTATCTCACTCGCTAAACAAATCGACTATCATTTACTGCAGGTGTTTTTAACTCACCTGTCACAAAGTGACAGGGTGAGCTTTTGTGACCGCCTGATGTCCGTCGTCCGTCGTGCGTCGTGCGTCGTGCGTCGTCAACAATTGCTTCAATCGACTTCTTCTCTGAAACGGCTTGGCCAATTTTGATGAAACTTGCCACGGATGTTCCTTGCATAAAGCTCTTCCAAAGATGTTCAAAGAAATCAATTCCATGCAGAACTCTGGTTGCCATGGCAACCGAAAGGAAAAATTTTAAAAATCTTCTTGTCTGAAACCACAAGGCCTAGAGCTTAGATATTTGGCATTTAGCATCCTCTAGTGGAGCTCTACAAAGATTGTTCAAATTATTTCCCTGGGGTCAAAATTGGCCCCGCCCCAGGGGTCACTTCATTTTACATAGACTTATATAGGAAAAACTTTAAAAATCTTCTTGTCTGAAACCACAAGGCCTAGAGCTTAGATATTTGGCATTTAGCATCCTCTAGTGGAACTCTACAAAGATTGTTCAAATTATTTCCCTGGGGTCAAAATTGGCCCCGCCCCGGGGGTCACTTCATTTTACATAGACTTATATAGGAAAAACTTTAAAAATCTTCTTGTCTGAAACCACAAGGCAAAGAGCTTAGATATTTGGCATTTAGCACCCTCTGGTGGAACTCTACAAAGATTGTTCAAATTATTTCCCTGGGGTCAAAATTGGCCCCGCCCCAGGGGTCTCTTCATTTTATATAGACTTATATAGGAAAGGCTTTAAAAATCTTCTTGTCTGAAACCACAAGGCCTAGAGCTTAGATATTTGGCATTTAGCACCCTCTAGTGGAACTCTACAAAGATTGTTCAAATGATTTCCCTGGGGTCAAAATTGGCCCCACCCCAGGGGTCACTTTATATTGCATAGACTTATAAAGGAAAAACTTTAAAAATCTTCTTGTCTGAAACCACAATGCCTAGAGTTTAGATATTTGGCATTTAGCACTCTCTAGTGGAACTATACAAAGATTGTTCAAATGATTTCCCTGGGGTCAAAATTGGCCCTGCCGCAGGGGTCACTTCATTTTATATAGATTTATATAGGAAAAACTTTAAAAATCTTCTTGTCTGAAACCACAAGGCCTAGAGCTTAGATATTTGGCATTTAGCATCTTCTATTGGAACTCTACAAAGATTGTTCATATTATTTTCCTGGGGTCAAAATTGGCCCCGCCCCAGGGGTCACTTAATTTTACATAGACTTGTATAGGCAAAACTTTAAAACTCTTCTTGTCTGAAACCAGAAGCTGAGAGTACTTTTGTACTCAGGTGAGCGATATAGGGCCATCATGGCCCTCTTGTTTTAATTTTTTTTAAAATATCAAAACAGCTGCAATTTTCTTGTGACAATGTAAAGTATTTATGACAAAAATAAATATAATATTCTAAACACATCTTTTTGTTCGATTTTGAGTGTTTTAAAATCTGTAGTAGAAAACAAATAGTGACATTTTTATCTCATTATAACTTTTGCCTTTAAATTTATTTACTTTAATTTCATGAAAACAAAATATATGATACTTCAAAACTATTAATTTCTTATTATGATTGGCAGCTTAGTTACATTTCTTTTGATAAAATTTACGAAAAGTATTTTAAGCATATCTATTTTTAGCCTTGGGTGATTTCCGGCAAATTTTGGGTTCTTCCCTCAATTTCCATACATAATCAGTGCTTATTTCAAAATATGAAGTGTCAACTTTAGATGCTCATAATTTGAGTGCTTCGACATGAACAGAAAAGCTTGAGATCGCGCTGTTTCTCTGACAAATTACGAACCTATTCTTGTAATAGTATAGGTCGTTTTTTTGTGTCCACGAGTCGTCTGTTTTTCTTTTGTAGGTTTTATGTGTTGTTACCATATACTTTGGGTTTTCAAATTTTATATGTGGTTACCATTAATTATTTGCACATACTTAGAAATGTTTTTCTCGGTGGTTTCTAAATACCTTTCTTAATTCGTTCACATATTGTGTCTGAAAACCACATCACTAGGCCGAATAAAAGAAATATCTTTTACCAAATCGTTTGCCACTAACCGTTTGAAGGCGGTAACCCTCGGGTTCTCACTTTCGTTTATTGTTTGTGGCATCTATTTTGAAACTGATTATTGTATAAGCTCGCTCTCTTCTCCTCTCTACAATTTGGCTGTGTGGGGAGGCTGTATCTGCTGGATGTGGCCATTCCTGCTATGCATTTTTCGCTGTTTTAACACTAGATGCAACAAGTTTTGTCTGATTACCATTAAAATTGCTTAAAATTGTTGGGTTGATAGTGTCATGGTCTTTTTCGAAAACGAGTGAAGAACAAGGTCAGTTAGTAAAATCTAAAGATCACCTTTGTTCATGCATTAGAACCAACTTTTTTTATAAAATTAATATTTATTGTTCGAAGGATGCGTAATCAACCGGATGTTGCCCCTCTGCTGGTCTTGGTGAAAAGGTCTGTAATTGTGTATGTGCCTACTCTTTGCCATTTGCAAATTCTATAGCAGGTTTTTCTTGTCATTATATAGAGATATGATTTACACATCAAAGAAAATAAAAGGCTGTGTCAATTTCTCCATTTTATTTATAAACCCAACTGTTTAATTCCAACAAAATGGCAATCTGGTTAAAATTATCTCATGAAACTGATAAACAGGATCTAACAACGAGTCACTAAAACGTGCTTTTACCAAAAACCTTTGGAACTTATCACATTGTCACCTACAAAATTGCAAAAATGCATTGTGATCGCCGTAAATGCCGAAGCGTTATGGACGTTATACCATGTTAAAAATCATGGGAAGTGGTGACACCCCGTGTAAGACATATTTTACTGAAGGTTTGTGTGTTTGTGAAGCTTTGCATTAACTTTCACTGAAATGCCATCTTCAAACTATTTTGCGACCTTTGCTGATATGGATCATGCTTCCTGTGTTGACTGTATCTATAAATAGTTATCAGGAAAACTTAAATAATTTTTATACGATATTTGTGGACCGTCATTATATCTAATATTTTGATAGATCTGATTTCAATAAGATTGACAAATGACTACTAGTAAGAATATTCTAAGGCGAATTAACAGAAAAGAAACAGGGTGTCTGTGATTATAAATTCTGTGTGAACACTTTGAACGCCAAACGCATGAGGTATATCTTTGTGACGATTGAACATTTAGCTATACTAAAAGGGAACGCTGGTGGGAAAATCTTGACAAAGATAAGGAACTCCGTCTGTTTATTTTCTTCATACCGCCGTGATCTTTCTCTGGTCCCAGCAATATGAAACTTTGATTTCCAAGAAAAAAAATCGGTATATACAACAACCAGAATCTTGGTAACACATGTCGGAAAATGGGTTACCAACGATCCCTGATGAAAACAAGGTTTAACAGCTTATTCACCAAGACAACTGGTACTTGTTTGTTCATATGAAAAACCTTGTTGGGGCAAGTGTGAGGTTGATGCACCCTAGAACCTGGTTTAAACCCTCAGTGGCAAATTGTTTTGCTACTGACCGTTTGAAAATTGTTCAGTCATAAAGAATGACTTATATATAATAGATGTACAGGGAGTTATTAAAGCCAACGAACAGTACAAATATGAATATATTGCATGCTCGGTATTATTGATCCGGTTCATGGACAGATATGGAAATGCATGAAGCAACAGTTGGCTGTTGAAGATGAAAAACAAAATGTTTGAGCATATTAACATTGCAGAGATATTGGGAATAGTCAGTTTTGCAGACTGTCCATTCTTACTTTAAATACAACCAACTCAGTATTAACTTTTAACCTAAGTTTCAGCATTATTCAGTATTTTTAAAAATATCCAAAGAAATCATCGATCTCAAAGAATTGCTCCATAAAATAATTGATGAAAACCTACAATAAAATATTTAATACTTAAACCAGCGATATATGTTCTTAAGATATGAACGTTTTCAATAAAAATACTTTACTCCATACGGGTTTTATCGCATGTGCGAATAGGATAGAGTTAAATAAGCCAGCACGCCTGATCTGGATGCTTCGCATTTTATGGTCGTTTCGGACGGTGAACAGATATATTTTCACCACACTGTTTATGTTTTACGCCTGTTTTAATTTAGTCTGCATGGTACATGTAAAGACCTTGGTAAACAAGCTTTATATATGCTTAGCGTTGTTTATCGCGAAAGGAAATATTTGGAATAATGAACCGTTAATATTTGACGAATGGATAAAATAATTCTTATCATCCGGGACTAGTGTCTTTCATAATCAATAAATAACGTTAACGATATTATCAAGCATCAAATGAGTAATTAACAACCATGCATATATTGTGTATTTACTTGGTAATCTGTTTCATACAAAATGCATTTTCAAAAGGGTGTGGCCCTGCGGATAAATGTTGGTGCGTTTCAGAAAGAAATATGGACTGCTTTAGAACAAACTTTACGCTGAAGGATATATGTGGAACCATTGGGAACGCGACAACAGAACTTTGGAGCGAACTAAACAATATTCAGGAAGTTAAAGAAATTGATCTGAACGGCTGTCATCAATTAGAACATTTGTATCTACGAGCAAACAACATCAGCATTAAAGAAAATTTAAAGAGCAACAATTATTTCATTGTTCATAAAAACACTTCAATTTTAGGCAAACAATTTCCAGAATCATTAATGAAACTTAAGTTGAACGGAAATACAAACAGTACGACAATGGACAACTTAGATTACCCAGATTTATCATATCTATCAAACTTGAGAGAACTGTATATGGATGGTTTGCCTTACAAGTCGTTTCCAAAGGCGTACAGTGTGATGACAACTCTCAAAACATTGGTACTATCAGGATTTAACGGATACTGCAATTTAGTTCAGATTTCAAACGAAACTTTTAGAAATTTAGTTCATGTAAGTAACCTTAATATCAGTGCATGCAATATTAAAACTATCCACGCAGGTGCGTTTGAAAACATGCTGGAATTGAATGTTCTTGATTTGTCTGTGAACACGGGACTTGGATTCAAAGTGCTAGCAAATATTTCATATGGCCTTCAATTAACGAAAATACTTTCTCTTAATTTATCAAGTATTCATACGAGTTTTGGAATAGGCACAATAGTTCGGAAACAAGATATCTGCTATTTATGGAATACTTCGATTTCAGAGATTGTGCTAAATAATAACCGAATAGAAATGTTTGAGACAAATACCCCTATTATATTTCCACCTAGTGTACAAATATTACGCATCGAACATAACAAATTTACATTTGCTCCATCTACTTCAAATTGGATGTGTGTCAGGTTTAACAGAGTTTTATGGAAACTATCAGAACAACCCTCATAATCCGCTATTATACGATAAAGAGCCACTTGAAGCTGAAAATGACGACGACATTGAAGACCAGGCATGTCCATTTATGAAAACCGACTTCCTGCGAAATGTTTCCCGACATATTAAATATTGCAATTTCTTCGAACCTGGCGAGAAAATTAATATTTTACAGAATTATCCCATGTTTCCAAAATCTTTGAAAAGGATTCACTTTGCCTCTAGCGCAATGCAATTTAACATACCAACCGTTCTGGTTTTTCCACTACCAAATAATGTCGAATATGTGGATTTTTCTGGCAACATTCTTTATTCATTTTCTGGACAAGTTGGGCCGTTCCCAAATTTGAAACATGTGGACTTGTCCAAGAACTACTGTTCATTTATATAGGACTGGATTTCTTTAAGCAAGTTATGACACTCACCAATCTACAACTTCAACAAAATTTTCTTGGATTGCTACTAGCAAACGAAAGTCACGGTGCACATCTCTTTGAAAATTTAGTAAATGTCAAAACTCTAAATCTGTCGTCTAATATAATTTCGTATATTCCAGCTTCGGCATTTTCTTCTATGGTTAGTCTGGAAACTCTTGATGTAAGTGTCAATAACATTGAAAACTGGACAGTAGATGTTGAAAATCTTAATAATCTTCTTCACCTAAGATTGAGAACAAACTTTTTCCAAACGCTGCCGAATATTTTAACGCAGAAACTAGAGCACAACGCAAAGCGTTTAAAAAAGCAATTTTCAATTGACTTCAGAAACAACACAATTAAAGTAAGCTGCGACAACAGAGTATTTCTCGAATGGATGGTACAGCATACTGAGAACTTTGTTACGTTTAAAGACAATATTTTCCAAGATTCTAATGGTATGACGCTTAGCGCTGACGAGTTCATAGCAAAGGTAAAAGGTCAAAAGAAATCATGCAAATCGTACACTTTGGAAATTGGGATGAGTACCATTTGGGTGTCGGTATTTCTGGCCGTTGTATTTTCTGGTTTTATTTATAAAAATCGTTGGAATATCAGATATCTAATGAGACTAACTAAAATTCGACATTTTGGTTACAAAAGATTAGGTGATTACATAGATGACGACAATTACAGGTTCGATGCATTTATTTCATATGCTAATGAAAATCTACGTTTTATACTCGACCAAATTGTTCCCGAATTAGAAAATCGTGGATTCCGTTTGTGTCTACATGACCGAGACTTTCTACCCGGTGATAACATAGCGGACAATATAATCAGTGCGATACGTAACAGCAAGACAACTGTTATTGTGTTATCAGCAGACTTTCTGAAGAGTAAATGGTGTCTTTATGAGTTCAATATGGCAAGAATGGAAAGTATCTACTCCCGAGCAAGATCGAATTGTCTTCTTGTTGTCATGTATGAGGACGTCTCAAACAGGCATATGACAAATGAAATGCTCGAATGGATCCGTTCGAATACATATTTGGAGTATACGACAGATGAACTAGGAACAGAACTGTTCTGGGACAATCTTTTGGGGTCTTCTCTCAATTTCCATACATATCAGTGCTTATTTCAAAATATGAAATGTCAACTTTAGGTGCCCATAATTTGAGTGTTTTGGGGTCTTCTCTCAATTTCCATACATATCAGTGCTTATTTCAAAATATGAAATGTCAACTTTAGGTGCTCATAATTTGAGTGTTTCGACATGGACAGAAAAGCTTGAGAGCGCGCTGTTTCTCTGACAAATGACGAACCCATTTTGTAATAGTATATGTCGTTTGTTTTGTCCACGAGTCGTCTGTTTTTCTTTTGTAGGTTATATGTGTTGTTACTTTGTACTTTGAGTTTTTAAATTTTATATGTGGTAACCATTAATTATTTGCACATACTCAGAAATGTTTTCTCGATGGTTTCTAAATACCTTTCTTAATTGGTTCAAAGTTTGTGTCTGAAAACCAGATTACTAGACCGAATAAAAGCAATATCTTTTACCAAATCCTTTGCCACTAACCGTTCCAAGGCGGTAACCCTCTTGTTCTCACTTTCGTTAATTGTTTGTGGCGTCTATTTTGAACCTGATTATTGTAAAACCACGCACTCTTCTCCTCTAAAACGTTTTGGCTGTGTGGGGAGGCTGTGTCTGCTGGATGCGGCCATTCCTACTAAGCATTTTTCACTTTTTAACACCAGGTGTAACAAGTTTACCATCAAACTTGCATAAAATTATTCTGTTGATAGTGTCATGGTCTTTTTCGTGTCATGGTCTTTTTCGAAATCGAGTGAAAAACAAGGTCAGTTAGTAAAATCTATAGATCACCTTTGTTCATGCATTTGAGGCCACAGAGGGGACAATCCGGTTGATTACGCATCCTTCGAACAATAAATAGTAATTTTTATAAAATTACTATTTATTGTTCGAAGGATGCGTAATCAACCGGATTTTCCCCTCTGCTGGTCTACCGTAGGTTTGGATATTTTGGCCTTGGTTTTTAATTGGCCTAATTGGCCAACCTAATGAAAATGCCAAAATTAAACGCACCAAAATATGTCACAGGTGAAAGTAAGCCCAGGTAGTGCAAACACAACAATAAACAGATTATTTTTCACACTTCGCCGACGTTGATCACTATTTATCGCTTGGATAAAAACAACTCGATAAATCTCGTTATTTTAAATTTCAATTAATGTACTTAAGTTTGTTGGATTATTGTTTGTTGCAATAAATGTTGTGAAAATGTGAGATTGGATTAAATGTTTTAAAAATCATATCCTTATTTGATTTACCCTTATAATTATTATGCATTTTAAATCGATATTTCTGCATGTGAAGTTTTATTTTTGTATTTAAAATAATAATATGAATAATTTTACTGTCTTTTGTTGCTTTCTCTTATATGTATCGTTTATATTTTAATATGTCTAAGATAAATGCCGACAAATCAGATAAATTAGCATACCATGACATGACAAAATAACGTATTTGTGTTTATTTTTCGCCACACAATTATAAATGGCCAAAATTAAACTGGCCGAAATAAAACACATGCACTTTGGGGCAAAATGGCCAAAATATGACGACGACAAAATATCCCAATTTACGGTATTTGAAGAGGTCTGTAATTGTGTATGTGCCTACTCATTGCCGTTTGCAAATTCTATAGCAGGTCTTTCTTATCATTTTTTAGAGATGTGATTTACACATCGAAGAAAATAAAAAGCTGTGTCAATTTCTCCATTTTTATAAAACCAACTGTTTAATTCACACAAAATGACAATCTGATTAACATTATCTCCTGAAACCGCTAAGCTATCAGGATGTGACAATGAGTCACTCAGATGTGCTTTTACCAAAAACCTTTTGAACTGATCACATTGTCGCCTACAAAATCGAAAAAAGTACATTGTTATCGCCGTAAATGCCGAAGCGTTATGGACGTTATACCATGTTTAAAACCATGGAAAGTGTTGACACCCCGTGTAAGACATATTTTACTGAAGCTCTGTGTGTTTGTGAAGCACTAAATTAATTTTCACTGTTCAAAAATGACATCTTTAAACTTTTTTGCGACATTTGCTGATAGCGTTATGGATCAAGCTTCCTGTGTTGACTGTATCTAAAATACTTATCGGGAAACCACGATAATTAAAATACGCTATTTACGGGCCGTCATTAGATCTAATATTTAGTTACATATGACTTTAGTGAGATTGACAAATGGCGACTAATAAGAGTATTCTAAGGCGACTTAACAGAATAGACTTTTTACAGGGTGTCTGTGATTATAAATTCTGTGTGAACACAGTGAACGCAAAACGCAAGAGGCATATCTTTAGTGAACGGGAACGCGGTGGGAAAATCTTGACAAAGTTAAGATCTCGGTCGGTTTATTTTCTTCTTACCGCCGTGATCTTTCTGACTTTAATCAAGTGTCTCTGGTCCCAGAAACATGAATCTTTGATTTGACTACAACAACCCGAAAATTAAGAACAAATGCCTGAAAATGTGGTACCAGCGATCCCTGTTGAAAACAAGGTTTTTAAGCTTATTTACCAAGACAACTGGTACTTGACATGTGTGTTCATATGAAAAACTTGTTTAGGTTGGTGCACCCTAGAACCTGGTTTAAACCCTCAGTGGCAAATTGTTTTGCCATTGACAGTTTGAACATTGTTCAGTCACAAAGAAGGGCTCATATATAATAAATGTCAGGGAACTCAGAAAGCAAACGAACAGGACAAATATGAAAATATTGCATGTTCGGTTTAGTTGATCCGACTTATGGACATAAATGGAAATGCATATTACTTCCTATCTCGCCTAGCAACGGGATGAGCATATACCATTGCAGAGAGATAGGCATTAGTCAATTTTGCAGATAACTTCCCTTTCTTACTTATTCAACCAACTCAGTATTAACTTTTAACCTTAGTAAAACGTTTGAGCAATAATCAGTATTATAAAAATATCAAAAGAAATTATCCATCTCTAAAAATATTACATATAACGATTAATAAAACCTTCAAAAAATAAAACACAAACCAGCGATATATGTTCTTAAGATAAATGAAAGAGGTGTTATGAAAATTTTCAGTAAAACTACTTTACTCTATTCGGGTTTTATCGCATGTGCGAAGAGTGTAGAATTCGATAAGCCAGCACACCTGACCTGGATCTTTACTGTTCGTTTCTTAGATATTGGTTAGAAATAAACCATTGAATAAAAAAGCGAACAGTGTAGATCTTGATCAGATATCCGGCTGATAAAGACATGTTATACCTTCAATTCAACGACCTACAAAATCAAAATAATATTTGAAAAATGAACATCAAAAGCCACCGAACACGTTAAATATGATAATATCGTGTGCTCGTGTGATTGAGCCCGTTCATGGGCAGTAATGGAAATGCATATTTCTGCCCACACCGCCTAGCACCATGATGAGCGCATCTCAATGTTGAACAGCAATAGAAAAGTTTTATAAATAATATATAAAAGATTAAGTATTTAAAGATGAAATCAATTTCGACACACAATCTGACTCTTATCCGTCACGCTGCATTTCATAACTTGTTTACTCCCTTGAAAATGATTTAAAATTATAAGTGGATAATAATTTTCTTGTTTTCCAATCTACAACAAAACAAAATTAGGGGTCAAACAAGTTAAGCGTACATTTAATATGAAGAAATTATTTTACATATTGTAAAGTATATGCATTAGAACATTCAATATCAACTGAGACATATCAGAGCAAAAACCAAGATTTTCAATTTAATCCATAAGTTAGATTTAAAGTTTTCGTTCATTCCGACAAAATGTTCACTGAAATAAGGTGATGGGTGGGGTACAAAGTTTTAAAATTGTGAGTTCTTTGTGGTACAAATTGTCTCAATAGTGAGTGTGTCCTCCCCTAGCCGTGACCACCTCCTGAATACGTTTCGGAAAGCTTCTGATAAGTGTTCGGATGTCAGCAAGTGGAATAAGTGCCCATTCCTCAACAAGAACGTTTGCGAGCTCAATCCTTGTTGATGGTTGTGGATTTCGGGATTTAATTCGCCTCTGTAGAATGTCCCAGGCGTGTTCCAAGGGATTTAGGTCCGGAGACCGTGCTGGCCAATACATTCGCTCGATCCCTTGTTCATCGAGAAAAGCATTTACGATCCTGGCGCGGTGTGCAGTTGCATTATCGTCCATTAGGATGAATTCCTGACCTACAGCGCCAGCGTAAGGAACAACATATTGTTCGAGTATCTCATCCCTATAACGCTGAGCGGTAACAGAGCCATTCATAAACACGTGTAGGTCCGTACGTCCATCGTAAGAGATGCCAGCCCAAACCATAACTGACCCACTTCCCCACTGGTCGTGTTCGACTATACAACAGTCTTTAAAACGCTCATTACGTTGTCTCCAAATACGTCGCCGACCATCATGGAAGTCCAAACAAAACTTTGATTCATCAGTGAATAAAATGTGTCTAAATTGACGTAGCCTCCAATTCTGGTGATCCCGTGCAAATGCCAATCGGTTTACTCGATGTCGTGGGGTGAGTGGCACACGTACAGCTGGCCTCCGAGCGTGTAAATTAGCTTCATGGAGTCTGTTTCTGTACGTCTGAACCGAAACAGTCAAATTAGTCACCCTGGCAAAATCCCTATTCAACGTAACAGCAGAATCAAACCTCCTCCGCTTTGCCATTAAAACCATTGCACGGTCGTTTTGGGCAGACGTTGCCCTCAAACGACCACTTCCGGGCCGTCTAGAAACAGACCCAGTTTCCAGGTACTTGGCCCATAACCGTTGAATGACGCTTTGACTAACGTTCTTGGCCTGTGCAACTTGTCGCTGACTTTGACCAGCTAGCAAACGTCCGAGGGCTTGCGCAGCCTCATCTGCAGTCATGTGTCTCCGCGGCATGTCAATGACAAAAATCAATAAAGTGTAAGCTTACAAACAAACCTTTGTGCTAAAATTGAAGCAATATTCAACAATAAATGATCCACTCGGATATGGTGTCTTCAATTTGTATTCAAATTTTGAGGGTACATGTCGTTAGAAACGTTTTGCACGGGTTTTTCGATGTTTTTATGGGTATCGAGATTCGGTAGCGAAAGTGCAAGGGTACACCAGGGCGAGGTGATAACATTTAAATTTGAATATAAATTTATTTTCAAAATATCCTAAACTACATTACCGACCCCTATTTTGTTTTGTTTAGTGTATTAAACATTGTAAACGTTAAACATACCTTTAATTATGAATGGTATCAGATTTTGGATTCTATGGTCGTTACGGACTGTTAATTTTTACGTTTTAATTTAGTCTGCATGGTACATGTAAAGGCATTGCTAAACAAGCTTTATATCTCGTAGTCTAATGCTGAGCGAAGTTTATTGCGAAAGGAAATACTTGGAATAATGAACCGTTTACATTTGACGAATGGATAAAATAAATCTTATCATCCGTGACAGATGACCTTAATACAACCGATATTATTATAGTAACAACCATGCATATATTGTGTATTTACGTGGTAATCTGTTTCATACAAAATGTTATTTCAAAAGGGTGTGGCCCTTCGGATAAATGTTGGTGCGTTTCAGAAAGAGATATGGACTGCTCTAGAACAAACTTTACGCTGAAGGATATATGTGGAACCATTTTGAACGCGACGACTGAACTTTGGAGCGAACAAAACAATATTCAGGAAGTTATCGAAAGTGATCTGAACGGCTGTCATCGATTAGAACATTTATATCTACGAGATAACAACATCATCATTAAAGAAAATTGTACATTTTGCTCATTGGACAAGTTAAAGGTTTTAGATTTGAGCAACAATTGTTTCATCGTTCATAAAAACACTTCGATTTTAGGTAAACAATTTCCAGAATCATTAATAAAGCTTAAGTTGAACGGAAATACAAACAGTACAACTGTGGACAACTTAGCATACCCAGATTTGTCATATCTATCAAACTTGAGTGAACTGCATATGGATTGTTTGCCTTACAAGTCTTTTCCAAAGTCATACACCTTGATGGAAAGTCTTAAAACATTAGTACTATCAGGATTTAACGCATACTGCAATTTAGTTGAGATTACAAACGAAACTTTTAGAAATTTAGTTCATATAAGTAACATTAACATCAGCGGATGCAATATATCAAATATTCATGCAGGTGCGTTTGAAAACATGATGGAATTGAATGTTCTTGACTTGTCTGAAAATCTGAGACTTGGATTTGAAGTGCTAAGAAATATTTCATATGGTCTTCAATTTACAAAAATAATGTCTCTCAATCTATCAAGTATCCGTACGACTTTTGGACTTGGAACAATTATTCGGAAACGAGATTTATGTTATTTATGGAATACCTCGATTTCAGAGATCGTGCTAAATAATAACAGAATAGAAATGATTGAGACAAATACATTAATTGTGCTTCCACCTTCTTTGAAAATTGTTCGCGTGGAACACAACAAATTTACCTTTGCTCCATTTCTTTTGCAAATAGGGTGTGTGTCCGGTTTAACGGAGTTTTATGGAAGCTTTCAAAATTCTCCTCAAAGTCCGCTTTTGTACAATAAAGAACCAATCGAAGGTAATGTCACCGTCTATACTGAAGATCAAGACTGTCCTTTCATTAAAAACGACTTTCTGCGCAATGTTTCGCGACATAAAAAATATTGCAGATTTTTCGAGAATGATGGGAATATAAACATATGGAGAAACCTTCCTATGTTTCCGAAATCTGTGAAACAAGTTCACTTGGCCTCGAGCGCTATGCACTTTAGCATAATACCATTTTTGATTTTTCCACTACCAAATAACATCGAGTACCTCGATTTTTCTGGGAATATTCTTTATTCACTGGTCGGACCAGTTGGGCCATTCCCAAATTTGAAATATTTGGACCTATCGATGAATTACTGCTCCTTTATAGGACTAGAGTTCTTTGCGCAGTTAAGAACTATTGTTAACCTTCAACTCCAACAAAATCTTCTTGGCTTACTATTAACAAACGAAAGTCATGGAGCACATCTCTTTAAGAGTTTGGTGAACGCAAAAACACTTAATCTTTCGTCTAATATAATTTCACATATTCCAGCGTCCGCGTTGTATTCAATGGTTAGTCTGGAATCCCTTGACATAAGTGTCAATAATATTGAAAACTGGATAATAGATGTGGCAAATCTGAATAACCTTCTTCACCTGAAGTTGAAGTCAAACTTCTTTCAAACACTTCCAAATGTTTTAACACAGAAACTCCATGACAATTCAAAGCGTTTAGGAAAGCAACTTTCAATAGATTTCAGAAATAACACAATAAAAATTAGCTGTGATAACCGAATATTTCTCGAGTGGATGACACACAATTCTGACAATTTTGTTGACTTTAAAGACAACATTTTCCAAAATTCTTCTGGTTCGGCGCTTACTGCCGACGAGTTCGTTGTAAAGGTAGAAGGTCTAAAGAAATCCTGCAAATCGTACACTTTGGAAATTGTGACTGGTACCATTGGGGTGTCGGTATTTCTTGCCGTTGTATTTTCGGGTTTTATTTATAAGAATCGTTGGAGTATCATATATCTAATGAGACTTACTAAACTTCGACATTTTGGTTACAAAAGATTAGGTGATTACATAGACAACGAGAATTACAGGTTCGATGCATTTATTTCATATGCCAATGAAAATCTGCGTTTTATACTCGACCACGTTGTTCCTGGATTAGAAAATCATGGATTCCGGTTGTGTCTACATGACCGAGACTTCCTACCCGGTGATGACATAGCGGACAACATAATCAGTGCGATACGTAACAGCAAAACAACTGTTATTGTGTTATCAGCAGATTTTCTGAGGAGTAAAATAATGGTGTCTTTATGAGTTCAATATGGCAAGAATGGAAAGTATCTACTCCCGAGCAGGATCGAATTCTCTACTTGTTGTCATGTATGAGGACGTCTCAAACAGGCATATGCCAAACGAAATGCTCGAATGGATCCGTTCAAATACATATTTGGAGTATACGACAGATGCTCTAGGAACAGAACTGTTCTGGGACAATCTTTGTGAAGCACTTCTTCGATGATTAAATAATGTAACATGTTTGTAGCTGCTGTTGAACATGAAGACAAACGGCAGTTGAACATGATTATAAACGGAAAAAATACAAAAAGTAAAATATTAAAACCACCAGAATGTGTTAGCCGTTTTCTGCAATTACCGTTCTTGATACCGAATGTTTGATGTTATACCTCTGTATATAGTTTATAAGGTGCGTATTTTAACTATATGGAGATATCATAAGATTGTTTGCAGTTCCTTTGTTGAAAACTTAAGTGTTAAACAAATGTAGCTCTCGTCATTCCTCTCCATTATACAAAATATTTAAGCGTGTTTTAAATGTTTATATAATCCTCTTATCATTTTATGAAGCTCTAGGGTAGAAAAAATAGTGACAGTTTTCTGACAAAATGCGTTTTCAAGGATATTTATTTCTTTTTCACTTACTAGTAAGTTAATTATGAAATTCATAGTTTTTTTTCTGTCAGATACGTAACAATTTATTAATTAGTATAGATATTCGTTATTGCTCAACATAAAGATTGCAGATAAAAGTGCCATTTAAGGGTGAATTTTATTTGAGTGTTTGTATTTTATACATGTATTTATTTTCAAATTGTACGTATTCCTTTGGTAACTTAATATGCATCGTCTTGTTGCCTATCTGTTATATACTGCTACGTGTAATATAATAAGCAACTACAGCGATATCAGATTAGTTCGTACTCGGTGAACCTGTCATCAGTGCAAGCTTGCACTGGACACACTGCCTTCGGATAGGGTCAGCCGGTACAATCCGGTATCGGCTTGTTATCGCTATGGTTGCAGATTGTTTATTATTACAATAGTTATATAAACTGGCCTATATATACTGGAGTAGCAAGGCAGTTGCTATCCAGAGAGAACTATCCAGAGAGAGGTAGCCAGTGCGGCATTCTAGTAAGCATGCGAGTGCGGCAGTCTTAGTAGCTCGTCCGAGCGACCACGACGATGGCTCCTGGGCCGACACACACTCACATTTTGTTAGTGTTCTACTTGCGGTAGCATAGCGCTACACTACGAAATTGACATTGTTTATGATTTTAGTATCAATATGACAATAAAACAGCATTTATGATATAAGATCCAGCTAGTTCTAATAATATTTACCCTAATGAACTCATGCTTATGAAAGAACATAGCTTAAAAAGATCTTTTTCAGATAGATCAGCAAAACTAATGTCAAAGCTTTATCAGCGTCTGTAGTCGTCTTTTGTCGTCGATATTGTTTATTTGGTGAAATTTTATCCTCAAACGACGCTTACTGTGTATAAGTCGACTATGTGCCAATGAAGCACGAGCATACTCGCCTATTGGCCAGAATAATTAGTTCAAGATCATACGATTTTCGTCTTGTAAATTTTATCACTGATTGTAAATGTATAGCTACAAAGGTAGATGTCAACATTACCAAAGCCGAACCAGGTTGCAGTCTACGATATCTTTATCGCAAAGATCCGAGAATACATAGACAAAAAAATCTAAATGATGTTTTCAATGGTAAATATTATAATGTGGTAGACATGTTTGTTGCTTTGAGATTCGATAAAACCTGAAAAAGTCTTATTGTTGTTGTTTTTATTTTTGGAATAAAGGGGTACTCTAGCCATATATCCATGAACCCTCCTCAAAAATGTTTGTTTGTTTAAGTTTTAAAAAAGGAAATGTTAACTTTAATTTTAAACAGGGTGAAACACATCTGACGCACACCAACCCAAGGGCTTCGCGAACCGAATGTTTTTACCTTACCACTCAACATTTTTAATCAAAGTTGATATGTGTCGTTTATTTCAAGCTTTTTTCTTAACCATAAAAAGTGAAATGTGCTAATTAGGAAAGGCCACACTCATAAAAACACAGCCATCCCACACAGTCAAAAATCAGAGATAAAATAGACATGATCAATTTCAAATAAGGAACCACATACAATTAACAAAAAAAAGAACTAAGGGGTTACCGCCTAGGATCGGTCATGGAAAAACAATTTGCCACTAGGGGTTTCACTAGGTAGTGCACCAACCTCACACTTACACCAACAGAATCTCAAATGAACAAGTAATTACAGTATTTGAAACCCATCAAACATAACAAACATCAAAGAATGACAGGCTCGTTTTGATTGCGCCTGCTCAAGAAAGGTAATGGAAGTGCATTTACTGCTCATTCCGCTTAGCCCTGGGTTGATCGCACAAATCATGCACACAGTTTTAAAAAATCAGAACAACGATATATAAAACCGACTTACTTTCGCTAGCTGACCACTTCAGGCAAACAATCATCTTTTGTAACACTTGCTACAAAACATAATTCCATCTTTCTGTCGCAAGTATCTTCTGTAATCTGCATAACACCAATATTTATTTAAATGCACTTCCTTGTTTTGATGTTTTAAAAATGATCTACTTAACAATACTAAACATGTAATTCATTAACTTAAATTTATGGCACCGTTAAAGTACATTATATCTGTGCTATGGTTTTATTGTGTCTAAAACATTCTACAAAAATTGTTTTTAATTAGTTCTACTTCGCATTTTTAATAGACAAAAATGACGATTTTCTCAATAGATTAATAATCTGTTACTATATATTTTATAGTATTGAGTTCTCGTAAAGTGTAAGTGGATTAAGTAAGAGGACTAAGTGATGAGAAAGAAGGGCAGATAGTGCGTGCTATTAAGTTCACAATGTGTAAGGGGATAAACAGTGAGACATGCCTGTCACGAATAGCCGCACTCAGAAAACACTGCCACCCCACACAGCCATAAAAGGAGATAGAAAAAGACAGCTTGTGTTTACAAATTGATCAATTTTAAACACACACACACGCACGCACACACACACACACGTACATACACACATACAAAATTTATGAAGATAAATTGATGGTTACCTTTTCGGAGCGGTAAGTGGCACTTGGAATTTAAACAAGGTTCTAGATAATAGGATAGAAGGACTCGGGTAGTAAAGACAGACATAAAATACATGTTTTAGTTCAGGTAAAAATACTGAAAGACTTAACATGTTGTTAATAAAAGTTAAAGAATCAAGTATTAGATTATTAGAAATCAGCTTGGACAAACAGGTAGTGCATGCTATTTCACTCATCATTTGTGTTGGAAACAAGTGAAAAGACGAGTGGAACAGGTAGAAGGGTAAACAGACATTACATGCTACTAAGTTGAAAATGAGTCGGGGATCAAGGAAGATGAAAAGCTTATCAGATAGATGGCCCGAAAGACTGTACATGAATTTTAGGTCATCATGTGTGAGATAATCGTGTAAGAGTACAATGGAAATATGTGTTAAGACTGGCCTATATTACTGCTATTTGATTTATCAAATGTGCGGGAATCAAATAAGAGGACATGGAGATTCGGTAGCAGGATGGACAGATAATACATGTTATATAATTAATGTTTTGGGGAATCAAATATGAGAACAATAGAAATCAAGTTAGATGACAAGTATCTACATGAATAACAGACAGACATTTCATGTTTTAATTGATAATGTGTATGGGGACAATTCAGTGGACATGGAGAACAGATAGATATTAGATCATAATGTGCATGTTATTCGATCATAATATGCATGTGAGGATCAAGTAATTGGACATGGACATCAGGTAGAAGGACAGACGGATAATGTATGCTTTTATTTCATAATGCTTGTGTGAATCAAGAAGGAGAACAAAGGAGTCACCTAGGCGAACAGATGGTACATGTTATTTTATTTTAATGTGTCGGGTGATCAAATAAGAGGACAATCATATTGGTCATTATCATAAAAAACTTGACTGAGATGCTGATACGCAAGCTATACCAATACATGTAGCATCATCATTTGTTAATGTTAAACTTTTTGCAGTTTCAACCACTTTGATAGTAGGACAGGTAGTACATGAAACTTGATTTATGATGTGTTAGACCAACTACCCAATCATATTGTTTACAGATAAAGTTGATTACAATTGAAGCATAATCTTTAGCCATTCTTAAAAAAGGAAACCCTTTTAACTCAAAAAGCACCCTTTAACCAAAGTTATAAGCTGAAGCTGTTTTCCAACACTGCTCAAGTTTCTTTCTTGTTTTTTATACATAAATTTCGAGATTTTCTCAGAGACACAAAAGTGATTGAATTCGCTATTTCGCAAATGTAATGTTTTGAACTCATCCAATGTATATATTGGTATCCGCCATATTTGTTATTGGAGTGTTCATGAGACGACAACAACTTATATCTGATAGCCGTTTATTTAATCAAGAGAGCGGAGTTATTTGATTGATGTCCTTGTAATCGATCTACATTTTAAACATCACTTATCCAGTCTATCCGCCTTGATGATCGCCGAGTTGGTACGAATGGGATTTAATCTTTTATTTACTTCCTTTTTCAATATGACAGAAGTTTTTAAAAGTTATTTTTAAAAGTTTAATAAGGTAAATTTAACCACCATTCAGTTTATTGTTTTCAGTAAAAGACATAAAGCGTATATGGTAAATATTTCTAAACGATTTGTTTATTTTAGGTACATGTATACTTTTGATTTCGTTTTGGGAGGAACAAACATTAGAAATTGGGAAAACTGGTTCACATTTTAAAAACAAAAAATACTCATTGCCACTTAGATGGATTTTATCTTAAGAAGTTTTAACATTAGCACGTTGCCTTTAGTCTTATTAATCCTCAAAGCTGGCACAAATATATGAGACATTTGAAACTCCGTTTATGTCTATTTTCGGTTTCATGGACAAAACCCGACATATAATGTTGACAGATGACCATTTACGTGATATCTGTGTCGTTCTTCTATGCGTCTCAAATAGCAATTCCAGAGGTCCGATGCAAACGGTATTTCCTTTTTTGTTTTTCTGTGTTATGTAAATAGAGTAATTTTTCATATTAATTATACATCCTAACATTAATACAGCATCGGAACACAATGTTTCTGCACTGTTATTTGGGCTGGTAATGATTATAAATTACGTATTTTTTCGGAAAAGATATAGTAACATGTGTTGCTATTGAAACCAAAAGTACACTTAACCAATGTTCTAACTACACCGATCATATTTTTTTAAATATCAGCAAGGATTCGGGATATAATCTTCAAACTTAAAATATAATAAGATAAATCATTTTCACTTCTTTGTTTAAAAAAAAAATTAAGTTCTCTTCACGCGTTTAGAAACCAGTGACATTTAATCAAGATAGGGGTAAAACCAAAAGTCACAAAATTCGCGGTAGTGGGTATATTCTTCGTAAACGAAAATTCATGTCAAATTATTTAAATATGAATTTTTAAGTACTTGTGAACAATTCTATGCATTTTTGCGATTGTTTAGCTGTTACACAGAAGATTTTCAAGCAGTTTTTGCCGGTTTCAGTATATCCTCTATACAAAAGCTACGGTCAATTTTGTGACTTGTTTTTTCCCTCACCTCTATTTAACGTCCTTGGTTTAAGAAGGCATTTCAGAGGCATTTCAATGGAAATTTCAGAAAAAGAAGTAAAAATGGTGCATCTTATAATGCTTCAAATTCGAAGACCGTATTTCGATTCTATGCGGAGAAAATCTAATATTTTGATCTGTGTAGTTAGAACATTGGTTAAGTGTAGATACTTGGAGTCTTTTTCGAATGTCTCAACATTGGCTTTCATCTCTTTATTATCTCAACAACATATTACAGCTAGATTTGTAATGAACAGCTTTTTACATATATTTCGTATTATAAATGGATGCAAATGCTATTGCCTGTAAAATTCACTTGTGTTTATCTTTTTAGCTGAATGTTATTTACAGTATCTATATTATACTTTTCATAATAGTGTTTGTAATGGCATGGTTTAATTTTTTTAATTAAAATTACATCATCTTTTCCTGAAAAAAAGTCTATCAGAAGTCATCAAAGCTTTTTCATCCAAAAAATATTATTTCGTCCCCTTTAAACGTATATAATGGTTGAAAATATTGTTGAGCCAATGGCGCTCCGTTATTTTTCAAATTTATTCTCACAATGTTGCGCATCTGAAATATGTTTATTATGGTCGATTTGCTCGATATTCGAACATTTAATGATGAACATGTATAGCTCGTTAATTATAAAAGTAGGCGTGACATAATTCAGAGGCATAGAAATGATTTACATATTGATTTGAGCTGTGAGTTTTTGTCTGATGATAATCTTCCTAAAATGCTTAACCCTTTATTCCATTGGTACGTCTATTATCATAAAAGCGAACAGTGTAGATACAGATCACCTATCGCATCAATGCCATCTGATCTGGACTAACGCTGTTCGTTTCTTTTAGTCAGAAATAACATAGTTAATCTAAAAGTGAATAGTTTAGATCCTGACTGCACGGCTGATCTGAATATAAACTGTTTTGCCATGAGATAAAAGAAGTTAAATGGAACTTTCAAGTACGATCCATTGTTTCGCCGCCCAATGATAGATTGTCAAACAGGTTTGCCTTGAGATTCAGATCTGTTACCATGTTGTTTCCAGATAAAGAAATCTCTTAAGCATTCTAAAATACTCTCTCAGTACATGTTTACGAGCCATTAATTTACAAAACTACTTTCAGTTTCACGCTTGATTTTGTGTCTTCCTCTAAAATTATATGGTAATTTAGGCGCCGACTGCTTTGTCAGTTACAAAAATAAGTTCGACCATTATAAACGTTATAATTTATTTCGAGGCTTGAATGAACTGGACTGTGACCTCAGGACAGTAATGCCCCCACTGCTGCAACAACATTTGTAACAAAAATGTGTATCGGGTATTAACATGTGGTGATCATGAAAAGTAAATGAGGAGTAAGTGCTACAAAATTTTATGACTAACATAAACAAAGGGCCTTATCTCTGGTGAAAATGGTTGCAAGACAGTGTCCTCAACAACAATCTACACATCGTTTCTAATCATCTGTGCAAGTTTGAAAGAAATCAGCCAAATAGAAAATGTGGATTTAATGCTACAAAATTGTATAAGTAAAATTAACAAAGGGCCATCACTCTGGTAAAAATGGCCGCAAGAAAAATCTTTTCTTTAAGATTATCTGCAAATCCTGCTCGATCATCTGTGCAAGTTTGGAAGAAATCCGCATGATAATTTATAAGAAATTGATGCCACAAAATTTTATTACTGAAATAAGAAAAAGTCATAACTTTGGTAAAAATGATTGCAGGAAAAATCTTTTCTTTACGATCATCGACACATCTTGCTTGATTAGCTATGCCAGTTTGAAAGAAATCCCTCTGAGAGTAAATGAGAGGTTGATAGTAGTTAGGGTATTGGGCGACCCCACCCCCTATTTTTAAAAAAATTAACTACCCCTATTTTAAAAAAATTAACTACCCCCTATTTTAAAAAATTAACTATCACTCCAGCCCCCTTCCTAAAAAAATTAACTACCCATCTCCCAGTACCCCCTCAAGAACCAGTAAAAAACGTAAAAAGTGAAAAAGTGTAAAAAACTGTAAAGCGTAAAAAGTGAAAAAAATGTAAAAAGTGAAAAAAGTGTAAAAACTGTAAAGTGTAAAAAGTGAAAAAAGAATGAAAAAAAAAACTGTCTGCTACATGTAATACAAGTTTAAATCAGTTTTAGCAATAAGGAAACGACAGAACAAATCGTGGTTGTATTTTCTATCGTAGAAACAAAGTTAATGATACTCCCGGGTTCAATAATGAATGGAGTAACGAAAATGTCATGTTTCCTTAGGGTCGTGTGCAAAATTATTTCACATCCGGGCAATATCTTTCCATCGACTAAAATTCCAACTCCGACCGGGCCGGTTTGCCTTTTACTTGATAAGCCGATTCCCAAAATTTGACACCTACGAATGACGCAATACCCAATGTTAACATCACGACATCCATTTCCAAATGAAAATATTTCATTTTTCAAGACGCTCCCTTTACTTTCTGCAAATATTGTAAAGACTGTCTTGTCGTTCAGTTTCTCAATATCGGAGTGCATTAAGCGGTTGTTGTTTATCATTTCTTTAAATTTGTCTTGTAGTTCTGTATATCTGCTTTTACTATCATGTATGTTTTGCTTAAACTCAGAAATTCTCTGCTCTAAATCTGAGACAGGTTTTAATCTATTCTGGAAATCTCTAACATGCCTTGTTAAAGTAGAAATGGACTTTTCAAAATCGTTATTTCGTTGTTGTGATTTGATTCCAAAGATACTCATTTTTTATAATAATTATTTAAGTTTATATTTTCACCAACAGTTTAATATATTCCTTTTTACCATGTATTGATCTGATAAGTCACCCAGTATTGAAACCCCCCGCCGTTCAACTTTCTATACATTTCTAAAGCAATAAAAGGCGGTGAGTTTTGAATAGATTAAATCGATTATTGGAAATTGTCAACAGTATGTTTACATGTTACCTAGGAGGTTGTCATAACATGTTCATTAGTTACTGTAAACATAGAGCAGACTGGTGCGGTCTTTCGTTTCAAATTAACAGTGGTTGAAACATTGTTTAACATTTTATAGCAATTATACATGTATATATGCGAGTGTAATACCGTATCTTTCTATTTAGTTTGTTGGATTGTATTTTAATTTGTGGGTATAATATTTGAATATGATTTTGACTTATATGTATGGTTAGATATAATACTATAGTGGTTTATTAATAACCGAGTACATTAACTTAAATCTGGGTTAACGGATATGGTGAAAATATTGCACATAGCAAGATAAACTAGACATTATCTATGTTTACACCGTTAAGAAAAATAACGGTGTCACAGTATATTATTACCCTGGAAGTTAGGGTATTATTTCAGTGGTACAATTTGTATGACCGCCGTTAAGTTTGATAACGGTGTCGCAGTATATTAATTTCCCAATACTTAAGAGAACCCCGTTAAGTATAATAACGGTGTTACAGTATATTAATACATTATTTTCAGGGACAACACACAAGCATCACAACTTCGAGAGGACTTACAAAAAACTCACCGACTATCTACGCACAACATATCCAGAAGATGAAATTATAAACCAATGGAATGAAACCTTTTTACAAGAGGTTTAATATGTATGTGGTATTGATTTTCTTATTCCATATAAGGAGTGATCATACATGATCAGTTGATGTGACAGCTCTTACCATGAGCGGTTTGGACAAAAGGACTAAGAACAGTGATATTATGTTTATACGAGTAGTGTTTGACTTGTATGTATTTATTGCACTTTTGTTTTCAAATTAAAATTTTGAAACTGATTATTGTTTTGGTAACTGATTAACCTTAAGTAAAGAAAGATCTAAAACTCAGTAATCTGTAATTCTTGTTCATAAAAACTACCTTTAATTTCTTCTCCTTTTAAATCTTTTATTTTATAAGTAACAGGATTTGTATTTAAAACTTCTTCAATTACAAATATTTCTCTAGTCCAACAAGTGGTATAACCCTTTTCAAATTTACCTTTCTGTTTTGCTATTCTTACTCTATCTCCAACTTTGAATTTAGGTTTTTTAATTTTCTCTTCTTTTTCCGGATATAAATTTTCATACACTATTAATTCATTCTCTAATTTACTTGCTTCAACAGGGGTCATTTTGATAGAAGAATGAACTGTATTGTTGTAATCTTTTACTAAATTATCTAATATATCATAATATTTAGTAGTTTCGTGAGCAGTAAAATATTTAAACATATTTTGTTTCATTGTTCCTATCCACCATTCCACTACACTAGATTTTTCTTCATTCTCAGTTGAACATAATTCTATATTATTATCTTTAAACAATTCTTTTACTTGTCGATTGTAAAATTCAGAACCTTTATCTGACCAAATATACATTGGTTTTCTTTCTTCAAATAATGTTTTAAATGCTTCGCTTACTGTTACTCCTGTTTTATTTTTTAAAGGAATTAACCACCCGTATTTACTAAAGACATCTATAACTGCCAATAAATATTTAAAGTGTTTATTTTGTTTTGAATATTGTTGCATATCTACCAAAACAACTGCCCATGTTTGGTCTATTGAATCAACATAAACACGTCTTTTAGGAAATGTTTTTATAACTCTATGATGTAATTCATCCGCTAATTTATTTGTTAGTCCACCTATAAATCTATTTTTGATAGATCCACATTCAGAACATTTAGCTTTTAACATCTGTCTATTATTAGCTGTTGTTACTTGTTTGACTGATTCATTTTCAGTATGCTTTTTACAACGTAAACAATATATTTTTGGATGCTCCATTTTTAAGATAATAAAATTGTTTTTCTTAAAAAATGAATGAAGGAAAAGTTTGTACTGCTTGTAAGGAATACAAATTATTAAGTGATTATTATAAAGCAAAGGATAAACCGATGGGTGTTCAATGTCAATGTAAACAATGTAGAAAAATAGTAAAACAAAAACATTATCAAAAAAACAAAGAAAAATATAAACAATCTTATCAAGAATTTATACTGAGAAATCCCAATTATCGACATGAATATTACTTAGAAAAAAAATATACTTAATTAAAAGTAGGTCTATTAAAAATGTACCCCCAAAAATCCAAATCATTTAAAGATCTTATTACTGAAACTATTATTGATGATATAGAAGAAACTGATATAACTAAATATATAAACTTATTAAAAGATAAAATAGTTATTAATCAAATTCCTTTGAAAATAAAAATAATAATAACAAGTGAATTTTCAACTCCTATGGCATTTGATATAATAGAAAGTCATTACTCTCATCCTGTTCAAGTTATTCTAACAGAAAACAATATACCATCATTCTATGAAACTTTAATAGATAAATTTGAAACTTGGATAGATGAATTTCAAGAAAGAGGATCTGGTTTTGTTTTTAAAAATATTAAAAGTGTAAAAGTAAAACAATATAAATATGATTATCAGAAAGCTTCATCTTATATTCCTCTTCAATTTAAATCAATTAATATTATCAATGTTCAAAATAAAAATGATAACAAATGTTTCATATGGTCTATATTAGCAAAGTTATATCCTGCTGATAAAGATGATAAAAACAAACAAAGAGTGTCTAAATATAAAGCACATGAAGATAAAATTAACATGGAAGGAATTGAATATCCTGTATCAATAAAAGATATTTCAAAAGTAGAGAAACAAAATAATTTAAGTATAAATGTATGCGTTAGAGGATCAAACAAATAAAGAATCTTTATATCCGGTTTATGTTTCAAACGTAGAAAGTGAAAATGTAGTTGATCTCTTATACATTGAAAGTGATGAAAATACTCATTATTGTTTAATTAAAAATTTAGACAGTTTCAGGTGTGATAAAAATAGACATAAACAATTTACATGTAGAAATTGTTTACAAGGATTTCGAAGAGAAGAAACACTAATTAAACATAAAGAAATATGTTATAATAACAAACATTGTAAAGTCATAATGCCTAAACCAGGAGAAAATATTCTTAAATTTAAAAATTATCATTTTAAAAATAAATTACCATTTGTTATCTATTCTGATTTCGAATCAAATATTATTCCGTTATCTACAACTCAACCAAATCCGGATAAATCATATACAAACTCAATCAGCAAACAAAAAATTAATAGTTATGGTATATACGTTCATTCAGATTATCCGAAAATATATAAACCACAATACTTTTCTTATGTTGGTGATGATGCAGCAGAAAAATATGTAGAAAAAGTAATAAAAATATCTAATAAAATAAATTATGAGATCCATCTTAATGAACAGAAAAAACCAATGTTAAATGAGCACGAAGAAGATGAGTTTAAAGAAGCAACTGAATGTTATATTTGTGAAAAAGGATTTGAAGAAAATAAAAAAGTAAGAGAACATAATCATCTTTCAGGTAAATATAGAGGAGCCGCTTGTTATTCTTGTAATTCTAAAGAAGGAAAGAAATTAAAAATAATACCTGTGTTCTTCCATAACGGATCAAATTATGATTTCCACTTTTTAATTGAAGAATTGATGAAATATGAAACTAAATATAATAAAGTAAAACTTCTTTCTAAAAACTCAGAAAATTATATTTCTATAGATTATGGATCCTATTATAAAAAATTAAGATTCCTAGATTCATATAGATTTATGTTAAAAGGCTTATCAGAATGATATTGCTAAATCAATGGATGAGTTTCCTATTTTAGAAAAAGAGTTTGATGGAAATATTTCTCTACTAAAACAAAAAGGATTCTATCCATATGAATATGTAGATTCTATTAAAAAAATTAAAAGAAGAGAAATTGCCAGATATTGAAGAATTTTATTCCACATTAATCCAAAAAACAATTACAGATGAAGAGTATGAACATGCGCAGAGAGTCTGGAAACATTATAATTGTAAAAATTTATTAGACTATCATAATTTATATCTTAAAACAGATGTTCTTATCTTAGCAGATGCGTTTGAAAAATTTAGAAAATTCTTTTTAAAATATCATGAAATAGATCCTTGTTATTGTTATTCTGCTCCTGGTTTAACATGGCAATGTGGATTAAAATATACAGGAATTGAATTAGAATTATTAACCGATGTTGATATGTTACAAATGTTCGAGAAAGGTATTAGAGGTGGTTTCTCTGGTGTTCTAGGGTCAAGACATGTCAAAGCATTTAATAAATATACTCCTAACTATCATGATAATGTAAATAGAATATTAGATAAAAATGAAATGAAAAAATGTTTAGAAATATTGAAGAATGGAGGAAACTTAAATGATTTCTTAATGGAAAAATATTTACTATATCTTGATGCAAACAATTTATACGGTTGGGCTATGTCGCAGCAATTAAGTTTTAAAGGTTTCAAATGGGAAGAAAATCCTGATTATTATAAAAATATTCCAAAAGGAAGAGGATGTTTAATTGAATGTGACTTAAAGTATACAGATGAATGTAAAAAGAAAACATATAAATATCCTTTAGCACCGGAAAAGATTAAAATAAATAAAGAAGAATTATCTGATTATCAATTAAATTTATTAGGAGATAAACCATTAGGTAAAGAAGAAAAGTTATTTCTAACATTATATGATAAAAAGAAATATATTGTTCATCATTCAATATTAAAAGAATATATAAAGTTAGGATTGGAAGTTCCTAAAGTTCATAGAACAACATCTTTTGAAGAATCGGATTGGCTAGCAAAGTATATTAACTTTAACACTGAGCAAAGAACAAAAGCAAAATCTGATTTTGAAAAAGATCTTTGGAAACTGATGAACAACAGTTTCTATGGAAAGACATTAGAAAATATCAGAGGAAGAAGTGAGATTATATTATCTGTTGATAATAGAGGAGTAAAGAAATATATAAACAAACCAAATTTTAAAGACTCAATAATATTTAATGATAACTTTGTTGCAATCGTAAATAATGTTACTTCTGTTAAATTCGATAAACCTATTTATCTAGGACAAGCCATATTAGATTACTCGAAACAATTAATGTATGAATTTTATTATAAAGTTGTAAACAAATTATGGGAAAAGAACGAAGTAGTTGCTTCCGATACCGATAGTATATTTTTAAGTATTAAAACTAAAGATATTTACGAAGATATGAAAGAAATAATAGATGAATTAGATACCTCTGAATATCCTAAAGATCACCCTTTATATTCAGAAAAAAATAAAAAAAGTTATTGGCAAATTTAAAGATGAATTAAACGGAAAAATTATGAATGAAATAGTTTTTTAAGAAGTAAAGCATATTCTTTTACGTTAACAGATTTAAGTAATCAAAAAGTAGAAGAAGAAAAAAAACTTAAAGGAATTGGAAAAACTACGATAAAGAAAGATATTAAATTCGATGATTATAAAGATTGTCTACTTAATAATAAAACTAAAATGAATAAAATGTATACATTAAACTCTAATAAACATGAAATGTATATTAATGAAATAAATAAAATAAGTATGTCTCCTTTTGATGATAAAATATATATTTTAGATAATGGAATAGCTACTCGACCTTTTGGTATTTAATCTTTATTTTTTTGTCTATATCAACTTCCATGCAACAAATCCAGTTAATGCCATACCACCAACAATAAATGCAATCTCTCTATTCTTCTGGTCTTCTGATGGAGTATAAAAATCACTTAACTTAGGTTTAGGTGGTAAATCTTCTATTTGTTTTCCTGTAATATAATAATAACTTTTCATAGCTTCGTCAACATCTTCAAATGTTTCCTCTGCATGATGTTCACTTTTTAATTGTTCGTTAATAAAATCTAATCTTTCAGTTCTTTGTTTATTCCATTCAGCTGTTTCTGTTTCTAATTTTTCTAAAGCTTTATCATGTCTTTCTCTTTCTTCATCGCTATTATTCCCCATCTTCGAAAATAAAAAATTACTACCTGAAAAAGCTAAAGCGTTTGTTATTGCTCCACCTATCATCATTGCTATTGCACTCGCCATTTTTAATATTTACTTATTTCATAATATCAGCGGGAATTATACCTTGTTTAACTAACATATCTTTAGTTGCCATTGCAAGTAATATATCAACGGATAACATTGCAACATCCCCCATATTGAAATCTACTTTCGGTGCAGGTTTTCTAAATATTTTTCTACTTAATTCTGAATACCCTATTGTTAATACAGTTTCAACACCTGCATGATATAACATATTTACAATTTGTTTTCCGTCTATTTGTGTTGCCATTTTTATATATTAAATTTAATTAAATTCAAATGGGTCAATTTCATTCTTTTCAAACTTCGTGCTTCTTTGTATCATAGGTGCAACTTGTTTATCTTGTTTATCTTGTTTAGACTTATACATATATATTCCCAATCCAACAACTCCGATAAGATTTTAAAGAGGATTGTTCACTTTGTTCTCTTAATTGTATGTTTTCTTTCTTCATTGCTTCCATTTCTTTTCTTTTTAATTCAGCTTTCATTTTCTTTGCTTCTGCACCTTTTTTACCTGCAGATACTCTTTTTGGGGTTTTTGTTTTCTTTGTGGCTTCAGCTTTTTCTATGGGAATATTTTCACTCATCTTTTTCTATAGTCATATTTTCACTTTTTTCAGCATTAAAATTAATATGTTTTGTTGTTGTTAGCAAAGCAGTAAAAGGAGCAAGATACATTCCATATCTATAATACAATTCACAACATGTGCTGGTCAAAGCATGATTGATAAATGGATCTTCTTCTAAATCTTGTATTAATTTTGGTGGATTAACAACATTAAAATATTTTGATACACCCATGACATATAAATTAATGAAAGAGTTTCCCAATGTTTTAGTCATACTTGCTCCTAATCTAGCTTCATATCTGCAGTATAGTTTGTTTATTTGTTCTGGTGTCATTGTATCAATGTCCGACATTTGTAAGTCTTTACCAAGATATTGTTTACTTCCTCCACCGGCAACAATGGCTGATAACCTTTCACGTTTTGTTTCATTGTATTCATTATTTAAGGGGACTGCTCCGCTTTGAGGGTACCGCTCGCTCCGCTCGCTTTGATCCTTTTCTATTTCATTAAGTAGTTCTTTAGCATCCATTTTTAAATACTTATTTTTTACTTTTAAATATTTATTTTTTATTTTCAAATAATTAAATATCACATATCCAACTATTGATAAGATTGCAGTGTTTGATTCAATTGTTAATATTTCAAGAAGCATTGCTTTTTTATTAGTATATTTTAAGCATTTCTGAAGCATTACTAAAGCATTACTGAAGCATTACTAAAGCATTACTAAAGAATTACTAAAGCATTACTAAAGCGTTGCTGAAGCATTGCTTAAGCGAAAACGCTCAACTTGCTCGCTCTGAGCGGCCCGCTTGCTCCGCCCGCTCGCTTAATCAACCACCCAATAATCAGCAGGTTGGTCAGTTTTCAAAATTAATTTACGATGCTTCTTTTTTTTTAGTTCTTCTTTTATTCTTTGTCGATCTTCCAATGTAGGAATAACATCGTTCTCTCTCAAACAATTTTCAAAACTATCTCTATCTTTAGTGTAAAACATGCATAACCATTTTGTTTGTTCTCTCAAATCTTTTAAAACTGAATTGTATCTTTGTGAAATAACCCATACTGATTGTTCCGCGTGTCTTCCGGAGAAAGCTAGTTCTGAGAGCATGTCTTTTTTCTTTGTTAATTCTTTTGTAGCACTGCAATCATCAATAATGTATAGGGTAGGGGAACCAGCAAAGTTATTAAAGAACAACCTTAACAGTTCTTGTAATCTCTCTTCTCCATTATCTACAGGGTTTACGATTATAACATTCTTTGTTTTCGGTTTTCTAACGTCACCAATCCACTCACGATTTTTGTATGCCTTGTTCCATTGAATTTTTGGGCAAAGTATAACAATATGACTAAATACACCTCTATATTCTTTTTCTAATAAATCAAGGACAAATTCAGTTTTTCCACAACCAGTTTGACCACAAATAATTGCACAATGAGGATATTTAGGGAGTTCCATTTTCTATATTAGTAATTAACTTCTTTAAATCTACCATCTTCAAAATTAATTTGTGCATCTTGTATAACAAACAGATAAACATTTATTGCCTCATCTGCTTCTGCTTCTTTCGTTATTTGTATTGTGATACCTTCTGATGCATTTTCAATTCTTCTTCCCGAACCGTGTAGTGAGTTATCATCCGTTGAACGTAAATCTAACCATAATGCATAATTGCCGGTCAGATATTTTTCTAATGTTGTATCAGCAAAATATAATTTTTTTGCAATCATATGTGTTTCTTTATTTCGTTTTGAATTCAAAGCAAAGAATTTATTTATCTCATCCCATTGTTGATATGCTTTCATTCCTTGACTGTATAGTTGATTTGGAACTCCTTCTATCGTCATTTCTACTTTTGTTATTTTAGGATTGTAATAAGTTTCAGTTGATGTTCTTTCCGGGTCTTCGAACTGCATCAGGATACCTTTCATACTTCTCGCAGGAACATTTAGATTAATATTCCAAAGCGTATCAGATTTGTTTTTAGTTATTTTCCTGTGTCTTAGTATTCTGTCATATAAAATAACCATTTTACCACTAATTTGCTGTCTTATTTGTCTTGCTAATTCAATATCAGAAACAGTATCAAATTCCAAACAAATATTTTTGATTAAATAACTTGAAGTAGTATCTGTTGATTTAATAACTTTGTTATAATCATTAAATGTAAGTTCATATTCAAGTCTATCTCCTATACCAGCTTGATAAAATGGCATATGCGTTTCTAATAATTCAAAATCAAGTGGGATGCAAAATCTATTTTTGTATGCTTTTGCTACGGCTCCGTCTCCTTCGTTTGCAGACGCATCTCCGGCACCAACTCTGTGTTTCAACATGTTTGTTTTGCCGATGCCTTGGTATGCCATATTCACACGTTCTGTAGGAGTCCTCCATAAGTCGAGATAACAATGGTAAATATCACTATCATCGATTGACATCACTTCATTACCTGATATCCTTATGGTTGTTTTCTTAACGATAGCTCTACCGAGGTTTTGATACACTGTTGCATTTGCGTCTGTGCTTTTGATTTCAATTTCAAATGCTAATCTGACTGTTCGGGAACAATAACATCATTACTACTTAGATTAGGAAATCTCACTAACAATTGTTGATTTTGATCAATAGTTGAAGGATTATTGGTTATTACAACACTCTGGCGAATGCCTTTCGCACCGCGTGCTTCTCTTATTTTTCTGTAAGGATTTAATTTTTCTCCGTAAGCCGACATTTTTTAAAGATATTTTTAACGAATCAAAATGGCTGAATATGAAAATCCTGCTTATGACAGAGATGATTATGATAAAGACGAAGCAGAAACATCTTTTACAGATGAAGAACAGTTTCAAAGGGCATTGAACACTCAATATGAAGCATTAGATGCTCTTTCCGGAGTTGATAAGGAAAAAGAAACAAATTCTTTACGGGAAATGATGACGAAACGGTTTTATGAAAGAAATCAAGAAGCTTTGAGAACGGGAATCAATTCCTTTTTAAAACGGGATAATTTCGGCAGACCGTTGCTTTATGTATCAGATGGCGATAAAGAGTACCTTCTATCATATTACAAAACAAACAAATTGCAATTTTATTCATTTGACACACTTCAGAGGAAATATGGTGTTGATTTTGTTAGAGAAGATTTAGGAGTAGATGATTTCCAATCTCGCGCTAGCCGGGTGTACCAAGGTAGAAAGGAGTTAAATCAATTAATTTCGGTAAGAAACCAAATTGCAACAGAAGAAATTCCATTGCAAGACATATCTTCACCGCAAGAAATACAAGATTTAACGAACACAGTTGATGAAGTTGAAACTGCAGTTAAAACACTTGAAACATCGTTTACTGCAATCGGACAAGAAACACAAACAGATATAACAAAGAGAGAAATGGATGGTATTTTAAAAGCAATGACTACGGTTAAAGAAGAGATTGCAAATGAATTGGCTAAATTGAATGAAACAAATATAGACTTAGGAAAAGAAAAAGATAAATTAGAACAAGCCAAAGCGGATAATGATGAATTCCAAATAGATAGAATAAGTAGTCGAATACGAGATTTGGAATCTGAGAGAAGTGCAAGGCTGGAAGTAATTAATGTTAATAGAGATAAATTACGTGGTCAGGTAAATAGAATCAAGGAAACAATTACCAAGGTATTAAAAGAAAACACTACATTAGCTGAAAGAATTAGAACGTTATTTAGAGAACAAGGAATTACAATTGTTAGTGTTTTAACTGCTTTTGGAATGATTATTGGTGTTATTGTTGAGACTTTTATTCCTACTACTGGTGGTGGAACTGCAACACCTAAACCTCCCCCAAAAGATGACGTAAAAGATTGGATAAAAAAACAATTATCAAATCTCGGTAAATTATTAGCTAAACTTGCAGGAAAAGCAGCAGAAGCATTGCCTGGTATTATTGGTGCTATTGTGTCTTGGTTGTTGTCATCAGCGGATAAAGTTGTCGGCTGGTTTGGTGAACATTTATGGGCATTGGTTGTTCTTGTTGCTGGACTGTTGTATGCTGCTGTAAGAGAGTATATTAGTAAAGCTTATAGATAGTAAGCGCAACAATACACATTACTATACTTCCTACAATTAATGCTTTTTTATTATCTTCATGTTGGATTGCGGTTTTCTTTTCTTGTTTAATTGGTTCCAGTGGGGGTTTATTTACAGGTTGAGCGAGCGACGCGAGCGGTGCCCTTACTGGTAGAGATTTCTCTGTTTCGGGTAGAGATTTATTTGTTGGTGTTCCTTTTACTTCTACATTTTGTTTTGTAGGGACGGGTTGGTTATTCACACCATAATTCAAACCAAGCTCTTGATCATCAGTAGCTACTACAATCTCATTATTATAATCTTGGATTGTTCCAATTCTTAATTCCATATTACTTGGCGACATATATAATCCAATTCCATAAACATAGTCAACTTTACTTCGGGCATATTTTAGTGTGTTTTGATACCTTGCAATTTGACTTGGTAAATCTACCGGACTATTGATGGCATCCTCAACGTTTGCAAGGAATTGTTTTTGAGCATCAAAAGCTGTTCCTGTTCCGAGTATATCTGTTCGCGTTTGAGATTGTGAACCGAGGATAGCCCAGCAGTAAGTCCTTATGGATTCGTTAATCCGTTCAACACCTGCACTTGTAAAACCTTCTGACGTATCAAGAACAAATGTGGTCCATGCATCATTAACATCATCGGGTTGTTGAATATAGTCAATGTGGATTTTCTTAGGTGGTAAATATTCGCATGATGAAATACCACAGCGTCTACCACCCGAAACCTCAGGTCCAAATGTCATTTTTGATAAGTCTAAATCAGTTGCTGTACTACTAGCAATGTGTTGGGATGAATAATCATGTCTAAAATCCGTTCGTTTCCAAGCAGTATGACTTGTTGTGTAAACAACTCCAAGACCATAACCATGTTTCCAGTCTGCATTAGGGTCTACATTAAACTCTTTACATATACGTTCATAGGCTCCACGGTCATAGTTGTTATCGAAGGCATTCCAGCTTTTATCTTGTGTCGGGGCAATGCTTAATTCAAATAGTATTCGTCTTGTTTGGTAGTAAATATGAAACAAGAATAGAGAACCGGTCAACCCGCCCGCTTTTAAATGATTGTTAACATCTATACCACAACCTGTAGTGGCACACCATATTGCAAAGTTCAGTTGGTTTTGCCAGAATTGTAACCAGTCTGTATTCCAACGTTGTGCTATTGCTTCCGAGGATACATGCGGTAATTTATATTTTTCAAATATGTTCGGGAACTCTACGTTGAAACTTTTTTTATCCGATGAAATAACAATGGATTGTTTAATGATATCAATTGATTTTTTACTAAATGAACTTCCCGAAGGGTACTTAACGTCCTTATTGTATTTGAATTCTTTCTGTACTGTCATTTTTATTTATTAAAAATGTATCATACAATTTCTGATATTAATAAAACAATAAACTTACAAAAATATATAGATAACAAATGTGGTAATAAGAGAATTGGATTGAAGAGTTTTACTTATACAATAGGAAAACCTTTTGCAAGTTTTATCGCCGATATCCAGATCTAATTCATAAATACAGCTGCAGTTTAAAATCACTATTGCAACAAGGAATTTCACAGCCAGTTTTTTATGGAGATTTAATTTATAAACTTAAGAAGATAAAAGGCGATGCAAATTTCTCCCGGTTATTCGTAAAAACCATCTGTAAATTTAAAAAGAAAGGTTACCAACAAGGTATTTTACAGCGCTCTGCAGGCCTGGTGATTAACCCATCTACAGTTGATCATTATGCTTACCTCTTTGGTTGCACGACGGTGGCAGGGGTGTAAGAGTTTATGAAAGTTTATGGGGAAATCTTTTCTTAAAAGAACCTAAAAGCTCGATTTGTTTCTTTTATCCCTGTCATCGTGTTCTTGCTGATTTTACTCCAGGTGCTCTGGTCTCGGAAAGATCATTGAGTACCCGCCCTTTGGCTTTGCAATGCTATTAAATTCTTATGTTTATATGTTTGTATGCTTTTGCATGCAACATTGTTGAGCTGATGGGTGGGTTGGAGTTATTTCACCAAGACAATTTGTACTTGTTTTGTGATACGAGAACCTGTTGGGGCAAGTGTGAGGTTGGTGCACCCTAGAACCTGGTTTAAACCCCCAGTGGCAATTTGTTTTGCCACTGACCGTTCCAAGGCGTTATCCCCAAAGGTTCTCTTGTTTATTAATTGTTTGTGGCGTCCTATTTGAATTGACATACATATATTAAACATGAGCTCTCTCTCTCTCTCTCTCTCTCTCTCTCTCTCTCTCATAGAATTGCAGATGGTTATTATGGTTTCCAACAAATAGAAGATATATTTCAAAGTAATAATATTACATTATCTGTAAATGAAACAAATGGTATTGCTTCTTTAATTACTTCTAATGAACTGAAGATGAGTAAAGGTTTAAGAGATATATTGGGGTTTGAAAATAAGAAAAAATTTGATGTTAATGAAACGCACTATGGTAAAAGAACAATAGATTTTGCACCTTATAAACAACTCTACGTTCATCTTGAGCAGATAAATAGCGCTTACAATTTCTTTGATGGTGCTCCTAGTAATATTCTTAGTGTTGTTCCCGTTGAGAATAAATCGTTTGGTGATATTGTTCATATACAATTTGGTAATCCGGAATACAAACAATTGACGCATGGTGATATTTCAGAATTAAGTATAAGCGTTTGCGATGAGAACGGTCAGAAAATAAACAACAATGGTTTACCAATTAATTGTGTGTTAGAAATTATTTGACTTAAAAAAATATATATAAAATGAAACAACCTACAGCGCCGAATTTATATCCAGAATTGCCCAGTGAAGATGGGCAAAATTATAGATTACAGAAAATATCAGAGATTGAGAAAACATTAATTGATGAGAGAGATGCTCGGAGGTTTAGGGATTTGTTTTAATTTTGTTAGACGTAAATTATATGCAAAAACACAAAAACATTATGAGATTAAAACTATTGCTGATAGTAAGTTGAATAGTATAAAAGACTTGATTTCTAAGGCTTTGACAGATGGTCAGATATCTGAAAATGAATTTAAACTTGTATTAGATGAATTAGATAAATATAACAATCTGAAAGAAAATTTACATTCAAAGCAAACAGGATTGAGTGAGACAGAAAGAAAAAAACTTATTGAGGAAGGTAAGGCCCAGGCTTTAAGTGAGATTAAAAAAAATGAAAAATGTTTGATTTTATTCAATAAAATTACTATAGTAAATGACCCACCACCAAAATATAAAAGTTAATATTTTTTATACTTTTTTCACTTTTTACGTTTTTTACTGGTTCTTGAGGGGGTATTGGGAGAGGGGTAGTTAATTTTTTTAGGAGGGGGGCTGGAGTGATAGTTAATTTTTTTAAATAGGGGTAGTTAATTTTTTTAAAAATAGGGGTAGTTAATTTTTTTTAAAATAGGGGGAGGGGTGGGGTCGCCCAATACCCTAACTACTGTTGATGCCACAAATTTCAATTACTGAAATTAAGAGCAATAACTCTGGTAAAAATGATCGCAGGATAATATCTTTTCTTTACGACCATTTAAACATCCTGCTTGATAATCTATACAACTTTGAAAGAAATCCGCCCTGTAGTTTATGAGGAGTTGATGCCACAAGATTTGGGGACGTATGGACAGAAGTACGGACGGACGGACGTACGTACGGACGGACAAGTTCAACTCTTTATGCCTCCCACTTCGTGGGGGCATTGAAATTAAACGGTCGCCCAGCTGCGCTGAGCCTGACCGTTTAATTTTCATACAAGCCTCCAAATGATCAATAACCTAAATTTTCATCTGAATATTTGTCAAAACGTGACTTGCACTATGTACTTTTGCAGATAAAAAGACAACGACAGCAGAATGGCAACAGAAAATGTAGGTTCATAGTTCTATTTCTTTAAAATCTCGGTCGGTTCAGCTTCGTAACAATGTATCAATATTACAGTTATTTCAGTGGTACTATTTATTCTTTTTGGTAAACAAATATATAAAGAAAATCATTTTATTGCAATGTTAATGGTTCTAGTTATAAAAGTACTGTGGGCAGCTCTTCCTGCTTTTGTTGTTTTATTTAACAGAGCCTCGTTCCTTTCCTGTACAATTGTTTCTCTCATCATGTGTACATTGTAAAATGTGTTGAGTGTATGAAAAAAAAACTTATAAACTTTTAGACTGTATTGTATTTATTTTATTTATATCCCCGCTATTATCTGCTTAGATTAAACTAATGACACTTATTAATCAAATAATCTGAAAATTTTGTCGCTTTTGTTTTTGAAGTTAAACTACGTGTATATTGTTGTTGTTTTTGTTGTTGTTGTTGTTGTTTATTTGTTATGAATTTGATTTTTTTAGAACATGGAGATTTGATGACAATATAAAATCTAACAAAAAAGAGTAAATTAATGTCTTTATTATGTTTTAAGTTTGAATTGTATACTCAATTCAAAGAGGAAAATTTTACAATTATATGATCGATTTGCATGTAGTCTAACATTGGTTACGTGAAAATTGTATCTGGTATGTTTTGACAAAAGTTTTCGATGTGCTAAAACAAACATCGGTAAGTAATTAGCCTAGATGATGTTTATCGTTGATAATTTGGCGATTAAATAATTATCTCCCTTCAACGTGACAAAAACTTTCCAAACAAAAATTCGATTCGTGACCACTTGAATAAATTATCAATCATTAATGTCCGAATTCACACTTTTTGTCGGCATTAGACGATGATGCACAATGGAGATCACTTTTTGTTGGCATTAGACGATGATGCACAATGGAGATCACTTTGACTTAGCAACGTTTTAATTTGATATATTTTTGTTACAGAGGTTTGCTTTTACAAAAGCGAAAAGGAAGCTGATGGTAGCTGCGATTGACTTCGGAACGACCTATTCTGGATGGGCATTTTCATTCGAAAATGGTTATATATCTGATCCAACGAAAGTGTCTTGTAAAAACTGGTAACGGAAAGTTAATAGTCACTATCTTCCTAAAATATCTAAACTGTGTGATATTTTCCCATGTATTTAGTAGATAATCATCTTTTTATAAAAAAAGATCAACACACAACCATAACCACAATTAGATCATGTTTAGATGAAGACAATTTTATACATTTTAAATGTTAAATAAAACCACACACACGCACGAACGCACACGTACTAATACACACACTAATGTACGTTTTCTCTTGCATTTGCACATAACACCCAAAATAGCATGCGTAATATAGTGGAATAGGTAGAAACTAGTCAAAGACATGTAAATAGGTACATCAGATG
>JAZAYU010000215.1:600000-879820 GCA_038501625.1 Corbicula japonica
GATTGGTTGAATATTGAGTATTTCATAAAACTGAGACTGGAGACCAGTCTTGAATCTCAGTCACCTGATAGGATGAAAGTGAGACCAGTCTCCAAATGAACCAATGAAAAGCTGGAGTTTAGAGACTTAAGTTAGAAACTTTATTTTAAACCAGTCTCAAACCTTAGTTGCTCTTGATTAGTCAGTTTTGCGGTTGGTCTCAACTACAGCAAGTTCTGTGCTAAAGGTTGTAGACATGACTCCAGTCCCTGTTCTATGAAATTTGGTTTAGATAGATGAAATATTCTGTTTGAAACAAGTAAGTGTAGGATATTACCAAGCAAAAAACATGCCATGTCAGAGGGAGAAATGAAATATGAGAATTATGATGAGAATAAATTAGCTTCGTCAAAAGAGAATGTTTTGCATTTTATACATTCTCAGTTTTAATAAAACTACTTGTTACATATTTTGATATTTGAAATAAATTTAATTTTAGTGCCATGTAAAAATAATTAAGGCAATGTTATGTTCTCAACTTTATGACTTCATGTACAGAAATTACTTGACTTTCTGAAGGACAAGGGCCCAAGATCATAAAACTAAGATTGGAGACCAGTCTCAGATCTCAAGCATCTGATTGGCAGAAATGGCGACCAGTCAACATTTCAGCCAATCAGATGCTTGAGATGTGAGACTGGTCTCCTGATTTAGTTTTATGATCTGAAGGACACGTTTTCTTTATCCCTTTACTCCAAATGACTCATCTTATCCCATGTGTCAAGATCAGAGCTGCCACACCCGTGCCATCTGATCAGGATCTGCATTGTTTTTATTTTTTGGTTAGAAATAACCTGATAAAAAAAGCAAACAGTGCAAATCCTGATCAGACGTCACATCCATGGATCTAGTCTGTTGGCTCATGCCAATTTGATGCTTGTTTTGGGGACCAATAATTATTTTTGCTTTTTCCCTTTTTTCAGAAAAGCTGATGGTCTTCAAGATGGAACTTTGACCATTTTCAAGTAAGTTATTGCATTGGTGCTGCCATTTACAGAAAGGCTGCTTTTAAAAATTTATCTTGCCTGTTATAATTGGAAAATTGATTGGTATGACCAGTTTATAACCTGGAATTGGTATAACCAGTGCATTTTATATTAGCAATGATTGGTTGATAAAATAGTATATTAGCAAGTGTTGGTAAAAACAGTATATTTAACCTGGGTTTCTATTGGTTTTAAACAGATGTCCAAGGTGTGCTATTTATTAAAGGTGGGCTATTTTCAGACTTCCAAAAGGTTGCCAGACCGACGGACCTGTCCGGTAAAATTTGTGCCGGTCCTTAGTGATTTTATATGTTATCAGACTGAGTGTCAGACAATACTTTGAACTGCTATTGTGCTAATTCCTTTGTTACATGTTTCGGTCAGACAGAATTTGTTTCAATCAGACAGATTTTCACATCATCTCTGACCAAATGTCTGACACTTGCTCAAGTATCGGGAAGTCTGTATTTTAAGTTGATCAATCACAAAGTTTGTGTTGGTAAGAATCAGACAGCTTCTGAAAATACAATGCTGATGGTCAGGACAAGTGCGGGGGAAACAGTATATAATTATTTAAGTATTTATTTATTTAATGGAAAATAATCTTCCCAAGACTGAATAATGCATGTTAAAGTTGATTTCTTGTAAGACAGCAACCCAATTTTTTGTTTACTGATTGTGGCTTGCAAACTAAGCCAGACCATTAAATTAGTGTAAATAAATCCAGACCTCTTCAATCTGTCTTGCTGCGGCCATGGTTGGATGGTGTTTAACTAAGCATTACCTTCTGCTCCTTGCCATGATCTGGACATACAGAAGCTTGTTTATTTTCATCTACTTCCTGTAGGTGTTTGAAATTGGAATTCTACTTCACCTAGGTGTTTGGTAATTGGCTTATGTAGATGCTTGTTAATTATCTCTGACATGGCAGAAATCACTTGCAGATTTAGTCTATTAACATGTCAGCTGGTAATGAAACTGTCAGAAGGTCTCTCAAAGTTCAAGTAACCATAATATACATTAACTGGCATCTTTGCTTTCATTGCTTCCATTAGCTAGGTTTTTAGGGTTAGTATTATTTGAAGTATGTAATAGAGATCAAGTATCCTCTTCTACCTATCAGATCTTAGTTCCACGGAAAACCTATGAATCCAATCTCAAGTTGTGAGTTTAGTTTGTAAATGTTAGAAACATAAACTAGAGCAGAATAAAATGCAATAGACCTGAAATAATCTTTTTATTATTATGCCCCTACAAAGTGGGAGGCATATAGAGTTGCACTTCTCGTATGTCCCGTCATGTATGTAAGTCCTCCAAATCTTGTGGGATCAACTCCTCATTAAATATCAGGCAGATTCCTTTCAAACTTGCATAGATGATCAAGCGGAATGTGTAGATTATCATAACATAATGATTTTTTTCCTGCGACTATTTTTACAAGAGTTAAGGCCTTTGGTTAATTTCTGTAATAAATTATTGTTGTGTCAACTCCTCATTATCTATCTGGCAGATTTCTTTCAAACTTGCACTGATGATCGGGCAGGATAGATTGTTATAAAATATTTTTACCTGTGACCATTTTTACTAAAATTATGGCCCTTTGTAATTGCAGTATTTATTCATTAATTGTCAAGACTGATTCTTGATTTGTAGTTTATATTTCTGTTTTGGTGATAAATGTTAATCCTATTTTAATGAAATGTGTATCAACAAAACAATTTTGTGTAACATATTCAATAATTGACATACTTCAGGAAAATATTTGGTGGCTATGAAACACTTCCTGCTGAAGGCAACATTCCTGCCGTTGATGACAATGATGATGAAGAATCTGTGATAAACAAGAATGGTCCAGTTCGTAAACACACCTCTGTGATAGCCAGTCCAGTCAGAGCTTTAGAGCCGGCTGTTCGATGGTTGAAACAGTGTCCAAAACATGGTGTCTGTAGACATAAGCATGGCTGTATCTATTACATACTGCAGGTAGATAGGACTATCAGTTAACTCATCTCAAATTTTGACTAACTTATCCCCATCGAGTTCAAGTTCAGCTTATCCAACATTGTAGTTAGGGAAAGGTGAATTAATATTTAATACCGTTTGCATATTAACCCTTTCCTCCATACATACACATTTTTATGCATGTGCGACCAGTGTAGATCCAGATCAGCCGGCACATCCGTGCCGTCTTAGCAGGATCTGCACTGGTTGCATTTTGATCAGAAATAACCTAATGTGCCGGCTGATCTGGATCTACACTGTTCGCCCATGCAATAAAGGTGTGTCTATTGAGGAAAGGGTTAAGCAATATTATTATTTCAATACTTTAGTACTTTTGAACTGGAAGTTAGTAACTTAGTTAACATACATTGAAAATAAGTTTAGCAGCAGTTCCTTAAAACATAATTATGTAGGTTCTATTTTGAATGGAAAACGTGGAGTTGATTTGTTAATTTGATTGGCTCCATAAAATACAAAAAATTCTGATGATACAATTCATTTCTCTGTTATATCATAAAGGTTAGTTTCCCAGTGTCCAAAACATTTGAATTTGTGATGCAACGATTTAATAATAAAGATCTGTTTTTCTCTCACAAAAATATTTGGCTGTTGAAATTCTGAATAATATGTTTTTGTGACACTTTGAAAATATGATTTCTTAAGCTCACATGGTGGAATATATTTCTATGCTACACTGCTAATAACTAAATATCATCTATTGCATTTTCTTTGCTGGACAAAAGATGCTGAAATGTTCCTTACATGAAATTTCTATTGTTCCTGTTATTATTTATTTTTGTACAGTCAAAAGTCTCCACCAAATATGGTACTGTTTGGCTGGCAAATAATAAAATTTGCATGTTTTGTTTATTACTACAGAAATTAACACAACAAAATCTGATTTAGAAAGCAGTAGTTTAAAGGTGATGATATCGCAAATCTTGCATGAACAGAAACGTTAAGCAAGCTTCTTGTACCACATGTTATGGCACCGGTACTGATTGCCTAAACCATTAGATTGTTTAATGCATGCAATTAAAAAATCAGCTAAGGCTTTTATTTTCAGTGCTGTATCTTAGATCTAAGCTATTGAATTACATTGCTTTAAAATTAAAAGCAGACTTTAATAGCAGATATTTAATCATGGCTAGACATCAGGTCCCAATGTTATAAAACTGAATCAGGAGATCAGTATCACATCTCAAGCATCTGATTGGCTGAAATGGCACAACTGGTCACCATTTCAGCCAATCAGATGCTTGAGATTTGAGACTTGTTTCCAGATTAAGTGTTATGATCTTGGTCACAGTTTATTTTTAAGTTACAAAATGGTGCCAGTATCATAATGTTCAACAGTCCTCCAAAAAATATAAAGTCTGAATTTTGTAAAAAAGGTTGCTTAGTTACTCAGTGTGCTTGTTATTATGCAATTTTGACCACATATATGACAGATACGGCTTATACTGAGAGGGACCAGTGTCGATCCAGATCAGATTTGTCTGCACATCAGGATCTACACTGTTCATTATTAGATTCATTAGATTGTTTCAGACTAAATTGCAAACAGTTAAATCTGGATCAGACTACATCAATATGTCTGCATTCAGCAGTCACAAACATGATTAAGCATAATCCATGGAGTAATGCAAGGGAAGTAACTACATTTTACAAAGATAACAGTTCAACCTGGATTTTAATCTTAATTATCCTTTACTGGTAGTTTCTTGGTTTATTTTACTGCGAAAGCATTGAGAAATAACAATATTTTAACAAATTTTACAGGGCATATATGCAAGAAAATAGAATTTTAATTTGATAAAAAATCTTTGAAAGCAGTGCTGCCATATGCAAAAGTTGTCCTTGTCAGATTTCTGTCTGTCCTCAGTATGTGTACAGTTCTTAACAGGGTCAGATTTATCATGTACAACATCTAATTGTACAGCCTACAGAAAATAAGTGCTGTCTACATATTTCAGGGATCTGTACGAATGTTTGGTGTTGGTTATGCTGTTCAAGCAGGGATCAAAGTGTTGAGTTCACTAAGTCATTTGTTCAAGCAACCTAAGGCTGTGATAAAAGGGTTGGTCCATAAAAACAATGTGCAACTTGGTGCCTTCCTAGCCAGCTTTGTGGGCATCTACAGGGTAAGTAAACAATGTGCAACTTGGTGCCTTCCTAGCAAGCTTCGTGGCTATCTACAGGGTAAGTGATAACAATTAATTCCATTATATTCTGTATCAATGTTAGTTTGATTAATTGTAGTCTTAGAATCATATATCTTATACATCACTTGTTTAGTTGTAACATATTTGTTTTACATGGATCACTTCTAGGATCAACATCTTAAAACTTTTATTAAGTCTTTACTCCATGTAAATGTGTGCCACCAGTGTAGATCCAGATCATCCAGCGTGTGCCACCAGTGTAGATCCAGATCATCCAGCACATTCATACACTGGTAGCATCATGGTCAGAAATAACCTTTTGAATCTAAAAAGCGAACTGTGTAGATCAGGATGAGATGGCAGTGATGTGCTGGCTGATCTGGATCTACACTGTTTGCCCATGCAACAAAGATGCATCTATGGTGTAAAGGGTTCAGTTATTTATCTTATCAGGACTTTAAGTTGAAAAATAATTATTTTAAATGGATCGCTTCTTGGATTACAGTTTGTTACAACTTTTATCACTACACTTGGTGATTGTTTCTGTTTTTGAAACCAGTACTGGTGTCAATTCTGTGGCTTGTAATCTTGGAAGAATTCCACTTGTGGTGCAAGTAAAGTCCTATGCAGTTTTAAAATAAGATCAACATCAGCATTTGTAATTTGTTCATAGTTATTATTCGGGGGAGCTTATAGTCGCCAGGTTTTCCGTCCATCCATCCCTCATTTGTGTCTGGCCCATAACTTTGTTATTTGAAGTCAGTTTTAAAATTATTTCACATAAATGATCACCACATGGAGACAACATGTTGCACGCAACATTTGGGTCGCTACCTTGAAGGTCAGTCAGAGAAAGACCTTGTAGCAAAGTTGTGTCCGGCCCATAACTTTGTTATTTGAAGTTGGATTTTAAAATTATTTCACAGAAATGATCACCACATGGAGACGACGTGTCGTGCGCAACATTTGGGTTGCTACCTTGAAAGTCAAGGTCACAGCATGACCATGTAGACAAATGATGTCCAGCCCATAAACTTTGTATTTGAAATTGGACTTTAAAATTATTTCACAGAAATGATCACCATATTGAGACATGTCGCGCGCAACATTTGGGTCGATACCTTGAAGGTCAAGGTCATAGCATGACCTAGGTCATAGCATGACCTTATAGCATTATCCTGTACGGCTCGTAACTTTGTTATTCGAAGTCATGCTTTTAAATTATTTCACAGATATAATCACCATAAGGAGATGACTTGGCGTGCGCAACATTTGGGTCGCTACCTTGAAGGTCAAGATCACAGCATGACCTTGTAGCAAAGTTGTGTCCAGCCCATAACTTTGTTATTTGAAGTTGGAATTTAAAATTATTTCACAGAAATTATCACCATAATGAGACGACATGTTGCACATAACATTTGTGTCGCTACCTTGAAGGTCAAGGTCACAGCATGACCTTGAATTACAATCGTGTCTTGTCCATGACTCTTTATAGTTGGATTCAAAAATAAAATAATTCACAGAAATGATCACCACATATTTGGGTCCCTACCTGAAAGGTCAAGGTCACAATATGACTTTGTAGAAAAATTGTGTTCGGTCCATAACTTTGTGTTTATAGTTGGATTTTAAAATTGTCCGATTTTATAGCACTACACCATTTTCAAAATTTACCTCAATAGTTATACAACTAACCAATTTTGTGACAAAGTACCCATTCAGGGAGCATCACTCGCCAACACCCCTCTTTAGTAGTCTCTTGTTAATGCTGTATTGATGGAGCATTAGACAGGATTTAAAAAGACACAAAACTTCTCTATGCCAGTTTTCACTGAATTATTGGTTTGTGATTAAAAGATTTAAATGTTTCAAACGTTGAAATCATCACTCATTACATCAGTCTGTGCTGTCTGATCAGCATTTAATTTGTTCGCATTTAGATTCATTAGATTATTTCTGACCAAGAGTGAATAGTGTAAATCTGGATAGTATGATACAGATGTGATGGCTGATCTGGCTTTGACAAACATAGAAACCTTCAAGTTATGCTTGTTTTTTCAGGCTGTAAATTGTCTGCTGCGTTGGCTAAGGAACAAAGATGAGGAACTACATGGTATGGTAGCTGGTTTTGTGGCAGCCTGGTCCATGCTGTTCTACAAAAGCTCTTCCATAGCACTCTATACTGCTTCCAAACTGGCAGAGGTTAGTGTTGTTTTCTTATGCCAACTTTTAAATAAAAGATTATTTGAAATATCTAAATCCTGCATGATTTAGTTTCCTACAATGTCTGATTTACTTAAGGTACTGCGCCTTACGCCATTGATTTGCCATAGACAAAAAAGAAAAATATATAAATCTCTCGAACGGCACAATGCAGTTTCACCAAACTTTGCACAAACCAATGTTATTAATATATGTTTAATTTACATTCCCTAAGAAAAGTTAGAACAGTAAAGGAAAATAGACCCGCCCCCCCCCCCTCCCCCCCCCCCCCCCCCCCCAAAAAAAAAAAACAACCTAAAATTTCTATTTGCAATTTATCACAAAAATGAAGCAAAACTAACATCAATTTAAATGTCTTGGTGAGAAATGAGTTACTGACAATGATACCTAAGGTCCTTTGGTCTAAAAAAATGTTTACAATGTGAGTTATTTGTAAAAGTGTGTTTGACCTTCAATTTCCTGGTCACGAAAATGGATGACATAAAAATAAAAATGTTGATTTCTCTCTTCACAATTGCAAGTTCTTTTCAAGGACCTTAGATATTGTTGTCAGTATCATTTCACGCATGTTGACATTTGAATTGATGTCTTGTGTTGCTTCCTTTTTGTGATAAATTGCAAATAGAATTTTACAGATTTGATAGGTCTAACTATATTAGTGTATGTGAAATTTATAATACCATTGTAAATGGAAAACTATGCAGAACAAAACAGACCTTTGCTTATTTTCAGATGCTGTATTTCAAAGGCATAGCCAGTGGTCGGTTGCCATACATTCAGTGTGCTGACATCATCATATACAGCATATCAACTGCTCTAGTCTTTCATGCTGTAAGTACTGTTTCATGTTGCAGCAAGTACAGTTCATTTTTATAAAATTTCTACCTACCCATTATGAGGCTATATGGTTTATGGTTTAGATTTGACTATTTACATCTGGGATTTTAATATCATGAATGCTTTTATAATAGTAGAATAATATTTGGATCTGGAAAATATTACTACTTTGTGAAGACAAGTGGGATTGAACTTTTACTATACAATCTTGATAAGAGCAGGCCAGTAGACCTTTTGAGGCCTGGTTTGTCTTATATCAATTTGACAGTCACATACCAATTTGAGACTGTTTCGTACCCACTTGGCACTTGGTCCCATACCGATTTTACACTTGGTCCCATATTGTTTTGACAGTACCATACCAGTTTTGTCGCTTGGTTCCATACCAGTTGAACACTTAGTTCCGTACCAGTTTAGCAATACTGGATATTGATAAAAACTAGGGACGATTCCATAATTTGAGAGTCCTCTGTATCTTGCACTATCCTCCATAACCTAAAATGACTAACACTCTTGTGAAGGGGTTGCTCATGGTCTTCTGGTTCAATGCAAAATAAATTTTAATACATTAACTGATACATCATACCTGTTTGACACTAACACCGAACTTGAAAATTAGCAGTTCTGTTTGGGCAAACTAATTATGAATATTGTTTTTCTCTGCAAACTTAAGCATCTTAAATTAGATTCAAAGTAAGACCGATTCTTTGATTACTTATAAGTTAGATTAATTTTGTCTCACAGGGTTGATACTTATTGTTGAATGTTTGTCTAGATGTCACATTTCATTTTCAGGCTGTATTAGAACCACATAACCTCCGACCAGCATACTGGAATTTTCTGCTCAGGGTAACAGGAAACAGGTTAGCTCCCTTTTATTTAACTACCTGCAGCTGGTTGTTCGAAACTTTATTCCTGAGTTAAATTAATCAGGGATTAAATTCGAAAAGTAACTCTTACAAATTAAATCACATGGTTTTCAGTGACACAAATAGGTAATCAAACTGTTTTGATGACCTTACCGAAGGGAGAACCCCTATGATTATGGCTTATGTGACAAGTGTCAACCTGCGCATCCCCACAGTTTGATCAGCATCTACACCCTGTGCTATTCATTCTTAGAAGCATTCTTGATACATCTAAAAACAGTTCAGTTCCCTTTTGGACCATGTAAATTAGCAATATGATCTGGGTCTATACTTCCAGCAATGGCATTGCTATAGCGGCATTGTCATGATTTATAACATATTATAAAAACAATCATTATACCTGGAGACAACATTGTTGTTGCAGATTTGCCGGGATGAACAGAAGACTGTTGGATCCATGGGTGCCAAATTGCTCAAAACTCTACCCAGATTACTGGCCCAACTACGATATGAGATTTACCAAACTTGTGAAACCTTCCTAGTGCTGGATAACATTATGAGATCTAACCCGGTTATGAGCGTCTAATCAAATGATGCTGATTGCATGATAATGATCAAATTTGGGGCAGATACTAGTCCTGTGATTCCAGTCATTAGTTGTGAATTCTAAATGACAACGGAAATGTTACGATTATATATCAATCAATCTGTGATATAGTGATATGAATCGAGAATATAAACAGACAGACAAATCAGTGGACACACCATAATCATGAGCATGTAATATAGTATTAGTTTCTATGATGAAGTGCCATTGGCAGTAAGATAAAAACAGCAGAAAATTGTTGCTTCCCAGGGGATGTGCTGTTCCAAAAAGTAGTTATGCTGCCATTAACATGTATTCTTGGGCAAGTTATTTTTAAAAAAATCAAACTGATTGTTAATATTTCAAACACAGCAAAAAGACTTTTTTAATCGTTTTTGTTTAACTGGAAACCTGGCATATATTCAAGAAAAAGAAGTTATAAACTTTTAGCATTTCAATCACGAAATAGTAAATCTAAATAGTTGAACTTGAGGTTAACATTTGAACAACAAGTCCCTGCAGCTTACTGGCAGACCTTTACAGCAGCTTTTAAATAAACTATTGTACTCACCATATTATTATGTTCAAGTTTATATGATTTAAATGAACATTATATTTGATCCAGAAATGACAGTACATATATACAGTTAACAGCATGTTGAACCTTGTTAACTGTTTACTCCATATATACATCTTTTATTGCATGTGGGAACATTGTAGATTAAGATCAGCACATCTGATCAGGATCTGCACTATTCGCTCATTAGGGTCATAAGGTTATTTCTAACGAAGAAACCTACAGTGAAAATCCTGATCAGACACGCGGATTGCCAGCTGATCTGGATCTAAACTGTTGGCCTGAACAATAAAGGTGTATCTATGGAGTAAAGGGTTAACTGTAAGAACATTTAGTTACACTGTGCCTGTAGGGTAATATGATATTTCCGTATTTTTAAAAAAATTTAAGGTTTTTATTAATTAACTGCTTAACAAAGATTTTGTATTTAGTATGCAATTATTGACGTCAGTTTATATTAAGACATTGTCTCTTATTAATTTATGTCATGCAGTATACTATGATTTATTAATAAACTATGAAACTAATGCAGAAGTTGGAAATTTGTCAACCATTTAATTAGCCTGGCAGGTTTGCCATGGTCCAGTTTCAGACTTCCTGATTCTATGACTTAGGCTGGTTAACCCTTTACCCCTTGGACTTCCTGATTCTATGACTTAGGCTGGTTAACCCTTTACCCCTTGGACTTCCTGATTCTATGACTTAGGCTGGTTAACCCTTTACCCCTTGGACTTCCTGATTCTATGACTTAGGCTGGTTAACCCTTTACCCCTTGGACTTCCTGATTCTATGACTTAGGCTGGTTAACCCTTTACCCCTTGGACTTCCTGATTCTATGACTTAGGCTGGTTAACCCTTTACCCCTTGGACTTCCTGATTCTATGACTTAGGCTGGTTAACCCTTTACCCCTTGGACTTCCTGATTCTATGACTTAGGCTGGTTAACCCTTTACCCCTTGGACTTCCTGATTCTATGACTTAGGCTGGTTAACCCTTTACCCCTTGGACTTCCTGATTCTATGACTTAGGCTGGTTAACCCTTTACCCCTTGGACTTCCTGATTCTATGACTTAGGCTGGTTAACCCTTTACCCCTTGGACTTCCTGATTCTATGACTTAGGCTGGTTAACCCTTTACCCCTTGGACTTCCTGATTCTATGACTTAGGCTGGTTAACCCTTTACCCCTTGGACACCTCTTTTAACCATTTTCTCCATAGATACACCTTTATTGCTTGGGCGAACAGTTTAGATCCAGATCAGCTGACACATCTGTGCCATCTGATCAGGATCTAAACTGTTCGCTTTTTTAATCGTTAGGTTATTTCTGACACAGTGCGACCAGTGCAGATCCTGATCAGACAGCATGCATTTATATGAAGGAAAGGGTTAAACACATGGTCGTGCCATTTGATTGGAATGTGGTTTTCGTTTCTTGATCTGAAATAACCAAATGAATCTAAAAGTGAACAGGTTAGATAGTGATGAGACACACCTGGTTGCTGATATGATATCCCATGAAGTAAAGGGTTAACAAATTCCTACTTCCTGGCCCTTCAGCCATGCTACCACCTCTAAATGTCAGACTGGTATATTCTCTCATACAACAAGGTCAATTACTGGTTCAACAAAATACATAATATTTTGTGTTGGGCACAGAACTTTAAGAGATCATTGTTAAGATCTAATACAAAATGATGACCAAGCCATTAAATCATTCTCTGCTCATGTCTGAAATGTTTGCCTTAAATGTGTTATCTGGGCTGGAATGTTCAAATCCAAGATACATAAAGCTTATTCCAGCCGAAGATTCATGTTGTTTTTTTAAATTGATCCGTACATTCCCCTTTAACCCTTAACATCATGGCTTTGACTTTTATTACATGCAACCACTGTAGATCCAGATCAGCCTGCACATCTCTGCAGTCTGATCTGGATCTACATTGTTCACTGCTTGGTAAAAATTATCTAATCTAAACTTGAACAGTGTAGATCTGGATCAGACTGCATGGGTGTGCAGGCTGAACTGGATCATCACAGTTTGCCCATTGAAGATGCAGTAACCTAACAAAGATTTATTTAACAACTTTCTAAAACATAGTAATTCAATGGATTTCAACTAAGCTATACACAATTTTTCACCCTTAGAAGTGTGTAGCATCTAAGAATCATTACCGTAACTATAAGATCTAGGTAACACTTGTGGTTAAGAGGTCAAAACATACCAAAAAATCTAATTTCCTGATCATAACTTTGCAACTAATGAAGGTATTTCAGCAAAACTGTACAAAAATATTTGGTTCAATAAGACAGAGTGTTGCTTCCAATAACCATGATACTATGTCAAAGGTCAAGGTCACAATTGGGTTCAAAGGTCAAAATTTGTGCAAATATTAGTTTTGAGAAAATACCTGTAAATGGTTTATTGGTTACATCCAAACATGACAGAAGTGTTAACCAAAACATATTGGAGTGTCGGGTGTAAGAACCATGTCAACCTCAAAGGTCAAGGTCACACAAAGGGTTTAAAAGTCAAAATATTTTTGAGATTTTTTTTTCAGAAAATAACTTTGCTACCCCTTTCATAACACATAGGAAAATTGATCAGCCAAATTTGATGGGTGCCATGTCCACAAGCCAAGACCCCAGGAATTGAGGCAAGGGTAGGTGACCAGGACACCATGTCCTACTACCCCATCCCCACAAAACAACAATTTTTATTTTTACAATTTTTGTTATTCAGAAAAAGTGTATAAATTAAAATGGTACAGGTACAGCAGAACATGAGTAATTGGTGTCATGTCAACAACCAACGACTTTGGGTGGACCATGGGTTACAGGCAAAGCATTCCAATTTGTATATTAAAAACAAAACTGTTACTTTTAAAACCAGTATGGGAATAAGGCATTTATATTTTATTGCGATCAGCTACTCTACTGATTAATTTGGTTATACCTAAACTAATGGTATGTAGGGTATAGATCTGAAATGTCTTTGGTGTCAATCGAAGTGGAACAGACAGGAAGTGCGTTATGTTAAATCAATGCTTATGACCTTAAAGTGGAATATTTATATTTTGAATAACATCTTTCATGGCTTTCTTTAGTTTCAAGGTAAATTTATATAATAAATTTTGTCTAACAGAAGTGTTGGAATCTACAACAAATTATTTTTGTATCGTAATTTCGATTAACTGCATCTGTTTTAGGGTTCTAAAACAGAAAAAGGAAGTAAAATCATAGAACTTATAACCTGTGAATTTTAAGTAAAATATTAACAAATTCGTATCCTCAACCAGTAAACATATAGTCAGTTTCAAGGTATCACTAAAATATTTAATTTGAAGATTGTTGCAGAATTGTAAATAAATTGTTTGAAAATTAACATTTGGTATTTTACAGAAAATACATGTTAACCCTTTGAACACCAAGCACAGTCAATGTCACTTTGGTTTGCAATCATTTAAGACCCAGTCATGCCACATTTGCAACCAGCAGAGACCCAGCTATGTCTCATTTGCCATCAGTGTAGACCCAGCTATAGCTATGTCACATTTGCCATCAGTGTAGACCCAGCTATAGCTATGTCACATTTGCCATCAGCATAGACCCAGCTATGTCACATTTGCCATCAGCATAGACCCAGCTATGTCACATGTCATCAGTATTGACCCAGATATGTCTCATTTGCCATCAGGGTAGACCCAGCTTTGTCACATTTGCAATCAGCATAGACCCAGCTATGTCTCATTTGCCATCAGCATAGATCCAGCTATAGCTATGTCACATTTGCGATCAGTGTAGACCCAGCTTTGTCACATTTGCCATCAGCATAGACCCAGCTATGTCACATGTCATCAGTATTGACCCAGATATGTCTCATTTGCCACCAGCGAAGACCCAGCTATGTCACATGTCATCAGTATTCACCCACACATGTCTCATTTGCCATCAGTGTAGACCCAGCTTTGTCACATTTGCAATCAGCATACACCCAGCTTTGTCACATCTGCCATCAGCATAGACCCAGCTTTGTCACATTTGCCATCAGCGTAGACCCAGCTATAGCTATGTCACATACTCCATCAGCATAGACCCAGCTTTGTCACATTTGCCATCAGCGTAGACCCAGCTATAGCTATGTCACATACTCCATCAGCATAGACCCAGCTTTGTTACATTTGCCATCAGCATAGATCCAGCTTTGTCACATTTGCCATCAGTGTATAGACCCTGATATATCGTATATTCCATAATCATAGACCCAGCTATTCATATTTGCCATCAGCACAGACTCTGATGTCACATTTGCTATCAGCATAGACATAGTAACATCACATTTGTCATCAGCTGAGACCCAGCTATATCACATTTTTCATCTGTGTAGATTCAGATATGTCACATTTGCCATCGGCGTAGACCCAGATAATTTTATATTTGCTATCAGCATAGACCCAGCTATGTCACATGTCATCAGTATTGACACAGATATTCACATTAGCCATTAGCATAGACCCTGAAATGAAACTTTTGGTATCAGCATAGACCCAGCTATGTTACATGTCATCAGTATTGACCCAGATATTCACATCAGCCATCAGCATAGACCCTGATTTGAAACTTTTGGTATCAGCATAGGTCCATCTATGTCACATTAATTTTGCAATCAGTTTAGACCAAGTCCAGACTGCATATCTGCCAAGAGCTGACGCTGTTCATTATGTTAATAGAAATATGTAAAACACACCTTTGAAAAATGAGTGGACTGGCCTTAAAAAAATAAAAACAAGTCTCACCAAACTCAGCAGTTAAAGGTTTGAATCATGAGACACCCTTTTTATTTGTCTTTCAGAATGTTCTCAGTTCCAGATTACTTCGATCATTTATCAGTTAGACTGTCCGAGGTGCTTGAAGAAATAGGAGTTAACGAGAGTATAGTGCTGAAAAGGAGGCGGACATGGATGTTACAGGAGGCCATGATGAACTTACATCTTCACATATCAAATGTCCATTTATCAAAGTATCTATTTGGTAGCCAAACTGAAGGGTCAACCACACAAGGTCTTGCTTCTGACGTTGATTACCTTACCTGTAATGATTCTATAAGGTTAATACAGGACTGGGATGAATGGCAAGCAGGTCATATAAGGCAGCTACTGATGGTACAAGACGAGAGTACCTTTCCAGGGTATTGCCTTCTGCAACTAGTGAGCCCTTTTCTCCCATATGCAACGCGGAGCTGCTCAAATGAGAACTATACCAAAGATAGAAAAGGGAGAATTCTTGCGAGACATAGACTGCGTTTGACACGCATGACAGATGGCAGGATACGACATGGCCCAGCAGCAACTGTTCATAGAGGACCTGGTGGTTATGATTCTGATAATGTAGGTGCCATAGGTTGTCTTTCTTGGCCTAAACAAGCGGAACCATGGTTGCAGCAGCAACATGCCAGTGGCTGGCCAACTGAAGGTATGAAGCAATATTCAGCAGAACATGGTTGTTTTGTAGTTCCAGTTTGTAGCAGGACAGGTGTATACCAAGACCTGGAATGGAGGATTTCTGTTGCCCATGCAGAGAGATGTCTCATGTTCAGTCTCAATGTAACTCAGATTAGGTGTTACGTCCTTCTGAAAATGATCCTCAAAACGTTCATAAACCCCAAGTTTGAAGACACAATATCAAGTTTTATGTGCAAGACAGTTTTGTTTCACTGCATTTCAAATTCAGTATCTTTTCAATGGAAGGAATGTACCTTAATGGAAGGTATAAAACGCTGTTTGCAAGCCCTGGTGAACTGTGTATCTGCTGGAAATTGCCCACATTTTATAATACCGGAAAATAATTTGCTTTTCGGAAAGCTATCCACAGATGTTACAAGAAAACTTTTGCGGGATATGAATTCCTTGATGGAAAACATGGAGCAAAATTTGCTAGGTATACCTATAGATGATTTGGGGAGTAGACTTTACACAAAGTCAAGCAGATATGGTGACCATAACATCACTACACAGATAGCTGGTGTGTTGTCAGTTCACATGTCCCTGATCCCTTACGTGGTCCTGAATGATGTACAACAGGGTTTGATGCATGAAAAGGACATAGTCGTATATCAAAGGCTGGAAGAATTTTTGAATAAAATATACCACAAGTACATGAATGGCAACCAGCTTGAAAAAGCAGCCTGCAAGATTCTGACACCATTTTTCTGCACTATGATTGCGTCAGTAAAGGCATCAGCCGATATTGGCACTCAACAAGATGCATCACCTGAAGCCCTAAGGTGGTTCTCTATAGGCTTAAACTCGGATTTCTCATCTGGCAGATTGAAACTGGCATCAGCTCAGTACTCAGCAGGGGATCTGGAACGATGTGAGCTTGTGTTATCAGATCTGGAGCAACAACTGCAGCACATGTCTGTTGTTACAGTGTGTGGTTGCTACACACATGTTCGTTCCAGAACCGAAGATCTCAACAACATTTGCAGTATCACAAATGAAGACTTTATTCAAAACAATTGTGCCTTTTGTGTGAGATTTTTATTGCCAGAGAGAAAAATTGTTCCATCAGAGCTACGGTGTGAGATGTTTAGATCTACAAAACATGATAAGACAAATCGGAGTGTAGATTGCTACTGGATGGACTGGGCTGTGGTGGACTCTCTACCATACCTTTACTTCTTGCAGTACAAGGTCTACAGCGAGCTCCTCAGACCGGAGGATAAACACAGAGCTCTGCGTAACCTGGCCAGGGTAACTGATTATGAACCAAATCTTAGTCACAGGGAGACAGCTCTTAATTTGCTTGGACTTTGTATGGAACAAGAATACAAAGAAAGAACAGCTTTTCTGTTCTACATCAATTCGCTCAGAGTGAGACGAGATAATAACGTAGCAAAACTGCATATATGCAGACTTATTTCTCGCTGGCTTTTCATAAGCAATATTTAACAATGATGTCCAGATCGTATTAGACAATAAAAACATGGTTAATTGAGGTGAAAATCTGCGACAACTGATTCCAAAAATAAGTTGAACTGAGGAGCTTAGTTACCAATTAACAAACTGTTAGTATTTGATGATTGTAATCAATTTATTGCACAATTAGAGTATAAGTAGAACATTACGATTAGTCCTTTGCTTAATCATGTGAATGTAGATGATGCTGTACCTCGAAAATATCTTTTGTCTGCAGTCATCACCCAGTCAATTTCCCCTGTGATATATTTCCTGATCAAATGTAACTGTTGTAGATCTATTTTATAAATATACTGAACAAAAATAAAAAGTATCCACTTTTTATGCTTGTTTTCTCATTAACACATTTTCATTTAATCACGAACACTTTGAGTGGTGTTTTGATAGTTAATCTCAGTTGTTTTTAAGTTAAGTTGTTCATGTCCATAATCTTCCACACCAAGAACTTAGCAACGGCCAGTCGAATAACAATTAATAATGAATTACAAAACACTACATATTCAATTAAAAGGGAGTTAATTGGAAATGGTTGGAATTTCTAGCATTGTTTATCGAAGACTAGTTGTTTTATTTATGAAAGTTTTGTGATTTTATTGATCACAAGAGGTAGAGAAATTGATTCAATTCAAATGAATGTAAATACTTTTAAGAACTCTTGATTTTTTCCTGGAATCCTCATTATAACAAAAGGAAAGATAGCTAAGTTGTGGCAGCTGATTTTCAAGAAAACTTTATACTTTTGCAATGATAACAAAAATGCAAAATTTGTCACATATAGAATTTTGAGTTTTCATTTTCAAATTTTACAAAACTGACGATAGGAAAGTGGATACTTTTTATTTTTGTTGAGTATACATATGTATTACTTTCCAATTGACAACATTATAGCTTTGGTTTAAAGATTAAAATAAAGCATACATTTTCAGCAAATATAATTGAAATCAAACATATATTAAGCATCAATGAAACTGTTGGTTTTCTGGTTAGTCCAGTTTTCTGGTTATATACATTGGGAGAATTCTATTTTGTGGTTTTAGTTAAATGAAATTTAAATTTTGGAAAGTTCCCAATTTTATTGTTTTAATTTTTTTCAATATGTTTACATGTGTGTTCAATAATAAATTTATGTTGGCGGTTTTGAATACAGGAATAAAACATTACTAAATTCATAAAAACAAAGGAAAGTTTGGCTTCAAACATAGAAACATTTATTTTAATATGAAAAACACACGGATATTGGTTACATAATGAGAGAGATGGACTAGACTGCTTGATTGGTGGTCCACTTGAAATGAAAGTGACTGCTGTTTTACAACCCAGGGTTGTATGCCCATACTACATTCAATTCAATTCAATACATTTCATTTTGAAGTTAAATTTCCATGAATTATTGATGTTATAAAGACAATGCTACAAGAAGCAAAAGCATATTGTTTTATTATCATCCATTATCTCTATAGATGATGGTCAAGAAGCAAAAAAGCATATTGTTTTATTATCATCCATTATTTCTATAGATGACGGTCAACAAAGATTTTGAGGCCCAGATATAGGTGAAAGATTTTAAAGCTGTTAAAACCTTTACTGCACATATATATATATATATATTATGCTTTTATAGTTTAACACATGAGCAAACAGTGTAGATCCAGATCAGCTTGCACATCCTTACCATCTGATCAGAATCTACACTGTTTCTTCTTGGTCAGAAATAACGTACTGAAGGATTATATTTTTTCATTTGATTTTGACAAATATTATTTCTCGAACATCAAAATGGTATGGACATAAATAAAATATGAGTAAGAAAAGGACAACATTTTCAAAATTAATTAATTTATTCACTCTCTTCTGATAAACAATATAGTCAACAAAATATTTGACCATGCAAAGAAATAAAATAAGAGAAAATATCTGCCTCTCTCGGCAATAATATTAAGTAGAAAAAACAAATTTTTGGATGAGACAATGAAACAGGCACAGGTCCATTACCATGAGAGCGGTAAATATATCTGCAGTGCTTGTAGAAATGGGGAAAGCTAGTAAACATATCATAGTATCTCGCTTTCACTCTTTAATCCATATATACACCTTTTTTGCGTACAGTAGGCCAAAGTGTTGCTCCAAATCAACCAGCTCATCCATGCCATCTGATCAGGATCTACACTGTTTCGCTTTTAGATTCTTTTTTTTTTCTGACCAAGATGCAACTAGTGCAAATGCCTAAAAATGGGTATATATGGAGAAAAGGGTTAATTATCAATATGGGATGACACAATAGCAAAATCTTAAAACAACAATTCATACTGAGCAGAGATGGACCATGCCTTTAACATGTTTTTGTAGTCTAAACTGCTTCAACTTAAGTAAGGTTTAAACTGAAAAGTGATATTGTTTTTAAAACTCTATTAATAATCTTTTTGTAAACGTGTCATAAACAATTGAGCAGCAGAATTAGGCAATGTTTCTACCAGAAACTGACAACACTCATTGTAATGAGTTACTAGGTTTGAGTGGAATGATAAAATCGCTTGTGTTATATCTTGTTACAATAAAAATGATAAAAAACATGACAAGGAAGGCTCTTTTAACCCTACTTCATAGATACACCTTTATTGCATGGGCGAACAGTTTCGATACTGATCAGCCTGCAAATCCATGACATCTGATCAGGATCTTAACTGTTCCCTTGATTGGTTAGGTTATTTCTGACCAAAATGCGACCAGTGCAGATCCCTATCAGATGGCAAGGATGTCCATCAGATCTGGATCAACACTGGTCTTACATGCGTAAAAATGCGTATATATATGGAGGAAAGGGTTAAAAAAAAGGAAAAACCTGAAAAAATTACAATATCTATTTAGAATCTCATGTTTACAGTTTCCAAAAACATTTTCACAACCAATGAATAGGAGAAAAAACTATCATTTATATTTCTATTATGTATTAAACTATTATTTATTTCTGCACTAACAAAACTTAACTACAATCATTATGTTAGTTTCCCAATTTCGGTGCTATATCATTGCTATTTTCTGTCAGTATGGTCTACATACAACAAGATGGCACACTCAGTCTTTATGTTATTTAGAAAAGTTTTTTTTCAGTAATGAAAAGCTGTGATTTGTAAATTGTGAATTCACCTGTTACTTCAATCACCTTACAAGTATTATATAACTTACTATTTATTGTTCAATAAATTTCAAAAACACCTTGGATTAGAATCCATCTAATGTGTGAATATAAGGTACTTTATATAGCAAAATTTAAGAAAGAATAGAATTATGACTAGTACCAGTACATGCATGTACATTACAGTACAGCACAATCTGTCATGTCATGTTTGTTTGCAATGCATGGATTTGGTAACTAACAAACTTTTGAAATTAAAAACAAAAACAGTTGAAAAGTTCTATCACAGAAATATATCACAACTGACTTAACTATTTCATAAAGACGAAAAGGTAAGTCAGGTGGCTCAAAGAAAAAATGTTTAAAGGCAGTACAAGTGATCGGGACATCAGACAATTACCCGGTACACTGAACACTGATATTCAATGCTAGTTTTTATTCAAGGCACAAATGGTATGTTTTTATTTTCCTATTTTAACCCTTTACTCCATAGGATATGAGTGTTATTTATTGGCAAACAGCACCATCGATCTACATTGTTGGCTTTTTGATTCATTTAAGTTCTTTCTGCAATCAGTGTGTATCCTGTTCTGATGGCACAGATCTAGATACACATTGTTCGCACATTCAATAAAATCTGTATTAAGGAGTAAAGGGTTAAAATCTTTGCTAAATAACTCCAATGCATAACTGTAGTTTAAAAGTTAATTGTTGGTATCAAGTTCAGTTAGTTCCAATACTTGTTTGTTGTAAAGCCTCTGTAACCGGTTGTAGAGCTAGTTGATCAACAACAGGTTCTTGGAATGTGACACTGCGCACTGGTTTCAACGAGATCCGTTCAATGACTGGTTTAGGAAATGGGGGTCTCTGGTCCTCGGGGTACTGGCGTTTCTTCTGTATTTGAAGTTCTTTGTCAACAGCTGCATGGTTGTACGGGGTTTTTGTCCAGACTTCAAAATCGATTTCTGTGTCGTTGAATTTGCCACTCATTCGTTTTCTAGAAAACAAACATACATAAATACATGCAATGAGAATATACTCCTAGGGCTTAACCCTTTACCCTGTAGATAATATTTATCACATGGGCAAAGCAGTGTAGATCCAGATCAGCCAGAACATTTGTCCTATCTGATTAGGATGAAATGTCTTCCTTTTTTGATTCATTAGTTTATTTCTGACCAAGATGTGCCCAGTGAAGACCTGGATCTACACTGTTCTAACAGGCGATAAAATGTGCCTATATGGAATAAATGGTTAAATGTATGTGCAACAGGCTGAAAAGATCTTTCTATTTGAAGTATATGACAATGCAATATTAACTTATACATTATGCATCAAAAAGCTCTACTTTAAAGGTAGTTTTCTTCAGTCAATTTAAAGGTAGTTTTCTTCAGTCAATAAAATAGTAACACTTCTAATGCATTCAAGTATAAATAAATAGTTGCCTCAAATATTTGTTTATAATAATTGCAACCAGTTTTCTTGTTCATTTTTTTTTTTTTTGGCATATGTGACAGCAGTATATATGACTTTGTGTTTCCTGGGTTTTTTACTGGCCCAGCTGAAACAAAGCTGGGAGTCAAATCACTTTTTGACAACATTTATGCAGTATTATATATTCCAATTACATAGGCAGTACCATCCCATGCCTACTTGGCAATCGCCAGACTCGGCTAGACTCCATACAAGAATTAATACCGATTGGAAAATCTTTCACTAAGATCAGCTGTTTGTATAGATAGTTGTTAGTGTTTAGTTTTGAGAGGATGAGTTATTTACCCAAATTGTTGCCTTAACAACCAATGCTATTCAAAAACTTTTACCTAGTAGAATGTTGTGTTCTGTGGAACACATGTGTCGCTTGCTTGCAAAAAGTTGAAATGTGGGCTGAGAATGTTTAATGATATATAATAACAAAATTTTATTCAAGTTGATTTCAATACTACACCACAGAACACATGACTGTGTCACCTAAATTGCATTTGAAAGAGGAATAACTAAGAAAATGGTGAAACCTGAGTTATCATTCTTCACCAATTGGTATGTGCATGCCGATGAGATATTCTAAGTAATAAGTGAATTGAACAAGTACTTTCAATTTTACAGGTAACATTATGTTTCATGTAAAAGTTGCATTTGAAAGGGGCATAACTCATAAAATATTCAAACATAAAGTTTCATGTTGAAGTTGCATGTGAAAGGGACATAAGTCATAAAATAGTCAAACAGGAGTTATTATTCTTGTTGGTAATGATGTCTTTGTTCATGAAGATGATATATTCTGAATATTAAGTGAATAGGACAAGTACTTTCAAAGTTAAAGTCAACATTAAGTTCCGTGTTAAAGTTGCATTTGAAAGGGGCATAACTCAAAATATATTCAAACAGGAATTATGGTCCTTGTTGTAACCAATGTTGTTGTTCCTGAAGATGATATATTTTTATTATTATAGTTTAAAGGTGAAAAGGACAAGTACTTTTAAAGTTATGAGCAACATTAATTTCATGTTAAAGTTTTATTTGAAAAGGGCACAACTCAAAAAATATTGAAACTAGAGTTATCATTCTTGATGTCACAGATGGCGTTGTTCATGCTGATGATATATTCCAAGTATGAAGTGAATAGGACAAGTACTTTCAAAGTTATAGGCAACATTAAGTTTCATGTTTAAGTTGCATGTACGAGGGCTGTTCAATAAATACGCGAAAAAGTGTCGCTATTTCCTTACTTTCCAAGTTAGCTGAATAAAACTTATACAGTAATAGAGACAAACATATTTTGAAAATATACAGCAAATATTGCCGTTCTGGCATGAATCATATGTTAACAAACGTTCGTTATGGTAACCACATGTAGCGATTACCGGCCCACTTTTATTCATTTTTACAAATAGTCACTGGTTAATAATGACGTCGCATTTTAACGTTTACCGTGCGATTTTAACCAAACTTTGCATAATTTACGCGCAATATATTGGCGTTACGCACACGACGTCATGTTAGTGTGTGACGTCATTTAGGCGTTAGGCGGCCATATTGTTTAGTGCGTATGCGTTAAAATGGCACTGGAACAACGATCTTCAATAAAATTTTGTGTTTTGAACGGGTTTTCAAAGAAAGAAATAATGTTAAGATTACAAAAAGCATATGGTGATCAGGCGATGAAGAAAACGGCAATGTACAAGTGGTATGCCCGATTTCTAGGCGGCCAACAAAGCATCCATGACGACAAATGCAGTGGACATCCCAAGGTTGTAACGTCAAATCATGTCGCTGTGATAAAGGAGCTGCTTGACAATGATCGTCGGATAACAGCTCGCGAAATACACGAAAGATCGGATTGTAGCATTGGCACAGTGCATCGCATTATTTACGATGAACTCAATATGAGACGCCTGTGTGCCAGGTGGATTCCTAAAATGTTGACGGACGAACAAAAAGTGGAAAGGGTGCGGTGTTGCGATCAATTTCTCAGAAGCTTTCATAGGGAAGGTGAACGTTTCTTGCGACGGATAGTGACTGTTGATGAGACATGGATCAGCCTATATGAACATGAAACGAAATCACAGTCTTCTATGTGGAAAACTCCAGGATCGCCTCCACCTATGTTCATCGTCTTCTGAGCCACACGGAACCCCTGGGTCAGACTGTGACGGCGAAGTATTATTCTAAGGTGAATAAATTTATTAAATCTATAATAAGATATTCATTATTATGTCAATACATTACCTAATAATTATTTATATTTGTGTAAGTAATTATGAAAATAAATTATAACGACAATTTACTTATCATTGTATTTCTTTATGCTTTCAGATTCTGAGACGCGATTTTATGAGGGCGATGAGAAAGAAGCGGGCCACGAAAATCGCCGACACGATATTTCATCACGACAACGCACCGTCTCATCGTGCGGCCGAAACACAGTACACAATCAGGAAACTCGGCTTCGAAGTCCTCGAGCACCCGGCCTACAGCCCTGATCTCGCACCGTTGGACTTCTTTCTGTTCCCGACACTGAAGAACGTCCTGCGGGGAGAACACTTCGATGATGTGGACGAGTTGTCCAACGCGGTGCAAGGTGCAATTTCAGAGATAAATGATGGCTCCTACTTAGTTTCATGTCATGGATCAACCATTGTAAAAAGTGTGTTTCATTTCACAGAGAGTATTTCGAGAAGGACTAGGTGCGTGTTTTGGGTGACTCTCATACATGCGTTGAGCGTGACTTCGTTACGACGTTGGGTCGGTTTCACTGCGATCATCTTAGAAATACTTGAAATTGTACTATTAATTTTTATCCGATTTAATTGAAATTTTGTGTACATGTTTATTATATGTTTATTTACAAAATGTAAAGAGAACGTCAATTTCCCATGAATATTAAAAATATGGCAGCACTTTTCCGCGTATTTATTGAACAGCCCTCATATAAGGGACATAACTCATAAAATAGTCAAACAGGAGTTATGATTCTTGTTGTAACCGATGTTGTTGTTCATGAAAATGATATATTCCAAATTTTAAGTGAAAGGGACAAGTACTTTCAAAGTTATAGGCAACATTAAGTTTCATGTTAAAGTTGTATTTGAAAGGGCCTTAACTCAAAAAATGTTGAAATTGGAGTTATCATTCTTGGTGTCACAGATGGCCTTGATCATGCTGATGATATATTCCAAGTGTGAAGTGAATAGGACAAGTACTTCCAAAGTTATAGGCAACATTAAGTTTCATGTTAAAGCTGGGGGACTACCGGACGCTGACACTGCCGCCGACGGACAATAGGATCCCTATGTGTCTACCTGCTACTGCAGACGACAAAAAAAGGAGAAAAAAATTCTTGGACCCCTACAAAAAAATCCTTTATAATGTACAGCAGGATTTTTCCGGTGAACCAAATTCTGTGCATAGTGTAAACAAATTAACTGCTAACAGTAACAGCAATCAAAAGATGGCAAGATCTTACTTTCTGCAAGTCACACCAAAAAACACCCACACCAATTGCTATATGGGGACAACATAACTGTGTTCTATACTGCCTTCTTTAAACCTTTACTCCTTATATACATATGTACAAACAGTGTAGATCCAGATCAGCCGGCACATCTGTGCCATATGATCAGGATCTGCAATGTTCGCTTTATGGTTAGAAATAACCTAATAAAATAGTGAACAGTGTAGATCCAGATCAAATGGCAAGGCCGTGCTGGCTGATCTGGATCTACACTGTTTGTCCACAGAATACAGGTGTATCTATGGGTTAGGAATTTTATATGATATGGTGGGGTCTCATGCAGCAATACATGACATTAAGAACCATTGATATCAACATGCAGGAATTATTCATTCATAAGTATGAACAACAGCTGACAGAATATTCCAAGGGACACAACTCACTATTATTGTACATTGTGTTGTGCAATATATTACCTTTACTTCATACAGAATAACATTCTAGAAATCTCTCAGGGATCTGTTAGAAAATTGCCATAATTATTTGGTTAAATATGTTAGAAAAGAAGTTAAAGAGAAAAACTCGATTCAGAGCTGTCTCCATAAATTATGCCAATCCCAATTACTTCCCCTTTTAATCAGCTACTTCCCATTACCCATATACCGTCATCGTTTGAATATAAGCCGCACTTTTTTTCTAGGATTCCGTGAAAAAAGTTGGGGGTGCGGCTTATACATAGGTTTAGCTTCCCAAGACATTTTTCCAGGCCTTCAAAATACCGATTTTTTTACCGCGGCGAATGTGTCAAGCGCACCGGTATGCGGACGCTGAACGAGATATTTGTCACGTCTACATGGTTTTTTCGAAAAATATTATTTGATAGGTAAAAGAATGTACTAAATAATAAACCATAATTGAAATCTTTTACTCTTCTTTTTATTTTGAGTACCGATAATTACAATAAAAATAATCGTCAGTTTGCAACTTGTCATGATCTCCAATCCCGGGACGTTTCTATGCAAAGAGGTAATCATGTGGGAACGAAAATAATTATGATTGCCACAGGCATATAACTGCTTAGAAATGCTGTCACAAACTCTACTGCAAATACAATTACCGGTACGTAAATAATCAGCAACATTTACGAACGACAAAGTAAAATAATTATTATTTACCAAATGCTAACATATTCCATCATTTAAAATATATCCTAATCTTTAATTTATCGCTTTTATCACATTTCAGTAATTAATGCATCACACAAGCTAAAAATGACACGTGCACACTACCAGGTAGATCAAACGTTTTTATAGCAAAGCCGAAATAAACACGGATGGTTGTTTCGAGCCGACAACGTCTTTTGAAGTCGCGTTTGATGTTCGGCAGTATTGATTTTTTTGCCTCCATACGAAATACACAGTATGGTCATGTTTTTTGTAAGGGATACATGTGGTTTTTATAAGTTAATGGCTGTTTTTCAAATCATGCGGATTATAAATGTAATAAATAAAGATAAATGGAAATAAAATGCAGATTTGGTAAGAACCGACATCAGCATCAAGGTAATTGTTTTCACTTATTTAAATCATGCAAACAGGCTTTTACCAGTGTTTTACGTATTTTATGGAAAAAGTGGGGTCCACGAGTCGATCGCGTTTTATTTAATTACACGTTTTATCAGATTGAGTTCTTAAAAAAAACGTGTATCGGTAAAATCAAAGTGACCGTAATGTGTGAAAAACTCTGAAAGCCAGATGACATGTTTAAGATTCCCTTGGTAAAATCAGTGTCACCCTTAATTGGCAGCTTGGTCTCACCTGTCATAGAGGGTATGTCACTTGACTAGGGTGTGAAAAACTGAAAGCATGATGCCATGTTTGAGATTCTTATGGAATGTTTGACAAGATATTGAGATTAAACGGTCGACTCAAATTTTATTTAAAACTCGCACATTTTGGTCATATGTCATTCCCGCCAATTTTCTCGAATATTACACTTCATTTAAAATGTCTATACCTTCAAATTGTCAAACATAATAATTTCAAAATGGCGACCAGTCTGAAAAAGAGACCGCGGCTTATACTTAGAGTTAGGCTTTTTTTAGCCATTTCCTTCGGTGTTTTGGGGGGTGCGGCTTATATATCAGTGCGGCTTATAATTAGACGATGAGGGTATGTATATCTTTAAAAGTCAATGACAGTCTTGAAAAACCCATTATTTAATAATATGGAAGCTATCAGTACGAGTAAAATATGTCAGTCTGCAAGGCCTGTTGCCGAGTTGGAAAAAACCAAATTTATTTTATAACTATGCATTGTAAAAAATATGATATTTACCTAAGATCATAAAAAAGAAATGTAAAATCAAACAATAAAGAAAAAGTATATGTTACAGTTAATAATTTCTAAACTAAAATCTGTAATGGGCCTTTACCAAATAAATCCCAATCCAAACTCACCACAGACATTAGCAAGCAATTACCTATAGACATAAATTGATCACATTATTATCTTATTAATTAAAGAACATAATGCAGTTTTGTTCTACTACTGAAATTGTACAAGCAAGTTAGAGTGGCCTGAATTGACAGAACTTTGATCAAGATGTGACTTATTCCCATATTTCTAATGGCATGAACATGCACTTTACATTATATATGTAAAACAAGGCTTTCTAACTGCAGCAAGTGTAAATTTAAATCAACTTGCAGATTTACAAAGTCTTAAAAAGATTTATACTGTCTTTTACATTCATTAAGAATGCTTCTCTGACTTAACAATGTAAACCCTGATAAGACTGTAATGATGTCCAAGCTAAGCTGGGTCTACACTGTTTGTAAAAGCCCTATTGCAGTCATTGTGTATCGCATATTTTATATGAAAGCTTTCTTATTCTTTTTTGAAAATCGGAATTAATGTTTTAATTAGGTTAAGCTGCACACCATTAAATTAATAAAGTCAAACAGAAGAAACACTCAGCACTCATGTTTGTTAACAGAACATTTGTTTATTAAATTTAGAGTTTTAAATAATGTAAACTGCATAATGTACCTGCTTGCAAGCCGAGGGGTACTCTCAATGTTAGACAGGGGCATCTTGAGCCAGCGGATGCTATCAGTGCCATGTCGACCAAGAGGAACCAGTGGCATGGCTGGCATCTTGACCTGCTCTATGTCCTTGTCTGAGTATCGGTAGCCAGTCAAACAGCGCAGAATGGTGCGATCCTCCTCGTTACGTTGACGACCTTGTGAAATCAGTGGATCGTGCAAAGGTCGTGTCTCAATCTAAAATAAAGTGTATAACATGTTACTTATTATAGTGTTATATACTGTGCTTAATAAGATTTTACCACACTGACCAAGCAAAATGATATGAATAATTACCATTCAAAATGCCATACAAATGTAACAGAATTGTCAATGCAGAAGTTTCCTTGTAAATGTATATACTTTTTGAATGTTTACAAATGGAAACTTTAATAGCAAAACTTTAAGAATTTAAATTGATGTATTCTAATTACTATACAAATTTCATTAATTGATTTAGCGCTGAGTACCATATACATATATACAAGTTTATATTAGAATCCATCACCAAGTTAGTTAATTGTCACCTGTCAATCAAAATCATTTTGTAAAAGCCATCACAACAATTAACTTGCCACAAATTAGGCAACAGTAAACAAAGTGCTGTATTTTCTTCCTTTTTTACCTCTCTTTCACCGTTTAATCCATCTGATATGCCTTTTATCACATGGGCGACCATTGCTGATCCCAATCTGCTGCCACATCTGTGCCTTCTGATCAGGATCAACACTGTTCACTTTTAGATCCACAAGGTAAATTTTGACCAAGAAGTGAACAGTGTAGATCCAGATTAGATGGCTCTGATGCCATGAATGCAATAAAAGACATAATTTATGTATGGAGTAAACGGTTAAATGAATTAAATGTAATTTTTCTCTCTTGATAAAGCGAAAAAAGCAAAAACAATGAAGGTTTGTCATAACAAAGAGCAATGTTAAAAAATTGTTGAATATATTCTGTTAAATTGATGGAATGGGAATCCAACACATTTTTATTGTTGTCAATGTAGCTTTTTTTTCACACGTAGTATTACTAATTAGTGTCAAATTAATAATACATGTTCCCAACTTAATGCTTAAATCTGGTACATGATCATATTAATATGAGCATGAATTGTTAACAATTTCTTCATGTTGACATTCTAATGTTCAATGCTAAAAACATTATAGACATTTAATTTGGAAATGTCATAATTCCCAGGCAGTGGTCTTCAGATCTTGTGTTCTACTTATTTCTTAACTAACATGGTGAATGCATATTACGAGGGTTGTCCCAATAACTCATAGACAATCTGAATAATAAGAAAACTACTGAACACATGTTTATGAAAGTTTCTCAGTAAGTTAAGACATCATTTGGTAATTTGTATGCGAAAAATCAAAGAAAATTAGTTTATCATAAAGAAATTGCAAATATTTTAACAAGAGGACCTATCGACCAGTGACGCACGTCGCAACATCATTACAATGCTCACACAGCATACAGTTACTCTTTCCTGAAGTACTCTTCAGTACGTTCGATACACTCACAGTGTCTGTCCACCCGACTATTAAATACATTATTGTAACTAACTGTTGGGAGACTTTCTTGAGGGCCAGGTCTTCTGATCTTGTTGCAGTTCTCATATTTGTGACCCATGAGCCCGTAAGTACAACACGTCTAGCGGAGCGAGGCCCGGCGAGTACGGGGGATGAGTTAATCTGAGTATTATTTCAGTTTCACCATGCAAAAACTTTCTGTGCCACTTGTATACCAAAGCTCTAGATATGAGCATGCTTCTTAACTTGTTTTTATTTCTTTATCATGTCTTTTGGTGTCAATTCGCTTTCATCACAATATTGGATGATCAAAATGTGCGCCGCAGCTTTTTCAAACCTTGCGATTTTCATAAGACCTTAATGTTTACTCATTAGCATGGAACGGACACTACTCTTATAAAAATTAAGGCGACTTAAACTTTGCGGATTTATTTCAGAATGATAAGCAATTAAGGCAACATTAACAATTTGCAGCGAAAATGGCATTGTGCAATGTATTAATTATTTAAAGTAAATTATTGAATTCCAAATCATAGTGTTTTTGATGTGCGCCGCCAATCGCTATCACGGTTTAACAAAGTGTATGTCATTTGATTGTTATAGAAGTTCTTTGAAATTCAGCTTACTTGTTACCAAACGATGTCTTAACTTATTGTGAAATTTGCTTTAAGATATGTTCAGTAGTTTTCTTTTTATTCAAGTAGTCTACGATTTATTGGGACAACCCTCGTATATTTTGTAGTACTACTTGAAATTTTAAAGCAAAACTGATGTATCTAACATAGAAAATCAAAGGAGATATGTCAGTTTTGCACTGAATTCTCAAATTATAATTATATTCTTAACTAGAGATTTGTCATTTCTGATTTGCTAAATAAATCATATTCTTTGACTGTTGCTGTCTTGTTACAAAGTTATACACTGGTTAAATACAGTATTAACCCCTATATTTCATATATACACATTTTAATGCATGTGTGACAAGTGTAGATTCAGATCAGCTGGCAGATCCGTGCCATCTATACGCCTTTCCAATAATTCGGTGAATTTTTCGGTTACCTCCCCTATTCAGTCACGTGACTACTATACAGGAAAAATTATTGCTCGCTGTATTAATGTAATAGGGAACATGTACCTATAACTTTCGTTTTTCATCATGAAATTTCTTTTTTAAAATATATTTTCTCGTTTATCGTTGAATTAGTAATAATACATCAGCGTAATGAAATTTTTTATCAAGAATAGTTTATAAAACAACAAATCTAATTTGACTAAAAGTGTAAAGTCATTATTCCTCGCTCCAAGGTTTACTTTAAACGACTTAAACTAACAGCCTGTGTTCTATCCACAGATAAATTGAGTGTTGTTTTCGGCTTAGCGTGTCTTATCAACTACTGACATGCCGGCTGCGATTGATTTTGAAAGCGGCATGTCATAAAAATGCCAAATTGGCGCGCACAAGGGGTCCCCTGTCAATTACTAAGAAGAAGATATCACTGACCAATAGAGATCGGTTTACTTTTTTATGTACCTCCACCTCCCAATTAATAAGTATATCGAAATCCTTCATTACTGAATAGGGTAGCAAAAGTATTTGATATAGCAGTTATATGAATTATTAATCCTTAATACGACAAGTAGAACCATAAGACATCAATTAGAAACTCATCTTAGCAGAACATTTTATAAATATTCAATCAAGCGATTGAGCGTTTACGCCAAAATGACAGAATTTCAAACCTTAGCAGTCTTAATGTTAATATAAATGTTCCCATCATTATTTGAAGCCGGGATCTCTATCTTTATTAGAAGCCAGCATCAGAATCCTTGAATTTTATTCTATGAATGATACGAACAATCAGATAACCTTATTGATCCTTTTTAATTTCAAGACAAAATCAATCGTACTGTATTTTTGCTTGTGAAGTATACGTGACGTTTTCAAAAATTCAAAATTATTTTTCGTTGAACATTAACGGTACGATGAATTCAAGTAATAGATGAGTACAAGTATAACGTACAGATACTGTAACCGAATGTTGACATGTCACGATTTCCGGAGTATAGTCAGGGTTCTCCCCAGGCCATTTTAGCATAGCGGACCCGCTACGCTTAAATTTTAAATCCATAACTCCGCTATCCCTAAAATTAACCGCTATGCTTTAGAAGATCAGCGCTACGCCTAATTTCCTGCTGATAAAGTTTTAGTGTATTCCAACAAACACAGTAAAGTGTGTCAATTATGTTTATTGCCCGAAGCGTCTGAGATAAATCCAGTCAAACGTCACGTGATCTGTATCAGTAGACGCTCGCTATATCATGCAGTTAACACTGATACATTATTAAGACGGTCAAGGTCGTAATCATAGTGAAGCAGACGCCGTGTATTGGGAAGATTAGAATAATTGCAATTACCTGTGCGATACATGTGTCAATTAAGGGATTAAGTGGATGAAAGATACTACTCGCGATGATAAAATGATTGCTGTAAATTAACTGAACAATTGATGGGCTGGTAATTGGCAATTAGCGAGAATGTCGGTAGCATTTCATGTGTGTTGGGTAAGTATTGATGACAATACATTTTTGTTCACAGTTTTCTTAGCAATTTAAAGGTGATAAGTAAAATATAAGAACTGATTGCTAAACCAGTGAGCCTTATTCTTTAGATCCCCTTCTTGAAAGGCAAATAACAATATAAAGCTAGTTTATTTGTCTGTCTGTCTGATAAAAAATGCTTAAAAAATCACAAATCTCTCCTCAACTTGGTCCTTAAACATAAGAATGATAGGTTTTCTGTGAACTTGACCAATGATTAAACTTACATAAATCAATATATTTGATGTAATAAAATAAATGTTCTTTTATAAATGCTTTCTTTATTATTTAACCAGCAGAATGGCTTAGAATAGCATGAAATTATAATAAAAGAGGGTAAAACTACCAAAAACTTCGCCGCAGGCGCAAGGGAGGGGCCACCCCTCCCGCACCCACCCCTTACGCATATTATGAGCTATCCCTTAAAAAATTCCTGGGGAGAACCCTGATAGTACTTTATCAGTCTTAGCAATTTGCGAATCTCATACCAGTTAAATATAATTTTAAGTATAAAATACATAAAGATGAAAATGCTGTATAGAAATTCGTAACATTAATACAAACGTTTATCCGAATCGCGTTTCATACTGCCCACTATCAACAAGAATGGTACATGTTCTTACAATATTCAAAATGCAAATATCTAACAAATAGTGAAAATAAAAATGTCTGACTAGAATAACAGACCAGTAACTTATTTTCGACCGGCGGCGACGATTACACACCTGAAATTTAATGGATTATGTTAGGCCTTATGTGCTTAAGCCATAGTCCGATAGTTCAGCTTTCCTGTGAAGCCTCGTTTTGGGTTGATATCTGGTCACGGGAAGTAACTCGTACAGGACTGCGAAACTGTTTATTGGAAAGGCGTATACTGTTCGCTGTTAATGTCATTTCAGACTTATCTACACATCCTGATCAGACGGCATGGATGTTCCAGCTGATCTTGATATACACTGTTCACCCATGCAATAAAGATGTATCTATGGAGTAAAGGGTTATATGATAGAGTTAGACATGTCCACGACATGGCCACACTCGGAGCAATACCTCGGGTTCTAACTGTGAACCATCAAACCTTATAAATATCTGAAAACAAGCAAACGTTATGAATAGACATAGACATACCATGAAAACAATGGTAATGAAACAAATCATATGGTAAACACTCTGAGATTGGAGACTAGTCTTCAATGCAAAGCGGCTGATTGAAGTTTAGTCCATTTTCCACATAGACCAATCACAAGCTAGAGATTTGAGACAGGTCTCCAGTCTCAGTTTTATCATTTTTGTGTTTTTATGGTAATGGTTGCTTTAACTCTGATTCTGGCCTATCAATTGCATCTCTTTAAAAGTAAGCAAAAATAGCAAAAATAATTCTAACTAGAATTATCACTGAAAGTGATTAAATACCCCCACATGTATGCTTGATAATTGAACTGGGAATGCTTCGAATCAATGGCATAATGTGCCCCACTTTCAATCCAAAGTGTCGTCTTCACAGTAGCCACATATTCAGCAAGTTTCATCACAATATCTCATTCCTTCTAAATTTATTGAGCAGAAATGGTTTAAATATGTTAGTAACAGTGGCCTTTATCTAACTTTTATCTAAGAACTGTGTGCCAAACATTGTTTATGAGAAATCATCCAGAAACCATTTTTTCTATTTTTAGTAACAGTGACCTTGACCCCATCAGGCCCAATTTCAATACCAAGTTTCGTCTTCACAGACACTACCTATATAGCAATTTTCATCACAATATCTCATTCTGAACCAAAGTTATTGAGCATACAGTTTATTTTCTATTTTTAATAACAGTGACCTTGACCCCACAGGCCTTGAATCCCAAAAGTCATCTTCACAAAAACCATCAATACACCAAATTTCATTTAAGAATCTCATTCCAAGCTATAGTTACTGAGTGGAAACGAAGTTTTGAAGTTTAAATAACAGTGACCTTGACCTTGAACCCACAGGCCCCAAAGTCAAACCTAATCTTTATCTTGTTATGTTACATCTGTGTCCCAAAAAATAATTAAATCTATGAAGTATTTCATGAGTTATAGTCCAGAAACAATTTTTCTTTTTTAAGTTACAGTGACCTTGACACTGAACCCTCAGGCCCCAAAGTCGAACTCGACCTGTATCTTCTGATATTACATATATGTACCAAAAAAGGATTTAATCTGTGAAGTTTTTCATGAGTTATTATCTGGAAACCCTTTTTCTATTTTTAGTAATACTGACCTTGACATTGACCCCACCAGCCCCAAAGTCGAACTTGACCTGTATCTTGTGATGTTACATCTATTTACCAAACAAGGATTAAATCTGTGAAGTGTTTCATGAGTTATCATCCGGAAACCATTTTTCTATTTTTAGTAACAGTGACCTTGACACTGATCCCACCAGCCCCAAAATCGAACTTGACCTGTATCTTATGACGATATACCTGTGTACCAAAAATTATTTAATTCTGTAAAGCCTTTCATGAGTTATCATCTGGAAACGAAGAATCCGACCGACCGACCGACAGACCGACCGACCGACCGACAAGCTCACTCCTATATACCCCCTCAAACTTCGTTTGTGGGGGTATAAAAAATTTTCCATATCTCATTAGTTATTATTTGAGTTACTAACTAGTTTTCAGTTCAAAAGTTTTAAACTAAATAAAATTAACAAACTGGTTTTATGAATAGTCTAACAAATAAAATAGTTTGTTAACTATAACTATTTAAATTACTGTTAATATATATTTTGGATAATACAAGTAAATCCCTTTACTCCAAGTAAATGGGTTTTATCAGATGTGTGACCAGTTTAGATCCAGATCAGCTGGCACATCTATGTCATCTGATCTGGATCTACACTGGTCATGTGCTTCTTTGTCAGAATTAACCTAATGAAGCTAAAGCAAACAGTGTATATCTTGATCAGACATCACATTTGTGCAATGGATCTGGATCCACACTGTTCACTCATGGGATAATAGCCACATCACATGGAGTAAAGGGTCATTTCGCTTCTTAAAGATCTTTTATTGTTAATTAAAAATGTCTCTCTACAAACATAATGATCAAGTATTAAAAACTTCTACCTACATAATTAATGTCACTTTCAATTAACAAAACATTTTACTCACCAGCTATGAAAATGAAAGTAAATACATTCTGATATTAAATTTGATATTGTTGACAGTATATTGTACATTAGGGATACTGTATTTAACATATATCTGTCTGAACCTCATATAAACTGACCCTCAACAAAGTTACCACTTTTTTATTGCGTTAAACATTGATGAAAATTTAACATTATATCACAGTAGCATGGTTCAAACATGCAGTTTCATTAAGCTTCTTTTTGCTGCATTAAAATCAATAGGAAAAGAATTTCAAAACTGCCTTACTTTGCTTCATTTATTTCTGCATGTTACATGTGTCTATGAACTAAGAAAAGACTGGCTTGATTTCAACAAAAATGATATGTCCAATGCCGAGTTAAGGATTTTTAAGATTTGTTTACCTGTGACCAAGATCATAAAACTACATCTGGAGACCAGTCCCAAATCTCAAGCATCAGATCAGCTGAAATGGCAATTGGACTGGTCTCAAATTCAAACAATCAGATGATTGAGATTTGAGACTGGTCTCCAATTTTAATTTTGTAATCTTTGGACCTGGTGCTTGATTCTTAGATTCTTAAATTATGCAGTGCAGTATGAAAACACAACATTCATTGCAGACAACATGTCTATTTCTGCAGCATCGGTGCAAGAACAACCTTTGAGCAGTCACCAAATGGAATCGGGAACAGCTGAGTGGCACATGGAACACGACGGTTAGCCATTTGCTTTTGCCTAGCACATCTACGACAACGCTGTAGTTAATACATGTTACTTTATATTCAATAGATATAAACAAAAGATGTTAAACTGATGATTTTAACTTGTCCAAATACTTTATTACATGCCAGCCATTTTATATTTTGCCTGCTACTATCAAATATCGAAAATAATTTCTTTTTGTTTGAAATATTGGATTTGCATGAATTGACATCCGAACAGTCTTTTCGGGCGGTTGTGCGAAATATCATTCCAGCTAAATTAAATGATACCACAGTATAAAGAATTATATCATGTCTTATTTATATGACTACATTTAAACTTGTACAAACCTCCTAACTCCAATACAAAGTTACAGACTAATTCTACTTATTAGAAAAATCTCTTCTCAGAAACCTTCTAATATTTAGTAAGATACAATGAATGTATTATGTATCCCATAAATTATTAACGCCAACGAAAACAACAATACTGGCAGAAAGTTGCCAAGCTCCTAAAGAGCAAAATTAATCTCAAAATGTAATACAGAACAAAGTGAGCTTTAATTCCAGTTACAAAAATGTATGTTTTTAGTTCAAACATTTTTGTCATATACTATAAATTTGTCACAAGTTTTTAAAAGAATGGCATGTCCATTGCACATCTTTTGACAGTCACATAGGCCTACTGACTGGCAAAAAAATTCTAATATATTTACTGGCTTGGGCCTAAAATGCTCACTTTGTTCTATAGATGTTCTAACTGTAATACAAAAACAAGTCAAAATACAAGACAGTATAACCGCCATTTAAAATCAATAATCTATTTTTAACAGTTTAACCCATTACTCTATAGATCGGACTTTAATTGCTTGCTGAACAACATAGATTCATATCAGCCAATATATCAGTGCTGTCTGATCTGGATCTACACTGCTTCTTGGTAATAAAAAAACTAATGAATTCAAAAATTAAATGAGTAGATCCTAATCAGATGGCACAAATGTGCCTGCTGATCTGGATCTACACTATTTTCCAATGGGATAACAGCCATATCCTATGGAGTACAAAGTTAATAAAACTTGGTCCCATTATAAAATAAGAGTTCCAAAAATGTCATATTTTTAAACAGCACAAGACTTTTTGCATTTGTGAACTATTTAGTTCACTTTCCTAATGACATTTAAAATAGAGGTTTTACTGTAATGAAAATTTTCCCAAAGAATTCAAACTGTTTCTAGCCATAACTTCAACTCACACAAACTGTTCTCGCAATAGACCTCTTAGTCATTTGTAACTCTTTTTTTAATTCTCTCGCTCTCTGTTTCGGGCAGATAAGAGGCTTACTTACACCATCAGGCTTCCCGTCCTCAACAAACAATAAACAATACAATTGTTATGTATATAAGTAAAACAATTGTGAATCTTTTAACTTGTGTTCAAGTAATGCAATGTAATGTAACCTGACGAGTTCAATAGCATACAAAAAGTAAATTATTAACCCTTTACTCCATACATACACGTTTTTATGCATGTGCGACCAGTGTAAATCCAGATCAGCTAGCACATCTGTGCCGTCTGATAAGGATCAGCACTGTTTGCTTTTTGGTCAGTTAAATAATAAAGAAGCAAACAATGCAGATGCTGGTCAGATGTGCAGGCTGATCTGGATCTGCACTGTTCGCCTGTGCCATAAAGGTGTATATGGAGCAAAGGGTTCTATCGTGATAACCAGACAAAATGTTCAATTTGATCATAATTTAAATGTTTGGGATTGTCTAATCACATAACCGATTCATGTAATTGGAAAAATGTAAAATTACATAAAAAAGTCTGTGCACACCTTATAGTAATTACAAAATTTTAAAATTTAACAACCTCTTTATTACATTTCCAATATTACATTATATACTAGTGTCAAAAAGAAACGATACCACTTGTTTGCAAGGACATACAAAAAAGAACATTTGGATTGATCTATTTCCTTCAAGAGACCTTTTAACAGCATCATGCAATAAAGATCAATTTCATCAACCCTGTACAAGAATAAACAAAATTTAAATATGAATGAGATCTTAAACAAACATTTTTAAATTATTGAGTATATAGTTTGGTATCGTTTCTTTTGGACACTAGTTTATACTGGCTGTGCATTGGTAGTAAAGTTTTGTTTTGCATAAGAAGTGACAAACATACATGTATTACTCACACGAAAAACTTCTGATGAAAATTGGGGTATTTGGTACTAAGCAATAGTTCATTATGAATTCATTTAAATAAGCTGTGTGCTTTGCTAGAAAATTATGTAACAATATGGGGCAGATCTGAAGAAAAAATGTCATATTTTTTGACATTTTAGTTGTTACTATATTTGGAAAGAACTTACAATCATCTGTTTCTTTTTCAAAACTAAATGATTTTTACTCATTTTGATACTATATTAGGTTTACCACAAAAATGCATTATAAACAATATCGTCTCTTCAACTTTATGACATCGTCCTAAGGATTGACATTAACTGTCCAAAGACACGGTTTCCCCGTGGTGTGCCCCATATGTTGGTCATTTTCTTAGGTTAGCTAGGATACAGGGGTGGATTCAGTGCATCATGTAGCTTAATTTGAGTAATAAGAGCATTGTCTAGTTGTAAATGTAAGAAACATGTAAAGTAGTGTACCTTGATAGGTGCAGGCCTGTGTCCATTCAGCGCCATAGCATAATATTCCTCAGGATCCATCGTGTCTAAGAAGACATGACCCTGAAAATAGCAAATTTATCTTCTTTGGATCAAACCAAAATGTTGCAAAGAAAGAGAAAAATAGCACTGTGCAAAGATTAACAAGTGTTAGGGTCAAGCAAGAAATGCTTAATTACATTATGTTTGTTTTTTATCTTAAGCAAAGTTCTGAATAAAGAAGACCCTAGTAGCTCTTCTTAGCATAATTTCTGCCACAAGAGGGCACCTTGTAAGAACGAATGAAATTCATAAGCTTTCTGGATAACTTCTTCACATAAATCAGGATCTGCACTGTTTGCTTTTTGGTTTATTATTCTGACCACAAAGCAAACAGTGCAGATTCTGATCTGACAGCAATGATGTGCCAGCTGATTTGGATCCACACTGTTCCTACATGTGATAAAATGTGTATAATATGAAGGAAAGGGTTAAATATGTGCTTGAATAATGAAGCAGACAAACCTTCTGATTGGTGAACTCGAGGTACTGTTTATGAAGCTCTCTCTTCCTCCTGTCCACTTCTGGCCAGTCATTGCTGTCCATGGCCTCTATAATCTTCTTCCTCAGAGGTTTATACACCCGCTCACTCCAGTTTTTATGTAGAACCTCCTTCTTTCTCAAGTTGGTCGTCTCACGATGGGTTATGAAATCTTCCACATCCTAACATGGAAATAGAAGGTTGATGTCAAGAGATTGAACAGCAAACACTGAACATTGTGCAACAATGTAAACACATATACCAGCATACATAACCATACATAAGAGCTATTAATTCTTCATTAACTTCTTTGGTCAGTACTGCTTAAATAAATTCATATCAAACAAAAAAGATCTGCAGTGTTTGCTTTTTTTGGTAAGAAATAATCTAATAAATCAAAAAGGGAACTGTGTAGATCCTCATCTGATGGCATGGATGTGCCAGCTTCTCTGGATCTACACTGCTTGCCCATGCAATAAAATGTGTATATATGGTTAACCTTGATGCGGATGTGAAGGTTTGAAATGTTCAACTCACCTTAACAAATGTGTTTTCTGTCTGCAGCAAAGGACTGTACAATTGTCTTGCAGCTTTGGACTCCAAATCGGATTTTTCCTAAAACCAAACAAGCAAATATTCTATATAAAATACAGTTACATTGTCAAACTTAAATCAACATACATATGTATTAAATAATGTTAAAAGCATTACAGATTCTCAAAAAATTTCATAAAATGTAAAAAGCCAAACACTGAAATCATAAAAATGTTGGGATTCATTTTGTTTTGCTTAGCAAATGAAAATAACATGATTGACCTGTTTTAAATTTATAAAAATAAAGTAATTAGATGGTTTGGGCACACAACATGTAAAGCAATGCACTGTGCATGCAATGCACAACTATGTCACAGTTGTTTTATTTTCATGCAAACACATTTAGCCATATCTTTATTCTACAACATGGTGAACATCGTGACTTTACTGTTTATATGGAACATATTAGCACAATAACTTCTTAATCATTTTTTGTTTTATAGGTTAACTTAGATAAGAAGTCAGTTGTCTCAGCATTAATACCATGGTGGTTCATTTTTTCAGGATCATACAATGCTTTTTGATATCCAGACTAGAATAATAAAATTCCAGATATTGGAAGCTGAAAAATACAAAAAGTATCATTTTACTTAGCATTTGTAAAATATTTTTTTATAGTAAAATACCTGTTTTGGAAAAGGAAAATTTCAATACTGGTTTATGAAGATTATCACAAATATGCAGCACTGAAATTGTAGGATGAAATTACGGAATTATTGTACTAACTATTTTCCATATGTTTGAACTAGTATTTTAAGATCATACTGATAGTTAAATATATTCATGCCATTAGAAGCATCATTCATTGGTTACTACATATTTACCTAAAATACAAATTATTTTATATTCGTAGTAATCTAGAACAACAGTGAACATTTGGAAAGATTTGGAAAGTTCTAAACAACATGAAGTTAACATGAACTTGTCAACTAAACAACTTGTCAACTTGCTACCCTACTCATATGGCTCTCACCTCAAAAATAGGCTGAAAAACAATGACTATCATTTAAATATCATTAAAACACCACTGGCATTATCTTTATATCACTTGATAAAATCTAAACTCAAGTGAATGTATGCGTACTGTTAACTGAATGACCAACACATTGATCCGATCAGAATATTTAGATGTGCTCTTTTGGGTTTTGACTGGTCACCAGAACGTGTCTTTGAATGTGTAATGTGAGTCATATTTTCAAGAATGTTCATGCATTTATTAAAAGTCAACTAAGTTCCCATGCTTTTTGAATTCCCACCCAGGATTCACCAGTTTTTTTACAAGTAATGACTGACAAATTTCTGAAATCAATTAGAGGGAGACAATCTGAAGGCAAATTTTAAAAGGGAATATTGCTCAGTTGCCACTGGGGAATCAAACTAGTGATCTGCTGATTTGATAGACTGGAGATTCTGTCTGAATCGTAATGTTAAAATAGTTTATAAGTATCTTGCATGAGTGTGAGGTGAAGATGGAAAAATCTGTCACCGAGGGGGAACTGTTTTGCGGGAACGAGGCTCTGCCGAGTTCCCGCCAAAACAGTTCACCCGAGGTGACAGATTTTTCTATCTTTACCGAAGTTCCCATGCAAGATACTTTTTCTTGCATACCTTTTACTATTCTTAACATTTGTGTACATGTATACAAACTAAATTTTGTTGCCTTACGTTAAAATATTGACGTAAACATAAACCTTATTTTCTAAATGACGTCACTAACTTGAATAAATGACGTCAGATATTTGAAGACGTGACGTCAATCATGTAGCACGCGAACGTTATCTTTTCCCTAGGGAAAAGATAAGATTTTCTTTCCCCGGTAAATCACGTGGAAATACTTATCCGGTATGCAAGAATATATGATCTTTTTAACACTTTACTCCATAGGATATGGCTGTTATACCAGGGGCAAACAGTGTAGATCTAGATCAGCTGGCACAGCACAACAGTGCCCAAGGTTATAAAACTGAGCATGAAAACCAGTCTCAAATCTCAAGCATCTGATTGGCTGAAATGGCGACCAGTCGCCATTTCAGCCAATCAGATGCTTGAGATTTGAGACTGGTTTTCAAACTCAGTTTTATAACCTTCAGCCCAGATGTCCCACTGGTTGCACATGCCATAAAACCTGTATATGGAGTAAAGGGTTAAATTAGCATCTCAGCATTATTCTTAAATTAAAGTTTAAATGACATTTTCACAATAAAAGTACAATGTGAGAACAGTCCTTACAATACAATGTAATGTACAGTACATGTACTATGTATAATTGTGAAAACAGTCAAAACGTGAGACTGAACTCTTAAATACTACACCTTTAGAAGAATATAGAGATCAGCTGTTAAAAGAAAAGTTCAAATGATTGAGTCTACAAGCAAACAGCAACATGTTTATCCTGAAAAGCAAAGTGAAAGCTTGATTAATCTTCATGACTCAGCAAAAGCTGAAAAAAAGTTGTCAGAGTGTTTGGATTAATACCTCAGAAAAGAGAATACCATCTGACCAAGGAGATATCTTTTACAGAAATAATGCTAAACTGTTCAGAGCTTCCCCATAATTATTTACCCTTTACTCCATGAAGTATGGCTGTTACCCCATGGTGAACAGTATAGATCCTGATTAATCAGCACTGGTGAGGATCTACACTGTTAAATCTTATATTCATTAGGACGGTTATTTCTGACCAAGAAAAGAACAGCATAGATCCTGATCAGAGGCACAGATGTGCCAGCTGATCTGAATCAACACTGTTTGCACATAAAAAAAACAATGTATATATATGGCGTAACAGTATGTTTAACATTGTCACTTTCAAAAAAATTCAACTAGGTTGCTATTATGCACAGTAGCATTCTATCTTATGGGAAAACTTGAACAGAAGTTGTGTTGGCTTGGAAAGTTAAGATCTTAGTATGTTTATAGTATAGCCACAAGGGAACAGTCATGATGAAACTACTTTTTGTCTTAAAACTTATCATTGACAGCTTACCAATGCCAAATCTGCAATAAGCAAAAAGCAGGAGGAGCTGGAAATATTGATAAAAACTTTCACACTTATGCTTAAAGTTATACATATATATGCAGCATTTTGCTTGATATGTTGGCAATGTATATATGTAGATATAGAGTTCTTTTACTCAACAAATTAAACAGTATGAATTAAAATGTAGTTTCATAATGACTGTTTCTTAAGAATTGTGCAACCATTTTCCTTTGCTAACCTGGTTTTCATTTGTGATTGTAAAAGGAACAACTACCTGAAAAGTTAAACATGACCATGTCCCATTACTAAGTTGCTCAAATAAAATCCATTGCCAGAGAATGGTTCAGTGGAAGAAATAATCTACAAAATGGTCCTAACCTTTCCCTCTGCTTTGCCAAATGAGGCTTTTAAATATTTTTTTTTATTAAGAAAGGTGAAAACGTCTTCCTAAAACATTATCCCTATTCCAACAACCTAGACTTATCCCAGATTTAAAGGCCATTATAAAAATATTTTTGGAGACAATTGTTAAAGGCTATTACATTTTCAATTAAAGCATTTTCTTTTCAACTTCTTTAAACATCATTTTCAATAAAAATATGAATTAGTATCAAGCATCACTATTTTCTTTATTAAAATTTATAATGACCTTCTGTCTTCTTTAACTGAGACAGTTGACTGTCTACAGGACCTGGTAATTAAAAGCCACATCCACAGTTTCTTACTTGTTCTGAACATGAAACATTCAGTTTCAACTGATAATAGGCAAAGGCTTTTGTAAGCCATGCCTCTTCCATATTCTGTCCTGGAAGATCAGCCATCTGTTATTATGTAACATAATTATGTAGATTTATCAAATGACTTCCAATGAAATACCGAAGTTTAAATGCAATATTATCAAGTATTTTCACTGCTTGCAGTGAATATCTAAGAATACTGAAACTTTCTTAAATAAAACAATCTTTTTTTTTAATAATCTTTAAATAAGGAATGATAGGATTTCAGTAAATAATTTAATTGATATCACATTTTTTTTATTGTTCCTGACCTGAAACAATGATTTGTAACAATACTGGGACATATTTTTCTGTTTAACCGCTAATCATAGGGCATTACCTATCAGCTGTAGGTATTGAAACAAGATCATCAGAATAATCAAAAGTGATTGGAACAAATGTAACTGCAATCTAAAAAAATCACAGCACTTCATACATCAGAGCTCTGCACAGGAAGACAAATACTAATGGGATGATAATGAAACTTTTTTAGTGGCTGAGTTATATAATTTCTCTAGCAGTAGAATGTTGACTGCCTTCTTATTTGAACTGCCTGGTGAAGAGCCCTTTCTCCTTGTTCAATCTTCTTCAATTTGAACATAAACAAAGCTATTTGTGTTCATACATACTTGTAGAGTTTTTATTGTCTTTTCATTAAGCCAGTGTTGCACCTCCATTGTCTTGCCAATCAAGGAATTAGTGTCCATGTTGCGAGATACACTTCTAGAGGGAGATGGTGTTGTATTTGGACGAGGCATTCTTCTTCTTCTAGAAGAACCCTCTCTGGACATCATCTGAAAAGCAGACTTTGTATTAAATTGATACAGGTAACAAAATACTTTAAACTTAAATATTTTCAATGACTAACATGTCATTGAGATTTTCCTATAATAATTTTTGTCTACAACAGTCCAACAAATAAACATGTACAAATTTGTTAAAATATAACTTGTAAAACAATTTAATATTTAGTGACAAACTACATTGCCAGTTTAGCTGGTTTGGTAGAGTGAAGTCAAGACAAGCCAAAGATCTAGGGTTCCAATTGTTGCTGCAACATACACATGTTACTCCTTTACATCTTTATTTAATTGGCATCTAGTGTAAATTGATTTCCCAAGTCAGATTTTTTCTTCATTAGGGCGTCTTTTATGGGCGTCTTTCCCCTGGAAATTTTTTTTAAAATCATGCAGTTTTCCCCATAAAGTAACTTGACATCTGGTTGTTTGCTCCCATTCAGAGAAATAAATCATGCCATTTCCCCAAAATTGTAGTCTTATCAAGTTTGTGTTTTAATTTCTAATGTAACTATTGTAACCTTCTTTTTACAGGCTTGGTTGATTGTCTTTTTATGTTTATATGTTAAATGATCATTGTTATGTCGTTAAATAGCTAATGTTTTTTTTTTATTGTACCAAACCAATGTTAAATAAAGTTTCTTGTATCTTGTAGGGCATTGGCCACTTCCCTTGGCAGTGAAAAAAGCCCTGCAAGTGCTCCAGTGGGTTAAGAATTGACTGTGCTGATATCTGTCATAGAGCTCATAGCATCTGGCAGCAGTAGCCCAGTTGGTAAATTTAAGGTACAGTAAGCTGAAAATCAGGGGTCTGAATCCTAGACTGGCGAAATAACATGCAAAAGTAGGCAATGTCTTGCTACTGAATAATATGAAACCAGCATAACATTATAAAGGCATTTGCTATATTAAAACATGTTTATTCTTTCTAGAACACATTCAATTAATACCATGTAAAATATATAAAATGATACCATTGTCATAATTTTATCATTGCTGTCAACAGCCAAACCCTCCACCAGTCCATCATCATGCACGTAAACTTGCCCACCGGACTCTTTGCGACACAGCATCGATGTCATGGCTGCTACAACCACCGCCTGAAGGCGGTTTTATAATTTACTCCTGAATAAACAACACTAAATAAATAACTAAATATATCAACGCAAGCAAAGTAGGCAGGTGGTCGCCATATTTAAACAATGTGACGTCACATGGAAACAAGAACGCAGGAAGTTATTGGTTGAATTTTATAATCGATTTTCTAAATTTGAGTTTAATAATAGAGTCATAAGAAGTCATAAAATATTTTTTAAAACTTCAGCTACAATTTTCATTACCCATTTCAGAAGATTAATTATATTGTTACGGTTTCCACCATTGTGTTTACATCGGTCTATTGATTTTTGAGACCGGTGACTTTTGCGGTTTCCCAGGCAATGAATCAAGCTTGGGCTTCCGGTTAAGGGGAAGTAACTCTGAAGAGAACCAACCTGCAAAACAATTCAGTTGTTTACCTCTGGTTATTTCTTAAATTGTAGGTCTTATTTGCACATTTTAGAGTTGACTTAGCTAACAAAACACTAGCCTTTAGTCTTGATCATTCGACTCCAAGCATATTGAAATTAATGGCATGACGGATGGGGTTGCTCCAAATCAGCAGGCACATCCAAACCATGTGATCAGGATCTACACTGTTTGCTCACGGATTCATAAGGTTATGCCTTACAGAATAGCAAATACGAAATAGATCCAGATCAGAGGATATGGATGGGTCTACACTGTTTTCTGATGTTATTAAATGTGTAGTCAGAGGTGATAAAAGTTGTAGGCAAAGGTCCGGTAAGACCACTGCCAGTGGCACTGGTCTCAATAATTTGAATGCATTTTGACCCATTTTACATACTGAATTTTTATTGATGTTTATCCTTTACTGTCCTTTGTCTCATTTTTTACATCTGTCGTAAAGGGCAACCATATTTAGAAAAGCCCTTGTTGCATACATCTTCGCCAGAGGACAACTAGTCCAACAGGCTAGAGGACCACTAGACCAAAAGGGCAGATCTGGGTAATCTAAACAGTAATTGTAATCAGCTGTAATGATTACTTACTTTTGAAGTTATCAGATATAACGATTACATCAGAAAAACCTGATTAAAATTACTGTAATTTAATTATTACTTACAGTACACGCAGCGCGGATTCAACAGATTCCGCGCTACCACCGCGGACGGTATTTCGTTTGGGGGGAAAATCACCGCGGCCAAGCTCTTGGAGGTCATCGCGATTCCACCAGGATTATCATTTTGTCCGCGTATCGGCGCGGACACAGCTTTGCAGGGGGTAATAAAAATTTATCAGCGCGACATCGCCGGGGATTCCCGGTGACGTTCCGCGAACCAACGCGGACGCACATTCATGCACCGATTTATTTAAATTTCTTAATTACATGAAATTACATGTGTACGCGGGAATGACTTCTGACCAAAATGTGCGAGTTTTAAATAAAATTTGAGTCGACCGTGTCATCTCAATATCTTGTCAAACATTCCATAAGAATCTCAAACATTGCATCATGCTTTCAGTTTTCACACCTTAGTCAAGTGACATACCCTCTTTGACAGGTGAGACCAAGCTGCCAATTAAGGGTGACACTGATTTTACCAAGGGAATCTTAAACATGCCATCTGGCTTACAGTGTTTTTCACACATACGGTCACTGTGATTTTACCGATACACGTTTTTCTTGAAGTACTCAATCTGATAAAACGTGTAATTAAATAAAACGCAATCGATTTGTGGACCCCACTTTTTCCATTAAACGTAAAACACTTGTAAAAGCCAGTTTGCATGATTTAAATAAGTTAAAATAATTACCTTGATGGTTGTGTAGGTTCTTACGAAATCCGCATTTTATTCCATTTATCTTTAATTATTACATATATAAACCGCATAATTTGAAAAACAGCCGTTAACTTATAAAAACCGCATGTATCCCTTACAAAAAACATGACCATGCTGAGTATTTGGTATGGAGGCAAAAAAAATCTATACTGCCGAACATCAAACGCGACTTCAAAAGACGTCGTCGGCTCGAAACATCCATCCGTGTTTATTTCGGCTTTGCTATAAAAACGTTTGATCTAAAACGTTTGACTTCAAAAGACGACGTCGGCTCGAAACAACCATCCGTGTTTATTTCGGCTTTACTATAAAAACGTTTGATCTACCTGGTAGTGTGCGCGTGCCATTTTTAGCTTGTGTGATGCAATAATTACTGAAATCTGATAAAAGCGATAAATTAAAGATCAGGATATATTTTAAATGAAGGAATATGTTAGCGTTCGGTAAATAATAATTGTTTTACTTTGTCGTTCGTAAAAATTGCAACCACGTTCGCGCGATTTACCTCGGCGGATCCTCCGCGACATCGCGGCGGTAAATGATTGCCTAGAGGCATCCGCTTATCACCGTGATGAATTTACACGATCACGGTGACGAGTGGAAGTCCGCGTATTGCGGGGGACGAAAATTACTCAGTCCGCGATGAAAAAAATCGCGGGGATGAGCGGAAAAAAATAAATCCGCGCTGCGTGTACTGTATGAAATTTTGCCTGTAATCATGATTATTTTCTGATTACAATATGATTACATGAATGATTTAAAGGTTTGGAAAAATGCACAAGTGCACTTAAATTTATGTTTTTGTAAAAAAATGATGCATAATCTTTATTGTTGTTGTTGTTTTCAAACATATGGCTAAAATGCTTAAACCCAGTAAACGTTGAAGTACCAATGTTGCATTTAAAAAACAACAACAGATTAGTTATATGTCATAGGTGGACAAAATCCATTTTATGAATTTTACATGTAAATTATTATTTTATGTTAAATTAACCATTAAGAAAAGTATAAAATCAGTATAAAGTATCTTTCATGAACCTGAATAAATACAGTACATATATAAACAATATTTTAAACCTACTGGACCATTCCTGATGCATATTTCACTCATTCATGTAAAATCCAGAGACTTCAGTAAACATGCAGAAAACTTAAGTGAACATAATAAGAAATTTTGTCCTACCATTCCACGTTCAGAGATCAATTAATTTTTTCAGACCGGATTTTATCCACTGACCACAAAGTGAAGTTTAAATGGAACAAAGTAGTTTTCCAAGTTATGAAGTTTTGGAAACTAACGACTGGACTGTTATTATTGTCCACCTTATTTGTTTCAAAGAAAATATAACCTTCATATATCTCTGCAAAAATGGATATAATTTAAGTGACAATAAAGAATTAACCCCAGGTGCGGATCCAGAGGTGTTGGGGGGGGGGGGGGGGGCTCATTAAAAGTGTAGCTCATTATGTGTTACAAACAAGTGAATGTTATTAATGTATCTTTGTTTTTAGGGATTATTCTAGACCTCAAAAAGGGGCAGGGTGGCACAAAAAAGGGGCAGGGTGCTGACTGCTCACAGGCAGGGCATATATCGCCAACGTGATTTTGTTTAGAAAAAAAATGCTTAAAAATGTTAATGTACAAGTTATGTACATGCTTTTCTTTTAGATTAACTAATGCTGCTTCAAATTGTATTGTTATCACTTATTTAACTTTTTTAGAGATGAAAATCACAAACAACAACAACAACAACAACATTTATTCAGCATTAAGCAAAATACATTGCTTCTAGCCTACAAAAAATACTGGTGAAGGAATGGAATGACATGTGATATACTATCAAAAATGAGAAGCGTATTCAGAAAGGCATTAATTATTTTTCTTTATCAAAGAAAATGGTGTTACAAAGGTTTAAAATACAGACACAATAAATATATCAATTTTAAATAAAATAATGTTTTATGTTCCACAGATTTTTCAGTCAGTTTCAAGATCTTGTCGTAAGCGACTAGCAAATATATATACTTAGAAAGGTTAATAATTTCTTTATTGTTACAAACAATAGTTAGTGATGCATAATGCCATGAGCTTAATCCTTTTATATTTTAAGGGATCTAGCTACTAAAAGTGCTATAACTTAAAATAGTGAAAACCTGCTAGAACTGCATACATGTGATATCAAACTGGAATTTGGGTATCAAAACTGGAATGATTAATTGACACTGAAACAGTTTTATATTTCTTCATTTAATTTGGTATGTTTAATTCTTCATTTAATTCTATATGTTTAAACTGATTCATCATTAGCTGTCTTGCAGATACATAAACGTATCATTCAGGTTATTCAATTAATTTTAGATTTATAAAGTGTTTAAAATTCGTATCGGAAATTCGGACTATCCGAAGTCATGTACACTTACCCCAACTTTCGGTGTGTTGATGAAGTTTTTCGCCAGCAAATTAATTTCATTGATACAACTGTGTGATCATAATATTTTAGAACATTTGTAACAGTTTGATTGAGTTTTAAATTGTGTTATTTTAGCGGACAAAACTAAAGGCAGAATATAGGCAAATCCACCAGTTTTCATTACTAAACGTCGAATATATTTCTTTTTCGGCAAATTATAGCTTTGCTTATCCTATTACTCAATAAAAAAATCATTCATTCCAAAAAAGGCAATCTCTCCTATTCATTTTAAACGCAACTTGTTAAAATAAATCGGCAAAAATGGAGCGACGTCCGTGAACTTGTAGATTTCATGTTACGATTCGGATGCGATTTCTTGACTGTTAAAAAAGTTACGATAAAGCTTTTAGCAAAATTACATTTTTTTGCATTTTGAACTATAACTCAGTTGAAAGTAATTGTAGAATTATTATTCAAAGTTCGGTCGTCGGTATATACGCTTTGCGCAACAATTTGTAAACCCTGCAAGAAGATTTCGTATTATCAGAAATATTTAGACGTTGATATTCTAGATTCCTGGTATTACTGACGGCGGCATAAAAGTTTATCAATATTATACCTCAGTGTCTTCATTAATGTGACCTCAAATGCACGCACATAACTTAAGATTCAATAATTACGCGTACGGTTTTTGTTTTATTTGTCGGCTGCACGGGGCACAGATCAAAGAAGAAAGCCGACATATATACATTTATCAAGGGACGCTGTTTACGACCGTTGTTGCAAATTTAGATTAATGTCATTCATTTTACCCTGATAGAATTTTCGAGTTATGGTCTAAGCTGTCATCAATCAGTCTTATGTTGTGTATTCACTTGTTTATTCTCAATCAGTTGTATTGCGCTACATGTATGCTGGATGCAATCAGTTACCTACTTTTCAGTTAGCGAAAATGTGTTAGTGTGGCGCGGTACGATCATTTAAAGCAGTGTTTGACAGGATTTAAAAAGGTGTCAGATCGGGGCATAAAGATCATTGAAGAAGTGATTGACATCTATGATTGCAATTATAGATGGGCATTATTAAGGCAGAAGGGCGCGGTTTGTTAGCTTCATTCGGGCAAAAGGGCGGAGCTTAAACGGGGCAGGGCGGGGCGCCCTTCTATTCCGCGCTAGAATAATCCCTAAGTTTTGCATACAGTAAGACACGTTAGAAAAGTAAAGAAAAAAAGCTAGACCTAAAAATTCCTTTAAATTCTGTTTACATAAATTCACAAAAACTAAGTAATACAAAACATAATTTTAAATTCCCACGTTGAGTGTAATGATACTAACAAGAAAATGTTGACATGTGTACTTTTTAAAGAACTTTCAACTACTAAAAGATCAATGATTGTTATCTGTTTACGCGACCAGGAAGCGACCAGGAAATTGAAGGTCAAACACACTTTGACTAATATCTCATAAAGTTTACATATGTAAGTCACGAGGACACAAGATATTGTTGTCAGTATCATATTACTCACATGGGCATTTAAAATGATGTTTTGTGTTGTTCAGTTTTTGTGAATTTTCTTTTTATTGATGAATGTGCAGGGGAGGAGTGTAGTAAGCCCTTAAACCAGTACACTATTAAAAACAGAATCTTTTTATCAAGGGAGAATGTCGAGTTGTTTTTTTTTTCTGTTTTTCCTCTGAGAACCGCGACCGCCCCCTTCAAGCCCTATGTTTTTCATTCAGTGTTCCAAAATGTTATTATATTGAATCCAAGTTTACACGGTGTGATAAACCAAAGGCATAGAATGTGTTGACACCCTCTAGCTTATATATGGTGTTTGCAGATAAAATATTTTGTTAGATCTGATTTAGGTGAGATTGCATAGCACAGAGAAATCTGTTCCCAGCTGCTGGTTCCCAGATACGCAAAGATTTTACACACATGCTTTCTTTAAATAGGGATTAAAAAGGGCCATAGTGCTGCCTGCTTATAGGCAGGGTGATTGCGTAAACAAGATTTTGCTTTGACAAAATAAGGGTAAATGTTACAATTTAAAAGTTAATTGTTATAATGTCCCCCCCCCCCCCCCCCCTTGAAAAAGCGTTATATTGCTTTGCACATGTCGGTCAATCCGTTCGTTGGTCTATCTGTAACCAATCTTGTCCGATCAATAACAAGACAACGATTTGACATACAGCCCTCAGATTTTGAAGGGAGGTTTTATCATCGCAAGATTGCAAGTACATGACCCCTATCGATTTTAAGGTCAGTAGGTGAAAGGTCAAGGTCACAGTGATCTTCAGTAAAATAACTGCAGATTACTATCCAATTGTTGTTTTGGGTCATACATGTTGTACAAACATCTCTTTTTTAAAATATTTATTTGCTTCTTCAAAGAGTATTGAAATTATTTAAGTTTATGAAAGATGAAAAGCTCATGCTTTGATAATGAATAATGCATGATGCTATCATCCTGTTATAATTTTTAAATTGTATTAGTAAAGTTGAGTTTATTTGGGTCATATACAATATTACATGTATGTAATCAGATATGGGGCGAATTAAATATTTATGGTAATGTATTACTAATGCTTTTAAATTACTTTTTATGCCCCCGCCATGAAATGGCGACGGGCATTAAGAGTTGCTCCTGTCCGTCCGTTCGTCCGTCCGTCCCTCCGATATTCTCATGAACGCAACTGCTCCTACACTACTTGTGGGAATTTAATGAAACTTGACCACAATGCTTGGCCTGATATGTTGTTGTGCATAAAGGTGGGGTTTGGCTCTTACATGTTCCGTTCAGAAGTTATGGCCCTTTGATACTTCCATTTAATATTAGTTTTAATAGGAGTATATCTCGTGAACGCAACTCCTCCTACATTACTGGTGGGAATTTTATGAAACTTGACCACAATGCTTGGCCTGATATGTTGTTGTGCATAAAGGTGGGGTTTTGCTCTTACATGTTCCGTTCAGAAGTTATGGCCCTTTGATACTTCCATTGACATTAGTTTTAGTAGGAGTATATCTCGTGAATGCAACTCCTCCTACACTACTGGTGTTAATTTAATGAAACTTTACCACAATGCTTGGCCTGATATGTTGTTGTGCATAAAGGTGGGGTTTTGCTCTTACATGTTCCGTTCAGAAGTTATGGCCCTTTGATAATTCCATTTACATTAGTTTTAATAGGAATATATCTTGTGAACGCAACTCCTCCTACACCTCTGCTGGGAATTTGATGAAACTTTACCACAGTGCTTGGCCTGATATGTTGTTGTGCATAAAAGTGGGGTTTTGCTCTTACATGTTCCGTTAAGAAGTTATGGCCCTTTGATACTTCCATTTACATTAGTTTTAATAGGAATATATCTTGTTTCTTATATTTTGTGTTAAGCAAACTTTAAAACTACTTGAGATACTGCCTTGAAACTTTAAATATATTTTCACCATCAAAATCTACATCATAACCAACAAGACCCATAACCCTGCTTCCAATATTTTTCAAATTATGCCCCTTTTTCACTTACATTTTGTGTTAGAAAAATATACACTTTGCCCTTAACTTCGTTTGGAATGGAGGGATTTCAAAATAACTTGGCACAAATGTTCACCATAACAAGGCGGTGGGTCTTGACAATACCCATGCCTGTAGGTCCAAGGTCAAGGTCACTGTTACTAAAAATAGAATTTTCTTGCAAAATCTTGTCCGCTCTGTAACTATGTTATTTCTTATTGGATTTTTAAATAACTTGGTATAATTGTTCACCATATCAAGACGTTATGCCACGTACATGCCCAAGCCTTTAGGTCGAAGGTCAAGGTCACTGTTACTAAAAATAGAATTTTCTTGTCCGGGCTGTTACTTTGTTATGAATGGAGGGATTTCAAAATAACTTGGCACAAATGTTCACCATGACAGGGCGATGTGTCGCGTACCATGCCCATGCCTGTAGGTCAAAGGTCAAGGTCACTGTTACTAAAAATAGAATTTTCTTGTCCGGGCTGTTACTTTGTTATGAATGGAGGGATTTCAAAATAACTTTGCACAAATGTTCACTATGACAAGGCAGTGTGTCCGCACAATACCCAAGCCTGAAGGTCCAAGGTCAAGGTCACTGTTACTAAAAATAGAATTTTCTTGTCCGGGCTGTAACTTCATTATAAATAGAGGGATTTCAAAATAACTTGACACAAATGTTCACCATGACAGGGCGGTGTATCGCGTACCATGCCCATGCCTGTAGGTCAAGGTCACTGTTACTAAAAATAGAATTCTCTTGTCCGGGCTGTAACTTTGTTAGGAATAGATTGATTTCAAAATAACTTGACACAAATGTTCATCATGACAAGATGGTGTGTCCTGTACCATGCCCTTGCCTGTAGGTCCAAGGTCAAGGTCATTATTACTAAAATAGAATTTTCTTGTCAGGTTTGTAACTACGTTAGGAATAGAGTAATTTCAAAATAACTTGGCAGAAATGTTTACCATGACAAGGTGGTGAGTCGTGTACCATGTCCATGCCTGTAGGTCCAAGGTCAAGGTCACTGTTATTAAAAATAGAATTTTCTTGTCCGGGCTATAACTTTGTTTTGAATGGAAGGTTTTCAAAATAACTAAATGGCACAAATGTTCGCCATGACAAGGCGGTGTGTTGCGTACATTACCCATGCCTGTAAGTCCAAGGTCAAGGTCACAGTTACTAAAACTTGAATTTACTTGTTCGGGCTATAACTTCTTTATGAATGAAGGGATTTCAAAATAACTTGGCACAAATGTTCACTATGACATTGCATTGCATTACCACCAACTTCTTCACAGACATTTCCGTAATGAGAAGACAACAGTGCCACAAATACAAATAATTTACTTGATCATCAAGTTTATGCATATTCTTATAATTACTCGAACATCACTGTCTTTGAAATGCTATTATTCCCATCATTGCACTTTCGTATCTGAAAACGATGCATAGCGGGGGCATCTGTGTCCTATGGACACATTTCTAGTTTTACTAATGCAAGATAATGATTAATGCAACAGATTTAGAATGTGCAAGCTTGCACATGCTTTTCGCACGGTTCCAATTCTAAGCTTGTGCAAGCTTCTAAGCTTGTCACAAGCTTGCCGCAAGATTGTCTGTCGCAAGGTTAAAATAAGCTTGTGATTTTGGTTTGGGGCATGTTGTTTGTTTTCTTAGGATTTAAAGACTTTATTTGCTTTATTCTGTTTTTAAGTTTAAAACTGTAAGCATCTTGTTACATATTGGAAACAATGAATCAATTTTGCAATAAATTTGCAAGTCATCGGTGTATTTATCCTTTTATACTGTTGGTTATATCATTAAGTTGAAATTAAACTTCTTAAGCTAGACAATGACAAATAAGGATTAAGAAACAATGGTCTTAAGGTTCAATATATATTTAATAGATTGATTGGATAATGCTATTATGTTAAGGTTTTATATTAACATTGAGGATATAGCATGTGTAATAGTGCAGTGGAAATGTACTTATAAGTAAAGTGATGTTGGAAATGAATTTGGAATTAAACTTATTATTTCACTTGTAAAGTGATGTTGGAAATGAATTTGGAATTATACTTATTATTTCATTTGTAAAGTGATGTTGGAAATTAATTTGGAATTATACTTATTATTTCACTTGTAAAGTGATGTTGGAAATTAATTTGGAATTGTACTAAATATTATATCACTTGTAAAGTGATTTTGGAAATCAATTTGGAATTATACTTATTATTTCATTTGTAAAGTGATGTTGGAAATTAATTTGGAATTGTTCTAAATATCATATCACTTGTAAAGTGATTTTGGAAATTAATTTGGAATTATACTTATTATTTCATTTGTAAAGTGATGTTGGAAATTAATTTGAATCAAATGAATTACTGACTGAGCATCAGTGAATTCTTTAGTTGTATTGCACATGACATATGTATAGGTTCAGGGTGGGGAGGGGTCAAGGCATTGTACCATGGTTCTGAAAAACCGTTATCATCCATCAGGAGAAAAATTACTCTCTAATTTTCTATTCTTAGTTAAAATGATTTCTTCATGGTCCTCAGAGTACAGATCTAATAGCTATTATTAAGTTAACTCTTTATTCCATATATATGAGCTTTATCTCATCTGGGACAAAAATAAATCCAGATGATGCCTCACATTTGATCTGAATCTACACTGGTCAAATTTTTGTCAGTAACCAATGAAGAAATCAAAAGCAAACATTGCAGATGCTGATCAGATGGCACAGAATTCTGTACTGGCTGATCTGCATCTTCACTGCTAGCACATGCAATAACACCCATATAGGATTTAAACAAATATGGAAAATATCCGTTTTCACTTGCATGTGTCAGCAATATTTCAGTACCAAAAAGCACAAATGGGGCTCAAGATTATCAAAAATAAGATTGGAGGCCAATCTTAAATATCAATCATCTGATTAGATGAAATGGCGACTTGTTAGATGCTTGAGATTTGAGACTTGTCTCCAGATTTAGTTTTATGATCTTGGGCACAGTTACTCATTGTCTAACTGGATATAAGAAAGGATTTATTTGTGTTTTATTGAGAAAGCTTACAGGTACTTGAGAAACAATTTATATCAATTTCACCTAACAACATTTAAAAGCCCCTGTCAGTTAAAGATTTGATGAAATTGTTTGGTATAAAATCTTCTGTCAATCTCTAAGTTACGGACCTTTAAATTGCTTAAGTTTTAGGTTAAACTCTTACATTTATAAGGCATGTTTCAAGTTTAAATGAAAAAAGGAACAAAGAAAATAGCTTAATGGCATTTTAAGGATTTGTTTAAAGCCAAGGAACAATATAATGCAGTAATCCGATTTAGTAATTAATATTTGTGCACATTCATATGTCCATCATAGATGCCAATATTTTGCACCAAACTTAATATGTGCAAAATTTATCAAAATATACTCTAAAATTGATACGATAATAAGGTTTATTTATTTACAAACTTTTAAAAAGTGCCTTTTCTCTGTTAGTTAAAAGCTTGTCAGAAAATTGTGCAAGTTAAAGACTATTGAAATCAGAATGTCAACATGGTATTTATTTGTATTGACCACTTGTAGTTAATATTAAAAGTTAGAGTTGAAGTTTATTTACTGAAATCAGAGAAAATCTCTCAATGATAGGAAACAGTGGCTATGTGTAAACAAGTTAAGAGATCAAGCTACAGGGAGGACAAGGGGCAAATATGTCGACTATTTTACAAAAATAGCAAACTCCGGATGTTCCACAGAAAATAATTCAAGCACAACAAAACTAAATTATTGACAGTGGAAAAAGTTGTTTATAAATAATAAAAGTGAATAAAGTATCTGAAGTTTAATGCGTACATGTTAGGTGAGGTGCATTTAAGCAGAAATCATCAGTCAGAAGATTCTTTGAACTAGCATTAAAGAAATAAAAACAAAGTAACAATAAAAAGTCTAAATCATACAGCTCAGTTTTGCTACATTTTCAACAAGTGTGTGCTTTTGAAAGACAGGGGAAGACACTGATTTATGGAAAACTCCAAACTTTGAATTTTACGATGCATGCACATAATATGGACCAATTATCTAATTATGAATAGGTGTAATTTTCACAAATTCTGTTCCGGCCATGTGAAAAGCAGGCAGCTACACTTACTAAAATATGAACCCACGGCTTGTGATTTAAGCTACATTTTTTAGAATCAGCTTGGTCATGGGAATACAATGAACTGCATAAATCTATATTTTGCCATCACTTGGTATAACGCACAATAATTATAATTTTATTAATTTTCCATCAACAACAGGCCTAATTTGACTATTAATATACCCAACCCTTTATATGAACTATATAGCCTTGAATTTATGAAAGCTAAATCAAACTGATAACAAGTTTAGCTTTTTACTCAGACTGATTTTAGGGATTCATGATATACTGCTACAGGGTTAATACATACTAATGGAAGATGGTTTGTTTCAATATTTAACAGTAATAGACAAATCTGAGTATTGAAATCCTAAAAAACAGATTCCTCAGATAGCTGTGTTATATGTTTAAATATTGGAAAAAGGATTTTAGAAGCAATTTCATTGAACTGTTTGCAGTGAATGCGTTAGATTCGCTGATGCTCAGAGGTTGTTCAATAAACAAATTGATTGCTTTTCCGATGGCAATGAAATAATTTTCATCATCACCTTCGATCTTGTTTTCTTAGTGAATAGGGTGAATGCTGGTCTTTGAAATAGAAGAATCAGAAATAATTTGTGTATTTCTAAAATTTATGGACTGGATGATATTACTTCATGTAGCAAAATAACTGAAATAACTTGTAGTTTTTGGAACTACTATGTGATGTAGCAAAATAACTGTGAAAAAGTGTGAAAGCTAGTTTTTGGAACTAGAAAATTATTGATTTTATTCTTGATTAAAAGACAGGGTTTTGACTTAAGATAATGGCCGATCTAGACTTTGAAACAAATCCTCGGTTTCAGAAAAATGGGCTACCTGTAAGTATAAGCAATAAGTTTCACTGTTGAAAAAGGTGAACTAGCTATTTGAAGTGTATGTGTTATATTTACCGGTATGTTAGTGTACCTCAAATAATTACAATCCTGTCTTGCAAATTGAGACTGAGATTTTGGATGCATGGAGCTTACTTAAAACAATTTGAAAGCAGTTTTGTAAATTATGCAAGTGCAGCCAAACCTGTCTTCACAAACCACTTAAATGGTATTTGAAGAAAGGTGGTTTGTGGTGAACTTTTTCTTTAAATAGGCCAGTGGAACAAAATCCAAAGGTTGTCTTTGTTTAGAGGTGGTCTTAAACACAGGCTAGACTGTAAGATCTCATTAGAGGTGGTCTTTAGCACAGGTTAGACTGTAACAGTTCTAGAATGTTCTCCAATGTAGCTTGCTCAGCTGCTTCGTGGGACATGTTTTATACAATAGGACAATTGTTAATGTATGTAGTAAAATTATGTTTAACAACAATTTTTAAGGGCAAATTTTAAGACTTAAAAAAGAATTAATTGTGGTAGTTTTCAATTTCACAGTGATATGAATTTTATGCATGCAACCTTTGCAAAGTTTATTGATTTTTAGGGTTGTTTTTTTTTTCTCAAGAAATCAGTTGACATGGGATATCCTTTCATTGTTAAATAATAATTGTGAATCAACATATGTCACTCTCCAGTCCAAGATTAAGTTTGTAAAAATGTGACTGTTTAATATGCATATGGTGCAAATGATAAATTCATAACATTGTTAAAGTGGAAAAAACTTTATCATCTTAACCCTTTCCTCCATAGACAAACTTTTATTGCATCCGTGCAGTCTGATCGGGATCTAAACTGTTCACTTTTTTATTCATTAGGTTATTTTCTAACCAATATGCGACCAGTGCAGATTCTGATCAGACAGCAAGGATCTGGATCTATATTGGTCGCACATGCGTAAAAATGCGTATATATATGGAGGAAAGGGTTAAATAAGTTTATTTGTTATTTTAATAGCCTATTAACTTGTCATGTCATTTTTAGTAAGATGATACGGTTTATTTAAAATATGGATCTTACAACAAGAACACACCCATATTTAAGATAAAATGGAACTTAAGCATTAAAGTTTTTCTTATTTCACAGTTTTAATAGCAGACTTCCACAAAAAGCTGATTTAACAATTTAAAGTCATTGTATCAATTCCATGAAAACGATGATTCAGATATTTACTCCCTTTTATAAAAAAAACTAAGAAGGAAAGATTCTTATATTTATCTTCTGTGAAAAAAAAATTATTTCAGAGTTCTTTATGCATTTGTAAATATGATGAACATCAAACAAGTATGATGAAGGATTTTTTATTTGTTATTCTTGTTGCTATAAGCTTGGAGTACTAGCTAGCTTCATAAAGAAGCACAGTAAAAATAAATTTCTATGTAACACTAGCTTCCCTTTGCATATGCATTTTTAAAAGTAACACAGTTCCTTTTTTTTCTAAGCTGAGCCCACCTGTTTTTGCATGCGCATGTGCATCCGTGCGTCCATGTGTCTGTCCGTAAGTGATCCTGTCCGGATTTGTCTCCGGCTCATAACTAATATGTATTGAGCAGTCTTGGCATCTCAATGTAAATCAATTCTGTAAGCTTAGGAAAGTTCAATAAGTAAGGCAGCTTTGTAAGAAAGGGAATGTTACAATGTTACTATGTAAAACTTTCTTCAAAAAGCTGGGGTTTTTTATTTTTGGAAAATAAATGTGAACACATGACTGTCTTTTTCATGATTAATTAAATAAAAAATTACCTCAAATTTATTCCCAAGCTTGGTGTCATATAAACTAACATTAAAGTCCTTTCAATCAAGCAGTGGATTTTTATAATAAATTACAATATGTTTTGTATATTTTGATACCAAAGCAAATAGTTTGTAAGGTTGTAATGAAATCAAGCTGAAAAGAAGTCATTGGAATGCTATATCTATCATAACACATTTTGTCTTTTTATGCCTTTTCCTTTTGTTGAACCCATGATCAGATTGTATGTTTCACAGCATTTCTTCTAAAGAGGCAATATAAAGCCTTGAAATTAATTATCTTTAATGTAAAGATTTGACCTTTAAGTGTTCTAAATTTCAAGGATTTTAGTTTACTTTTCTCATTTTATGAAAACCTATTCTTATTGTATTTGATCATCCGACAGATTTGAATTTCACAAACAGGTGCCATTTTAAGTTGGACTTAATGAAGCTGTTTTAACAGTTTGGTTTGTTTTGAATTCAGAAAAAAAATCTTAAGAACCAAGAAAAATTGCAGAAGTTAAAGAAAAAAAATAAAAAAAGGTTCTAAAGTCGAGTTAAAGTTCTTGTTCTTGAAAAGTGAAAGAAAATGGAGGATGAAGAGTTTGGATATGGAAGTAGCAAGAAAGTAAAATTTCACGAAATTGACATCATGGTAACATATTTTGTTGTTTTTGTAATTAAAAGCTTATGAAATAATATAATTGACTGATATTGTTTACAAACATTTTAGCTAATAATGATTGTCATAAACACAATTTTATACACCTTTGTGCTTTCCCTGTAATTTATTATCTCTTCCTGAACTGTTTTAAAGTATGTGGCGATTATAAAAATTGTCCAGCAGTGTGATAGATTGATGAAATTGACTGAGATGAACTGCTTTGTGTGGTTTTCTCTACATTTTAGATAAGGAGAGTTACCTAACTTAATCTAGCCCTGCTGTCCTTATACGTCCTTGTCCTAAACTTTAATGCTACTGAAGATATCAAGTTTGTACAGGGAATAAATATTCACCATCATTATCTGCAATAATTTCTTGCAAGTCCCATAACTCTGCTAGAACTTTGTGAAAGATACCCATTTTGTCTCTTTACATTTGCATAATGTTTGTATGTAATTGGCCTTTATCTTCACCATTTCTCATGTGATTGATATCAAATGTAAAATAAATATCGCCCCATCATGATGTACTTGATTTCCAAGAACTAACATAACTCTAGAGCAAATATTTTCATAATGATGTCCCTTTTTGTCACGGTTTTTGCTCTATATCATTAACTGATTTCAAACTTAAAATGAATGTTGCCTACTTTATTTTTAGCAAGTCCAATAACTCTCATACTTAAACAGATGCATCCTTTCTTAAATAAAATTATTCATTAAAGTTTTTGTGCAGTTCAAGGGCTATACCCTAAACAATTTTTGAGTTATTTATATGACAGTTAAAATTATTGAAAATCCTTTCCATTAGTTTCCGAAACCACTTGCTTGCTTTGACAGGTAAAGTTGAAAATTTACTTACCCCTTGCTGACTTGACTTATCCATGTATTGTACTTCTCAGAGTTATTTTATTGACATCTAACAGATACTCTTCACCCATAATGACAAAGCATGTTTTTATGATTAAATGATTCTCATATTGCAATTTGTACAGTAAAACCCTCAAAAAGACCACCTTAAAATTGAGACTATCTCTTTCATAAGACCCCCTACTTCAGTTTCCCTATTAACAGTTTTGCACTAATTTCTACTCCAGTTCTGAAGGTTATAAAGCTGATTTTGGAAACCAGTCTCAAATCTCAAGCATCTGATTGGCTGAAATGGCGACTGGTCGCCATTTCAGCCAATCAGATGCTTGAGATTTGAGACTGGTTTCCATGCTCAGTTTTATAACCTTGGAACCAGAATCAAAACCACCCCTATATAAAGGCCACTTTTGTCAAGTCAAAGAGGTGGTCTTAATAGAGGGGGTTTACTGTAATTTGAAATGTTTATTTTTTTAATTTACCTGGTAAACATGGTTTATTTTTGCAGTATTCATCAAGAATATTAACAAATTCTTTTTTCTAATAATTATGTACTTTTCATGTAGAAATTGTTATTTTATAAATTCACTCAATTTACATGGAATTATTGAAAACTTTTCAATAATCAGTGCATTGAAAAAGTATTTTCTTGCCTGGTTTTCTTTCTAAACTATTAAACTCACATATTTATGATCCCTTTGAATAGTTTTATTGAAAAAAAAACTTGTCACAGATAAGAAAATTTTGTATTGTTAATGCAAATGACAAATTTGATACACTGACAGAATAATTGCATAAATTAAAATAAATTTTTGTAGAGCTTTAAATATAATTTACCAAAAAATGTACCTGATCAAATAGCTGAAAGATCCATGATTGTCAGCCATTGTCTTAAGGTATGAAGGCCTGTGAGTGTGAAGGAAATGTGCATAATGTAAACAAGACATAAACAAAGTATATTCAAAATGTAATTATGCATAATCTCGATGCTAAATCACGATGAGTGGTTTTCAATAGTACAATAGCTTTGAAGGGCTGAATTTACGTTTTGAAGTTTTAGCAAAAGATAAAAATGCATTTGGGTATCATGTTAAATTTTGATTTAGGTTTGAGTTTAGCTTCAATAAGTTTTAACAAAATTTCTGAAGATATTCAATACTTTTGTTTCAATGGTGGACTAAAAGTGTAATAGATATATAACATTGGCTGTTTTGGAAGACAAATAAATATTCACAAACTGGTTACCAGAAACTGTGGACTAAAGTGCAATCAAAAGTTTCAAAATTTGCTATATTTAAGGATTTTTTTATTTGAATAAAATTAGAAAGACAGAAGCATTATTTGATAAAAAGGAAATTTTTTAATAAAAACAAGGATTAAATCATAATTTACATGTTATTAGTCAAGCAAAATTTATCAATTTATTAAGAACTTGAAAGGAAATAAATTTCAGTGTAAATCGTTGGAGATATTTAGTTATTTACGATTGATTTAGTGTGTAAATCATTACTGTAGTCATGTCGAAATTGTCAGTGGCATCAGTTCAGTCCGATGTGGACCTGGATGTTGATGTTACTTATGCTGATGGACCAGTTAAACAAACCCCTATGGATGTTGTGGTAATACATTGTTAACACAATTGAAAACATTTTCATTCTGTTTGAGATTGATCAAGTCATAATTGCAGCAAGTGCCAGGAAGCTGGTCCATGCAGCAAGTGTTGACCTGCACTGTCTGCACACTGTATACATCATACTTCTTATAGATATTGTACAAAAGTGGGGTGAGAATGATGCAGAAGTGTCAATAAAAGGAGGGAGTTGGTGGAGATTTCGCCAGTGGGCACTTACTTACCTGGCGACTTTACTGTACAAGCATATTTTGAAATTTTATGATATTTGTTGAAATCACAAGGAACTTAAATACTCAAGTTTTAAAACTTTCTTTTACAGCCTACATGTTCCAGCAATGGCAACACCATTTATATCAGTATGACTTTTCTCTAAGAATATCTTACAGCATTCTTATTTTAAAATTATTAGAATTGGTTATCAGATGGTGGTAGGTAACTTGGAAAATAAGACAGACATTTGATTGTGCCTTTGGGTTCCATGGTTGAACCCTTTACTCCGTAGATACAACTTTTTTTTCATTGGCGAACAGTGTAGATCCAGTTGGGCTGGCACATCACTGCTTTCTAATTAGGCATTTTGATTCATAAGGCTGTGCCCAAGGTTATAAAACTGAGCATGGAAACCAGTCTCAAATCTCAAGCATCTGATTGGCTGAAATGGCGACCAGTCGCCATTTCAGCCAATCAGATGCTTGAGATTTGAGACTGGTTTCCAATCTCAGCTTTATAACCTTCAGTCCTGTTTCTGACCATGAAGCAACCTTAGTGTCAAGCCTAAGATGTCATGGATATGCTTGCAGATCTAGATCTGCAATGGTAGCACATGTATTGACCCTTTCCTCCGTCAGCCGGCACATCTGTGCCGTCTGATCAGGATCTGCACTGTTAGCTATTTGATTTATTAGAATATTTCTGACCAAAATGTGACCAGTGCAGATCCTGATCAGACGGCATGGATGTGCAGGCTTATCTGGATCTACACTGGTCGCACATGCATAAAAATGCATATTCATAGAGTGAAGGGTTAAACCCATATACTTGGAGTAAAGGGTAAACTTTTCGTTGCTCTATAACTGTGGTACTACTGTTATTAGTTAAATAAGTCCATGGTACAGTGGTGCACATTTCAGATCTGGAATCTGGTGACTTAAGTTTTAACATGGTTTTCCACTGGCTGGGTGCTTGGTTCAGCATCAGTAATGGATGCCTTCGTAGTACTACTGTATAGTATTTTACAGTTCTTATAAAGTTTCTTTTCCTTAGTAACTGCGCTTAACTTTGGTAACATAAGTTTTACAATTTCTCTGGTGGTTGAGGTATTTTGATTTTTTGGATACTATAATATACAGGTTTTCTTTCAGTGATTTTTTGTGTCGCCTGCGATAGCAGGTAGACACATAGGGATCCTATTGTCCGGCGACGTCATCGTCGTCGTTGTCGTCGGCAGTGCCGTCGTCCGGTAGTCCCCCAACTTTAATATGAAACTTAATGTTGCCAATAACATTGAAAGTACCTGTCCTATTAACTTAATACTTGGAATATATCATCTGCATGAACAACGCCATCAGTGACAACAAGAATGATAACTCCTGTTTCAGTATTTTTTGAGTTATGCCCCTTTCAAATGACATTAATATGGAACTTTAATATGAAACTTAATGTTGCCAATAACTTTGAAAGTACTTGTTCTATTCACTTCATACTTGAAATATATCATCTGCATGAACAACTTCATCTGTGACAACAAGAATGATAACTCCTGTTCCAGTATTTTTTGAGTTATGCCCCTTTCAAAAGGCTTTAATATGGAACTTTAATATGAAACTTAATGTTGCCTATATCTTTGAAAGTACTTTTCCTATTAACTTTATACTTGGAATATATCATATGCATGAACAACGCCATCTGTGAGAACAAGAATGATAACTCCTGTTTCATTTTTTTTGCTTATGCCCCTTTCAAATGACTTTAATATGAACTTTAATATGAAACTGAATGTTGCCTATAACTTTGAAAGTACTTGACATGTCCTATTCACTTCATTCTTGAAATATATCATCTGCATGAACAACGCCATCTGTGAAACCAAGAATGATAACTCCAGTTTCAATATTTTTTTGAGTTATGCCCCTTTCAAATAAAACTTTAACATGAAACTTAATGTTGCCTATAACTTTGAAAGTACTTGTCCTATTCACTTCATACTTGGAACATATCATCTGCATGAACAACACCATCTCTGACAACAAGAATGTTAACTCCTGTTTGACTATTTTATGAGTTATGCCCCTTACACATGCAACTTAAACGTGAAACTTAATGTTGCCTATAACTTTGAAAGTACTTATCCTATTCACTTCATACTTTGAATATATCGTTAGCATGAACAACGTCATCTGTGACAGCAAGGATGATAACTCCAGTTTCAATATTTTTTTAGTTGTGCCCCTTTCAAATTAAACTTTAAACATGAAATTAATGTTGCTCATAACTTTGAAAACTTGTCCTTTTCACTTAAAACATGGAATATATCATCTTCAGGAACAACAACATCGGTTACAATAAGAACTATTACTTCTGTTTGAATATTTTTTTAGTTATGCCCCTTTGAATGCAACTTTAACGCGGAACTTAATGTTGACATTAACTTTTAAAGTACTTGTCCTGTTCACTTAATATTCAGAATATATCATCTTCATGAACACCGTCATCACTAACAACAAGAATGATAACTCCTGTTTGACCTTTTATGACTTATGTCCCTTTCACATGAAACTTTAACATGAAACTTTATGTTGCCTATATTTTTAAAGTACTTTTTTATTTACATAATACTTGAAATATTTCATCTTCATGAACAACACCATCGGATACAACAACATAACTCCTGTTAAACTATTTTTGAGTTACGTCCCTTTCAAATGCAACCTAATGTTGCATATAACTTTGAAAGTATTTGTTTCTATTCACTTAATACTTGGAATATATCATCTGCATGAACAACAACTTTGGTGACAAAAAGAATGAAAACTCCTGTTTGAATATTTTATGAGTTATGCCCCTTTCAAATGCAGCTTTAACATGAAACATAATGTTGCCTGTAAAATTGAAAGTACTTGTTCAGTTCACTTAATTCATTGAATATTTCATCTGCAAGCACATACCAACTGGTGAAGAATGATAACTCAGGTTTCACCATTTTTTTAGTTATTCCCCTTTCAAATACAATTAAGGTGACTCGTATGTTCTGTGGTGTAGTATTGAAATCACCTTGAATAAAAACATTTTATTATATATGATTAACCATAGGCCCACATTTCAACTTTTTGCCAGCAGGCGACACATGTGTTCCGCGGAACACAACATTCTAGTATTATCATTGTTGCAATATGTTAAAAGTGAGACACTGTAACTTGAAAAATGATTCTTGTTTGATATATTTGACATTTGAATTATTACTGTTTATTGAAAAATACATCTGTTGTTTCCTTACCTTACCTTATAGTTAAGTTTCTTACAAATTTTGACTAGATTATATTATTTCAGTGAAATATGCAGTAAGCAATCTCTGCTGAACGACTAAATGACCTCATTCCAAGTAATGATGTTTTCTCAAATGTTTCAGTTTTTTGTCAATAATTCAGTGTCAGCAATCTTAATAAAACCATTTTCTCCATATTAATGCCTTTATAACATAGGCAAACATTGTAGATCCTGATTAGCTGTCACATCCGTGCCATGTGATCAGGATCTGCACTGGTCACATTTTGGTCAGAAATAACATAATGAATGAATGAACAATAAATCAAACATTTAGATCCTGATCAGACGTCACGGATGTTCCGGCTGATTTGGATCTACATTGTTTGCCCAGGCAATGAAGGTGTTTCTGTAGAAGAAAGGGTTAAAAGCATATATAATTATGTGCCCAAGGTTATAAAACTGAGCATGGAAACCAGTCTCAAATCTCAAGCATCTGATTGGCTGAAATGGCGACCAGTCGCCATTTCAGCCAATCAGATGCTTGAGATTTGAGACTGGTTTCCAATCTCAGCTTTATAACCTTCAGCCATGAACTTAAGTGTTTTTTAATGCATTTTGTGATATCAGGATGCGGTGAAGATGAGCCAGCTGCAGAACTTGCTCCATGATGCTCTCATATCAACAGAGCATGTACAGCAGTGTGCCATCGTCCGACGCAAGGATTGTTCCATAAGGGCAAGCTCTGTAGGATTCAACGTAGGTTCGATTCGTTTACCTGCACTTGATCATGACAACACCTGAAAGCCATTTACTTTTCAAAAATCTCTTCAAGTTTCATCATAACCAATACTGACTAGTTTTGTTACTGTTGTGTCATTATGTTATGTGCAGGTTTTGGTTTTGCATAAATAAAGCAACTGCAGGGTAAATACAACATTTAAACCCAGCAAAATTACTATGTAATGGTATGTTCTAATACAATGGTGTAAATACATCATTTGCAGCTTTTGCACAAAAATTTGTTCCCTGGAAATTAAATCAAGCAAAAGTATCCAGTTTGAAAGATATTTTGTAAAAGACTGTTCAAGAAGATTTTCAGAACTGTAATAAGCTACAGTTAGGAATAGTAGTTGCTCAGTTATTTAAGTGTTGATGGCTGTTGTTGTACAGTATTTGCTAATTGTCACTGACCACTGACCTTCACATAGACATGGTATAACAGTGAACTGTATTTTACACTGAATTGTACACTCATATTACTATGCCTGCATGTTGTTGACCTGGTATGCTCTTTTAAGAGTGGCTGTCTGAAGCCTGACAAGCAATCTGATTAAAATCATCTCGTGAAAACTGCTATGCTATCAGGATCTGACAATAAGTCACTCAAACTACTTTTCATCAACAACCTTCAGTACTATATTGTTGCTTACAAAATCACAAAAAATGACACTTGCATAAGACATATTTTACTGAAGATAGGTGTGTTTATGTGGTATTGCATTCACTCTCACAGTAATGACATCTTCTGATCATTTTGCGACCCTTAATGAACAGTTTGTTAGATCTGACTTCAGTAAGATAGCCTAAAAAGTTCTCTTCTGTCATCAGTAATCATTCACGTTGAGTTTCAGCTATAATGATGTTAAGGCTGAAAAGCTAATAAACAAGTGAAATGAACTGAATTAAAGCATAATAGTTTTCCCCTAAAATTGGTCTCTCGAATTAATTAATTCTTCTATATTTCAGTTATACCAGGACCAAGTTCAGCTGTTACTGGATGCCTTCAAGAATCCGCCTCAGACAAGAGAAGAAGGCATTTACTTCGATGACAGACAGTACAAGTGTGTCCGTGCAGATAAAACCTCCATCTATGGAAAATGTGTAAGAATTAAGACACAATTTTTTTGAATTTTTCATAACCAAGTGTCTGTGTTTTTCCAAAAATTATGTTATCATAAGTACTTTTTGTAGTAACAAGACAAGTGGAATGTACTTGAGTGTGTTTCAGTGTGCCTGTTTCAGTTAAAGCACTGATAATTTGAAAGAAAACACAATTTACTCTCAACTAAAGCTTTATTTTCACTGCACCTCAACTTAAACAAACCCTTTACTCCATAGGATATGGCTGTTTTCCATGGATCAACAGTGTAGATATAGATCAGCCGGCACATCTCTGCCATCTGATCACGATCTACACTGTATACATTTTGATTAATTTAGGTATTTCTGATCAATAAGCAAACAGAGCATATTCTGGTTTGAAGGTGATAAAGCTGAGCATGGAAACCAGTCTCAAATCTCAAGCATCTGATTGGCTGAAATGGCGACTGGTCGCCATTTCAGCCAATCAGATGCTTGAGATTTGAGACTGGTTTCCATGCTCAGTTTTATAACCTTGGGCACTGATCAGATGGCAGAGATATGCCGGCTGATCTTGATCTATACTGTTTACACATGTGATAAAAAGAGTACTGTGGTGTAATAGGGTTAATGTCATCTAAAGTCTTTCATTCTAACCATTGTTGTTTTACAGGAAAACCGAGGTTTGATTCTGGTGAAGACCCTTACACTGTTGTTGATAGCCACGTACACAGACTCCATGTACCCCAGTGTCTGTGTGGAAGCTGTGGAAAAACTAGGTATACTCCCAAACCCTCATATCTGTTAGAAAGGTGTCACACCAAGAGTTAAAACATGTTGTTACTAAGTTTAGCAGATGACGTTCTTCAATGTTTATTTTATTAAAATAATACAAATAATGAATTCCAACTTGGTACCAAAATCCTGTATGATTTTGATAATATTCTATTTATAAGGTGTTGAATCATAAAAAGGGTTTTTCCCAAAAATTTGCAAATAGGTTGAAAAAGTTACATTTACATGACTCCAACATTAAATGTCAGCCTGTCAAAAATTTTGGTTGACGTGTAATTAAGAATGTATATGATGGGATATAATGTGTCAAATGTCTACGTATCAGAATTGAAAGGGCCATCCATGATCTGGATCTACACTGTTTGGCAATGTGATAAAAGTTTATCAATGGAGTAAGTTAATATTTCAAATTACGATTTCAATTAGATATTGACCCAGCAAGTGACCTCTGTAAACATCTTTTGCACTGCAACACTTCACAAGTCCAAGGTCATATTTTATTTCATGTGACTTCTGTTAAAACTCTAGATCCAATCAGAAGACACTGCATTCTATATCCAAACTATGTTCTGCTTTTTATGTTGTAAGTTCATTATTCTTGCGGATGTTGAACTAAAAAAAATTGTTTTCTAAGTGATTGTAATGGTACATGTAGCATTGAAGCAAAAACAAAAGGTATGGCTTACAGAAAAGCAATTTGGAAGCATAATAAACTATGAACAGCATTTAAACTTTCCCTCTACATTTCAATGGAAATGTAAGTCGCCATGCCACCCACACGTTTTACATTTTGGTTGCAAGCCAAAATCTAACTGAAATCCAAATTTGGAGCAAATGTAATGGACTCAAAAATCGTTTTAACTGAAGCCACTTCATGAATTTTTCAAAGGCTTGCTCTATAAAAATTCATCCTTTTACTTCATATATGTTGGTCATATCACAGGGGTGAATGGTATAGATCTAGATCAGCAAGCAGGGATGTGCAGGCTGCAAGGGTTAATGAACATACTAGAGTTGACATTTAGCCAGATTTTTCATTGTATATGATTCGACTGTGTAAATGTGACTTATTGTGCCCAGTGCATATGGTAATGACATGCAAACATTCAATCAATATTAGATCTTGTTTAAAGCCCACTTCTGATAAATTTTGTATATTTGTTGTCTTTTTGCAGCTGATTATTTCAAGGAAAAAGGCAAATGATGCAAGTCGATCAGGAAGTAACACATTGGCACCAGAAACTGTATCAACATCTATACAGTATGACACCACTACAGACAATTTAAATATAGTTTATTACAAGGACCAGTTATTGACTTGGTGCATGCCGTGTAGATAAAAAAATGTGACCAGCATTATCACCAGTTAGAAGCCAGATTTGGGTCTACAGTTTATTTTTGCTATCCTGTTTGTTAATGTTCGCGAAAAAAACTGTGAAGTATGCACTAGTCTAAATCTGAATTCTAAGAACTACATGTCATTGATAATGGTGTTATAATCTCTCGGAATATTTGGATTAACATAGTTTTAACTAAATCTACTACACCAATAAGTAAAATTGCAATCAGATAATTCAGATGTTCACGACTATTCCTATTTCATGAATTTAGATATTAATTATTTATTTCCCTTTACTACATGGATACACCTTTTATCATACAGGCAACCAGTGTAATCGAGATCAGCTGGCACATGTATGCCAAATGGTCAGGATCTACACTGTTTAGGTTCTTGGTCAAAAATACCCTAATGAATCTAAAAGTGGAGTAGATCCTGATCAAACAGCACAGATGTGACAGCTGATCTGGATCTATGTCCATTTATATGATTAAAGTCATATCCATGGAGTAAAAGGTTATTTGTTTCTTGGAGGTATTTCAAAACAAACTGAAGAAACTTGCTTGTAATGAATAAAGAACCGGAGCATATCAATACTGTTTCTTAGCCCTTTCCTCCATATATACGAATGTTTGCGAATGTGAGAACATTCAGATCCAGATAAGCCTGCACATCCGTGCCGTCTGATCAGGATCTTCACTAGTCGCATTTTGGTCAGAAATAACCTAATGAATCAAAAAGCAAACAGTTTAGATTCAGATGTGCCAGCTGATCTGGATCTAAACTGTTCGCCCACACAATAGATGTATCTATGGAGGAAAGGGTTAGTTGGCAGGGTTATTTGGCAAAATGTATAGACATGATATTAAGTGATGAACATAAGTCTGCCTCTGCCAGCCAGCTGTACATATTCATGATGCCAACACTGTTTTAGGCTAAAAAGAGAAAAACATTGAAAGAAAGAAATAAATCTTTTCGAGATTTGTTTCTTTTCATATGTTTTAAGCATTTATACATGTAACTTTGATATAGTAGTTGTTTGTGTTCTTCGTACGGCATTTCATGCTTCTGGAAGATTTTTAGTAAAATTCTGGTTGCATGCTGTATGGAAATTAATATTGAAGTTGAATTTTGGTATTACACATATAAGCTCTGTGGATTTTAAAATAAGTTGATGGAATTAATTTGTTACCTGTTATGGATAACATTTGGTTGTAAGTATAATTATCTTGTTACAAAGCATTATATTTTAAATTTTAATTCTGGAATCCTTTTAATTTACTTTTAACTTTTACTTCACAGTTATTGCTGTTATCTATGGGCGACCAGTGTAGACCCAGAATAGCTGGCACGTTAACCCTTTCCTCCATATATACGCATTTTTACGCATGTGCGACCAGTGTAGATCCAGATCAGCCGGTACATGCGTGTGGTCTGATTAGGATCTGCACTGGTCACAGTTTGGTGAGAAATAACCTCAAGTTTAGATCCTGATCAGATGGCAAGGATGTGCCGGCTGATCTGGATCTCAACTTTTCACCCATGCAATAAGGGTGCATCTATGGAGGAAAGGGTTAATTTTTCTGACTTAGAGGCGGCAAGTGTAAATTCAAATCAGATGGCACTGGTTGAACTCACGATAAAACCCATAAATATGGAGTAAAGGGTTAACACCCAAGAATTATTTAAGTACAAGTTGGGCTAGTGTTCATTAAACTTTTATTTACTTATTTAATTTTGGCGCATCATGAGAAAAGCAGTCATAAATATTACAGAAAACACCTTTTCTTGTGATGTGCCCCAGTTATGTTTCTATAGAATATTGTAGTAAAGTTACGCATTTCATACGATTTTCTTGATCAAGTATGTTCATTATACATAATATTATATTGTGATAGTTTTTTTTACTGCGATTCCGTCCAAATTATTTTATATTATTAATTTTATATTATTTACTTCAGATCTTGATCTGATTGTTAGGATGGATTGTGAGCATAGTCTTTAACCCTGTACTCCATGGACCTTTATTGCATGGGCAAACAGTGTAAATCCAGATCAGTCAGCACATTCATGCCATCTGATCAGGATTTGCATTTCACTTTTAGTTATGCATTTGTTATTTCTGACCAAAATACCACCAGTTCAGATCCAACTCAGACAGCACGGATGTGCCTGCTGATCATGATCTACACAGGTCGCACCAATGTTAACATGCTTATATGGGGCGCGCCACGGGAAAAGGTACCTTCGGTAATATTTTGTGACATTTTAGTTGTTACTATAGTTAGAAATAACTTACAACAATCTATAATTTCCTATAAATAAAAGTTGTTTATTTTACAAATTTTGTCAAAAAGATTGTATTTTTACCGCGAAATGCATAATAATCAATGTCGTCTGCTCAATTTTACGACGTCATTTCAATAATTGACGTCAATTGTCCGAAGGTACCTTTTCCCGCGACGAGCCCCATATATGGAGTAAGGGTTAACTAGCAACTTAATCATATAGAGGATATCTGTTTTTACCAGTGCAAAATAGAAATATATTTCACTGAAAAGATTCAACAATTCTCATTTTCACAAATGGTGTAACAACAAGTAAATTAATTCATAATTCCAGAGTGAAATATATTTTTATCTTACACTTGCATGAAATGGCATAAAAATGACATTACTCTATTACATCATTTACCCAAACTTGAACCACTTTTCTAAACTTTCTCATTTGGTATATTATGTGTGTATGGGAACCAAGTTAAAAAAAAAGCTTTGCAAATATTCAACAGTTTGTAAACAGTATACAGTTGTATAAAGCCATATAAATAGAGTAAAATATTTTTATAAGGGAAGTTCCTTTTTCCTTTTAATAAAACAATAAGGAATACCAAAGTACATTTTGAAATAGTTTAACTACATGTGAGAAAAGGGATGAATCTACCTTACTGTGATACATGTGTATTTTTATTTATGACCATGCATTTTGTTTAAAAAAATGTGTTGTTTTTTTTTTTGTAAATAAAATATTATTGATTCATTGATGGTTTTCCCTTTTACTAGTGCAGCATTTCAACCATGTTTACCAAACACAAATTTGGGTTGAGTGTCTCTTCAGCCAAAAAAAAAAGGATTTCGTGGAACAATGCATTTCAAACAGTGTTGTGGTAATCGCAAAATCTTGTGATGAATGAATGAGTGAAAATCTTAATTTTGTTGATGTAAACAGTAGTTTATATTTGTCCGTTCATATTTCAAAAAGAAATACTGATATCCTGATGTCCTCTTAAAATTAGAGTTCAGAATGTTTTACTGCAAACTAGTGAAGTAATTCATGACCACAGTGGTCTAAAATTATAAGACTGATTATCCCATTACCGGACTGAAGGAATTTAAACCTCTCCTACATATATATAACAAAGGCCAGGGGGATATTAGAAATGCCCTTTGTCCGTCCGTTCGTCCGTGTGTCCGTCCGTCTGAAACAATTTTGTCCGGAGCATAAGTCCAAAACTACTGGAGGGATTTTATTCAAACTTCATACACTGACAGAGCACATTGGTAGGTAGTGCAATGTGCGAGAACAATAACTCTACCTTTCTTTTTTTTAGAGTTATTCCCCTTTATCATATTTACTTGATAAATTTTGTCCAGAGCATGACTTTAAAACTACTGGAGGGATTTTATTCAAACTGCATACACTGACAGAGCACATTGGTAGGTCGTGCAGAGTGTAAGAACAATAACTCTACCTTGTCTATTTTTAGAGTTATTTCCCTTTATCATATTTGCTTGATAAATTTTGTCCGGAGCATAACTCTTAAACTACTTGAGGCATTTTATTTAAACTGCATACACTGACAGAGCACATTGGTATGTAGTGCAGTGTGCAAGAACAATAACTCTACCTTGCCTATTTTGAGAGTTATTCCTCTTTATCATATTTACTTGATAAATTTTGTCCGGAGCATAACCCCAAAACTACTGGAATGATTTTATTCAAACTTCATAGCACAGAGCACATTGTCCTGAGCATAACTCAAAAACTACTTGAGGGATTTTATTCAAATTTCATATACTGACAGTGCACATTGGTAGGTAGTGCAGTGTGAAAGTCCAATAACTACCTTGCCAATTTTTAGAGTTATTCCCCTTTATCAGATTTACTTGATAAATTTTGTCCAGAGCTTAACTCCAAAACTTAAAAGGATTTCCTCTCCAGGTAAATTATACAGTAAGTACAACCTTCTGGTAACTTTTTTCCGGTAGGGGGGATTAACCATGTGTAACATGGCTCTTGTTACGCATGTGTGAACAGTGTAGATCCAGATCAGCTGGCACATCTGTGCCATCTGATCAGGATCTGCACTGTTCACATTTTGATTTATTAGTTTTTTTCTGACCAGAAACCGACCAGATGTGCCGGCTAATCTGGATCTTCACTGGTCACACATGCATTAAAGAACATATATGTTGAGTCAAGGAAAAAAATATTACCAAAAATGATAGAAGCAAATAAAATTGGGAGCTGGAAATGTTAGTAGATATTCAATTTATTTCTGAAACTATTATACAGTATAGTATTATTTCTACTTTTCTGTACTTATGATGTATGTAATGTGACTTGGGTGTTCAAACTCTACATACCTCAGTCTGATAGTAAACCACCATGTTGATGTTCAAACCAAGGATCATGTGCACAGGCGCTGTTGAGCTGGACCCTGTATTGTTACAAGTAAAGAAAAAGATTCTGCTCAAATCATAAATATCAGTTATTTAAGATCACACTAAACAAACCCATCATCTACATAGGTGGATCCAGGGGGGGCGGACCCGGCGTACGCCCCCCCCCCCCCCCTAAAATTGCCCAAGCAAAGTTTTTTTTCTCTGTAATGAAATATGATATATAGGAAAATATATATAAATGTCAAAAAAAATTTGCATGCTATGCGTTCAATAAGTTTCAAGACTAGGAGTACACTAATACAATGACATAAGTTGAACCCAAAATGCGATTGTGATACCTAAGTTTACGTGTTTGCTATATTTTTCCTCTCGCTTGAATTCAGTTTACATGTTCATAGTAAAATACGTATCTGTATTTTAAATATTCCCGCTTTCACTTACTTCCATTTATATTCTTCCTTTGAGTAAAGTTAGTCAACAAACATGGATGCACCAAGTGGGAAACACGCAAACATTCAAAATATATATTGTGCAAAAGATCTTATTTTTGTGTCCGTTTGATTCATACCTTAGGCACTCAGTAGATTAGAGCTCTCGTACATTGTATTGTATACCCTGGGAAAGTATAATTTGAGGTTCTGGAAATGTGCATGAATCCCTTAGAAATGACTAAAACACAGGAGCCACCGGGAGCCCTTACGGCCCCCTGGACCCCCAGTCGGATTGTTTATTTCCCCCCCCCCTAACTACAAATCCTGGATCCGCCTATGATCTTTGTTTTGCTTTTAATCAATTTTGACCATTCAGCTTATCAACACCTTGTTTACTATCAAATACCAGATTTCTAAATATGTTGTTCTCTACAAATTTGTGAAATGTGTGAAATAATAAACTGATTACATGAGTGTTATAAAAACTTGAATTCAACTTTTAACTTGCTAAATTAATGAAGCTGACTTGAATTGCTATATCTTATCAAATTTATGTTGCAGACATTCATTGACTGATAAGCAAATAGTTAAGTGTCTACACATACTGCCTTGGTAACTCGGACTGAGCAGGGTCTACACATGAGTAAATTTATAATAAAATTCCGATCAAATATTAAGGATAAGATGATTCTGGTGAAAAAAGGAATAAATTACAAGGGAATGGCTCCATACAATGATGGTTTTGGAAGGCTTTAAAAAATACCTTGCAAAGCTTGAGACACAATTTATTGTCTTTTGAGATTTTAAGTTGGAAATAAAAAAGAAATTCTATTTGATTTTTGATAATGTTCACAATAAACATACAATGGATATTTACATAGCTAAATAAAAAGTTTACAAATTAGTAACTAAGTGATATTCAGGTTATTTATACAGTAGTATGAATCACAAGTAAATAATGTCACAGTAACCGTATTTTTAGAGTATGACTGACACCAGGAGTGTGAAGGTGAAGACTAAGTTTTAATATTAATGAATTTTAACTTTTTAAGAAAACATTGAAATGTGATTGGTGTGGTTCCGGTCCGGAAGTCCGAAGGCCCGCTAGTCCGAAGACCCGCGAGTCCGAAGGCCCGCCATTCCGAAGACCCGCCTGTCCGAAGACCCGCGTCCGAAGGCCCGCCAGTCCGAAGGCCCGCCAGTCCGAATCAGTAGAAAAAATGAGATTTTTTTATCGGACATTCGATCCTTCGGACTAATTGGTAAAAAAAACCCAAAAGTGCCCGCGAATCCGAAAGCCCACTACTCCGAAGGCCCGCTATTCCGAAGGTCTATTAGTCCGAAATATTGAGAAAAGGTTGTAAAAGGGCCCGTAAATCCGAAGGCCCGCGAGTCCGAAGGCCCGTGAGTCCGAAGATATGTTATATATAGTATAAAGAACGCTGAAACATCTTTACATTCAAAAACTCAATAATATATCTCAATAAACTTATTTTAAATACTATGATGATCTAAAAATAGGTTTTAATCTTTATTGTAATCATTCTAAACTGTTAAGATGATATAGAGAAACATTATTAGAACTTCGGCGGGTGTATCAAGTTACATAACCAATGCGAGTTACAGTACAATCAAGACTATAAAAACCTGCAAAAACTAAAGTTCGGACTCGCGGGCCTTCGGACTCGCGGGCCTTCGGACTCGTGGGCCTTTTTTGAATTCACACTTATTTTCGGACTGGCGGATCTTCGGACTCGCGGGCCCTCGGACTGGCGGGCCCTCGGACTGGCGGGCCTTCGGACCAAAAGGCGGACACCGATTGGTGTATACATCCAATAGTCCACAAGCTTGAAGACCGTAAACTGACTCTTTGAGTGCGGTAAGGTCATACACCACCTAATGTGCACATCTGTTATTACAGTATTATTTTAAATACTTTTGAAATTCCTTTATGACTGTTTTTGCAGTGAGGGATTGACTTGTTTATTTTTTTCAACATAACATAACATAAACTTTATTGGCGAAAAATAGCATATAGCAAATTTATAGACACAAAATAAATAGCATGTTTAATGTTAGTCTAGATCATCTAGACGTTCTGTCATTGATCAGTGTCACACTGCTCTGACGAACGTCTAGAGACATCGCTATATAAAAAGCCTGACCGACAGGTGGCGCTTTTGTATGGTAAACAAATCCAAAATCAATCGCGATTTCTAATGAATTTGTTAACAGTGCTTTAACCGTATTTCTCCCACACTGGGCAAAGTGAAATTAAGATAATATGATATCGAGCTACACAATCAGGTATATGGTTTATAAACAAATGACGTCTAAGTACTTGCCTACCCTATTTTACATAAATGAATGTCAATTTATGGCACGCCGTTGCTGCCTCTTCGTGATTATGTTTTTAGACTGTAACGTTGTATGGGTGGACGGGTGGTCCAGTGGTTACGCGTTGGTCTACCACTCCGGAGGTCGTGAGTTCGAATCCCGAACACGGCACTGGAAATTTCTGTATTATACGTGTAGTGTTTCCCACCCACTTAAGTACTGGTTCACTTCCAGGAAGTAGAATTTCAGTGCGTGTATTCATGCTATACACTGGACACGTTAAAAAATCAGAAAGACCTATGGTAGCGCATCCGGATTCCCTGTATGTGTATCTAAACTATCTTATAGTGATACTCTATAGTTATCTGCACCTGTCAGATGTAATTGTATATATAGATATATGTGTGTAAATACTCGGTGGTGGTGTTGATATATACTTGGTGATCTCATGAATGAGATGGTAGAGGTAACATACGTTGAATACAGCGATCTCCTAAAATGGAGGTAAAAGAAAGTGTACATATACGAAAAACCTTATCCTCTGGTGAAGAGGAGTGCTCCTATAAATAAAGGAGAAAATTACAAAATACATACACACATATGGTATTGCAGTTGTCATTGTACGGTGATTGGTTAAAAGAGAAGAATCCTAAAATCTCTCTAAACTTTACATAAATAAATCTTATTATGTATGTTCATTTTTTTACGTTTAGAAAAGTTAGAGCAATAAAAAAATAGTTTGACCTGAAAAATATCCCTACATTCTACAACCAAACACAAAAACAAAGAGACACTAAATATCAAATGAAATGCCTTTCTCAGCTTACTTGAACACGCCTTTGAGCGCAATAATACAGTTAAAAAATGCGTGTCGCCGTAGGACATGTTTTTTCGATTTTCAGCTGACAGGGCGACAGTCTAAAAAAATAATTTTCACAAGACAACAACGGCGTTCCATACTAATGTCCTAATTACAAGCCTCGTTTCGGAGTGTCTGATTTTTTAACGAACAATGTCTTCAGACGTACTGATCGCCATTGCGAAATCAGAGCGTCTGAATGATTGAGACTAGTTTAATGTTTATCCTGGATCACATTGCCATCTCGGCTTGGGTTTCTGTCAAAACACATGTTCAATTAGAAAATATTGCAAAACTACGAATTTTTAAAAATGTTGCTGGTGCGTTTAGCATCCTTACATATTTCATCGTAAGACTTAAGAAAAAAACAACGTCTTGGCTATAAATGTGATTTGAGAAAAGAATTACCGCTTTCCCACCAGTAGTTTTTACCAGAACTGTATATATCTAGTGGTATCTCCATATCTTTCTCTTGTGTAGGGTGACTGCGAAATGTGGGGTTTCAGTTCCACATGGATAGTTTAGCGTGCACCATCCGGCCGACCGCTGTTCAATAGGTTTGACCTATATTTCAACTGACACACATTTATTGACATTTGAATTGTTGTTTTGTGTTGCTTCATTTTTAGCTCACCTGAGCACTTGTGCTCATTGTGAGCTTTTAGGATCGCCCTGTGTCCGTTGTGGGTCGTGCGTCGTGCGTCGTCAATTTTTGCTTTTAACAACATCTCCTCTTAAACCCCTGGGCCAAAGTTGATGAAACTTGCCACAAGTGTTACTTGCATGAAGCTCTTCCAAAGTTGTTCAAAGAAATCAATTCCATGCAGAACTCTGGTTGCCATGGCAACCTAAACAAAAAACTTTAAAAATCTTCTTGTCTGAAACCACAAGGCCTAGAGCTTAGATATTTGGCATTTAGCACCCTCTAGTGGAACTCTACAAAGATTGTTCAATTTATTTCCCTGGGGTCAAAATTGGCCCCGCCCTGGGTTTTTTTTTCATTAAAATTCTGTTTTTAACCTTTGATTTTCTACAGTTATCAACCAGATTTTGACACAAACTTTATATCATCTTAAAATTCAATCTTTTCTGAACAATTCATACACTGGTTGTTCAGTGATAAAATAGGAAACAAAAATTTTAGTAGCAGAGTGAAAATTTCAAGTGTCAAAATTCCAATATTTCCACCTATCTTAAGCTATATTGAGGTTCACTGTAAGATGTTATTAAGTTGCATTACCACAGTATTTATTGGTCTAGTTGCCTGAGAATGACCTAGTGAACTTTGCTGTTAGATCTGTGTTATGCAATATTAAGAACTTATCTGTGGAAGATTTTATATTGTAAACATTGTCATTTTCTATGGATATTGACCAAATAAACTTTCTTACTTTATAGCTCTTTCAAATGTCTTTGCAAATCAGGCTTTTCTGAATATTTTATTTGCTGTTTGTTAGTAAAACTACATCAACATATTTGTAGCACATTCTCAAAATGTTAAGACTATATATATTAACCATTTCGTCCATAGACACATTTTTTGGTGTGGGCGAACAGTGTAGATCCAGATCAGCCGGCACATCCGTGCCGTCTGATCAGGATCTGTACTGTTCACTTTTTAGCTCACCTGAGCACGAAGTGCTCATGGTGAGCTTTTGTGATTGCCTGATGTCCGTGCGTCCTTCCGTCATCAACTTTTTCTTCAAACGACTTCTTCTCTGAAACAGCTTGGCCAATTTTGACGAAACTTGCCACGGATGTTCCTTGCATGAATATGGGCGGCCAACACCGCCAAAAATGAATAATTTGCTTTAATTCAATCATACTACAAACACATCGGGGAACAAAACCGTTCAATTCAAACAAAAATGTTGCAAAGAAAGACTTTAATTGTCAAAACAAAGCAGTTTCTGCTTCAATTCGGTGTATTTACAAACCACACAGCGATATTGCTCCTAAAACAATACATACAGTAATCCAATTCAGTGGAATATCATTAGAAACGGTGCTTATTCTGCATTAATTTAATTCATCAACACACTCAATTCGGTGCAACCACATTCAATTCGGAGCAAACTCGTTTAATTCGGTGAAACCTCGTTCAATTCGGTGCAATGTCGTTCAATTCGGTGCAACGTCGTTCAAATCGGTGCAACCTCGTTTAATTCAGTGCAACCTCGTTCAACTCGGTGCAACCTCGTGTGATTCGGTGCAACTTCGTTCAATTCGGTGCATCATCTTTTCATTCAGTGCAACCTCGTTCCATTCGGTTCAATCGTCTTATCTGGAGCTGGCGCCTTGGAAATAATTAACCGCCGTAAATCATTAGTGATCATTTCAAAGAGAAGTTTTCATATTAACTCGTTCCGGGATAGGTTACCATTAAAATCAAAGGGTGCATATTTACAATACTGTTTAATGTCGGGACCATCAATATCAAAGCAGATATATAACTTAAAATGGCATAGTGTACATTTGACCTCAAATTAAGATTTATAAATGTTTTTAAAATAGTTTTCGTAGCTCGAAAAATAACCCCTTAACTGCAGACCAGTGCTGATAAGACAGTTCAATTTACAGCTATTCTTGGGAAGCGAAGATTCTTGTTCAGACTTATAATAATAATAATAATAATAATAATAATAATAATAATAATAATAATAATGTGAAGTGTTCATTACACGATTTTCAAAAGGAATATATTACATAATATTCATTTAAGTATAAAATAGCAGATTATAAAACTATATGGAAATACTCTAATACTGTTTATTTATTTGGACTATTTAAGATCTAGCCTATAAATATGTTATTGTTTTATCTGCTATATTACCATTTCATTTCAGAAAGGAATTGCAGAATCTGCAAACACTTCAAGCAAATAAGAAATAGAAAACTATTTAACCAGCGAAATGTCACAAGCCCCTTTTCGCGGAATATCAGCTAATGATATTATTAAAACAAATGATGGGAAAAATTAAACTAATTTAGATGGATGAAAGCTAGGTCTAGTTTTCATCGAACCCAGCAGCAGCAATCGTCAGCAGCAAAACATCAATGTTTTCATTGTCATCAGCATTATCATCATTAATACATTAATCACCAATGGATCATCATCATTCGCAGGCGCAAATAATAAAAAAAAGACTGGTAACGTATTGCGGTTTCAGCATATCATAACTACATAGTAGAAATATTGTGGGTGAGTAGGTCGTTAATAAAGGGTATTAGAAGTAGCGGAAGCTACTTAGCAGAAAGGGCAGAAGAAGCGTTTATCAAGTCGTAACATATTTAGCAGCAGCACTGGGAGTAGTCCCGCTGCGTGACTCAAACAAGGGGGTCCTATGGGACCAATACCCTGTGTCTGATTTTCATCCAGAATATAAAAAAAATCGTTACAAACGTCCGTGGTAGGACTACACTGGGAGTTGTACTTTATGTTTTTGTGGTGGTGGTGTTGTTGGTATTCCTCAAATCAGAGGTAGAATTAAATAGTAGTTGTTACTGTAAAGGTAGAATATTCAACTGCAGCTGCAGTAAAGTCTTAGGTGGAGGAGGAGCAGCAGTAAAAGGGGCAGTAGCAGCAGTAGTTAAAAGTTAAAGTCGAACTGAATGCAATAAAAGTACTTGTTGTTCTTTGAGAAGCTTTAAAGCAACAGCATAACTACGAGCATGAGGTTATCGAACTGTTTCATTGTGTGAGACTGCTGCACCCTAGAACCTGGTTTAAAACTCCAGCGGCAACATATTTTGCCACCGACAAAACGGTAACACTTCGGGTTCTAATTTTTGTTGTTAATGTCTTTTAAATTATCTTTTTGACTGAATGTGGCTATTCCTAATATGCACGTTTCATTTTTAAACGCTTGTTTAAAATGTCTAAACATCAACTGCCTAGTTGTCCGTTTGTTTATTGTGCATAATGTTATAAAAGATATATAAAGTATTAACATTTGTAGTAGTAATAAAGCAGATTATTCGTAATAAGCATGGATAGTAGATTTATTATAAATGTAACGAAGAGTAAAAAGAATTGTGCTAACTCTCGATTATAATAAGTTTCAAAGATTTTGCTACGATTTTGAAAGAATACTTCAAAATCTTAATCTTGATATTAACTTGCTAATAGTCTAATTAAAATTCCCCAAGGAAACTCTGTTGGAGAACTTTGACCCCATGTTAAACATTATCCCTGAATTTCATGGAATTTGATATTATTCTTATCAATGAAACCCGCAGTTAATTAATCAACAGGTCACAATTTCTTGGGACAAATTACCTCTTGACCCAGAATAAAATGATATATAAAGATTGAAACATGCATCTCAATACCGAGTAAAAGTATGTTTTGTAATTTTATAGGAAAAACGTAGTTACAAATTGATTTTTTTTTGTTATATCAGAAGTCTCGTACAGTGATCTTTTGCTTGCTGAATTTATACAATGACGTGGATTTATTTGAAATTGTACCCACTAGCAATAGGCAACAGTGCATGGAAATTCTGTTCCTATACAACGACAGTTTTTGTTCTACATTTGTCCGATGATAAATCTTAAGAAACCGTCTGTTTTAATCATTATCTACACGTACAGGTTATATAGTTTTAGCTTAAAAAACTTAAGATGTTACTATGTAACATTTGAAACACATTTTTTCATAACAATATATTAAATCAATCAAACGTTTTATTTCCTATTATATAAATGGGAAAAATAAAATTGTAAATAAACAGTTTGTGTTAGGAATTGATACTTTGTGTTCACTGGGAAAGGGACAAAGGGAAGAAACTGCTCTAAGGAATGCTACAGCGCCCCCTCACCGAATTCACTGGCTAACCTTCGAATTGAATGGAGTTCCATCGGCTTAAGCGATAATGACTCATATTGAATGGTGAAGCATTGCTTTGAATTAAATGATATTGGATGAGAAGGGATTTGCTATAATGAAATGTTTTGCTTCATAGTTTTGAAAGATATTATACTGAATTAAAACACAAAGATGCTTGTTTTGGATTATTATACTCTGTTTTGAATGAACTCCCTTCAAATTAAATGACATTGTGCACTTGTTTGAATGGAACTCATTCAGATTGATTGGCAGTTTGTCGTACTGAGCAAAGTTTTGCACCGAATTAAATGAAAATGCATCGAATTAAGTTAAATGGTCCTATGAGTTGAATGAGTTTGGTCTGAATTGTGCCAAAATTCTTTAAATTAAATTAACTTATTCATTTTTGGCGGTGTTGGCCGCCCATACATGAAGCTCGTCCACAGTTGTTCAAAGAAATCAATTCCATGCAGAACTCTGGTTGCCATGGCAACCGAAAGGAAAAACTTTAAAAATCTTCTTGTCTGAAACCACAAGGCCTAGAGCTTAGATATTTGGCATTTACCATCCTCTAGTGGAACTCTACAAAGTGTGTTCAAATTATTTCCCTGGGGTCAAAATTGGCCCCGCCCCAGGGGTCACTTCATTTTACATAGACTTATATAGGAAAAACTTTAAAAATCTTCTTGTCTGAAACCACAAGGCCTAGAGCTTAGATATTTGGCATTTAGCACTTTCTAGTGGAACTCTACAAAGATTGTTCAAATTATTTCCCTGGGGTCAAAATTGGCCCCGCCCCAGGGTTCACTTCATTTTACATAGACTTATATAGGAAAAACTTTAAAAATCTTCTTGTCTGAAACCACAAGGCCTAGAGCTTAGATATTTGGCATTTAGCACTCTCTAGTGGAACTCTACAAATATTGTTCAAATTATTCCCCTGGGGTCAAAATTGGCCTCGCCCCAGGGGTCACTTCATTTTGCATAGACTTATATAGGAAAAACTTTAAAAATCTTCTTGTCTGAAACCACAAGGCCTAGAGCTTAGATATTTGGCATTTAGCACTCTCTAGTAGAACTCTACAAAGATTGTTCAAATTATTCCCCTGGGGTCAAAATTGGCCCCGCCCCAGGGGTCACTTCATTTTGCATAGACTTATATAGGAAAAACTTTAAAAATCTTCTTGACTGAAACCACAAGGCCTAGAGTTTAGATATTTGGCATTTAGCACCCTCTAGTGAAACTCTACAATGATTGTTCAAATTATTTGCCTGGGGTCAAAATTGGCCCCGCCCCAGGGGTCACTTCATTTTACATAGACTTATATAGGTAAAACTTTAAAAATCTTCTTGTCTGAAACCACAAGGCCTAGAGCTTAGATATTTGGCAGTTAGCATCCTCTAGTGGAACTCTACAAAGATTGTTCAAATTATTTCCCAGGGGTCTAAATTGGCCCCGCCCCAGGGGTCACTTCATTTTATAAAGACTTGTATAGGAAAAGCTTTAAAAATCTTCTTGTCTGAAACCACAAGGCCTAGAGCTTAGATATTTGGCATTTAGCATCCTCTAGTGGAACTCTACAAAGATTGTTCAAATTATTTTCCTGGGGTCAAAATTGGCCCCACCCCAGGGGTCACTTCATTTTGCATAGACTTAAATAGGAAAAACTTTAAAAATCTTCTTGTCTGAAACCACAAGGCCTAGAGCTTAGATATTTGGCATTTAACACTCTCTAGTGAAACTCTACAAAGATTGTTAAAATGATTTCCCTGGGGTCAAAATTGGCCCCGCCCCAGGGGTCACTTCATTTTATATAGACTTGTATAGGCAAAACTTTAAAAATCTTCTTGTCTGAAACCACAAGGCCTAGAGCTTAGATATTTGGCATTTAACATCCTCTATTGAAACTCTATAAAGATTGTTCAAATTATTTTCCTGGGGTCAAAATTGGCCCTGCCCCAGGGGTCACTTCTTTTTACATAGACTTGTATAGGCAAAACTTTAAAAATCTTCTTGTCTGAAACCACAAGCAGAGAGTACTTTTGTACTCAGGTGAGCGATATAGGGCCATCATGGCCCTCTTGTTGTGATTAATTTCAAATAGAATTTTAGGGATTTGTTAGGTCTAACTATTTTTCTATACTGTTCTTACTTTTCGTAACGTATGCAAAATAATCATACACTTTTAGCATTTATTTGTGCAAAGTTTGATGGAAGTGCATTTTGCCGTTTGAGAGATTTTTATATTGTTCTTTTTTGTCTAGGGCAAAGCAATGGAGAAAGGCGCAATACCTTAAGAGAATGGTAGAAAAAAGTGATGTTTTCAAGGTAAATAATAACAATAATCGCTTTGACGAAGGTACCTTTAAGATAGTAACATCAAGATGACATCGCTTGTTTACAATTCGGCCTTCAAATACGACAAATACGTATTTGTTATACGATTAAACAAAATATACTTAAAACAAAAACTAGCATTCACGCAGTAAAACAAAAACAGTACAACTTTATCAATAGACAGACACAGAAGCCGCATATTTAAAAAGTAAAGAATTTTACGTATAATTATTTAACGCAATCGCGTTTTAATTTTCTTTTAAATATACTCGTAGATACCGGTACATTAGAAGAACTGTTTATATAATTTGGAGGTATTGTCCAACAATATTGACCTGGCACTTCATTAATTTTCGTAAAGTTCATTGGATAAACACGGGTATCAGAGAATACGCCGATATATTTATCCTATACTCAACAAAAATAAAAAGTATCCACTTTCCTATCTTAAATTTTGTAAAATTTGAAAACGAAAACTGAGAAATCTGTATGTGGACAACTTTGCATTTCTGTTATCATTGCAAAGAGAAAAAGTGTTCTTGAAAATCTGCAGCCACAACTTAGTTATCTTTCCCTTTGTTGTAATGAGGGCTCCAGGAAAAAGTCAGTGATTCTTTGAAGTATTCATATTGGTTTGAATTAAATAAATCTTTCCAATTCTTGTGATCAATAAAATCATAAAACATTCATCAATAAAACAACTAGTCCTCGATAAACTACGCTAGAAAGTCCAACCATTTCCAATTACCTCCCTTTAAATTGAATGTTTAGTGTTTTGTAATCCATTATTAATTGTTATTCGACTGGCAGTTGCTTAGGTTTTGGTGTGGAAGATTATGTTTATGAACAATTGAAATTAAAAACAACTGAGATTAACAAATTAAACACCATTCAAAGCGTACCTGATTAAATGAAAACATGTTAATGAGAATATAAGCATCAAAAGTGGATACTTTTTATTTTTGTTCAGTATATTTACACCCCAGTGATGTGTGGTGTATTGGAATAGATGCCGGACTACCGATTCAATGTAGATCGTAACGTTTACGAAATTTAATGAATATGGGGTCAAATGCAAGAGTGCCAGGTCAATGTTGTTGGACAAATATGTCAAATACGTAAATAAAACTATATGTGTAGAAGGTAAAGTATCCCTGGGTACAGTATAAGTAAATATGTGTAAAGTTAAAAAGACTATATGCGTCTGTTACTACTACACTACTACAACTACTACGATGAATACGAATACTACTACGACGTCAACGACGACTACTACTACTACGACATCTTTACGACTATTAAATATTATTATTATTAACATTGTTAGTATTAATATTTTTTTGATATCCACCCAAACATATAATTAACATGTTAGCCTTCAAAAATCACCGCCGCATGTATGTTATAGGTGTTGCTAAATATATCTACAAGTTTTCCAAAATAAAATCCCTTTCTATACCAAGAGCTATACTACATCAACATCTTAATGTACGAAGAGTTTCTTAGTCATTCAGGGTCGGTTAGGCTTGATTCGGCTAAATTCAGCTCTCGTCGATTCAAAACATGATCGGAAAGTCCATCTGAAATTATTCTGATGTCTAAGAAACCACTGCAAATAGTTCCCTACAAGCCTCACGGAATGAAAACTTTTGTTCAGTGATGCTATATTTTATCTTTCATTTAATTTTTGGTATTTGTACATATCTGGAGATTTGATAAAGCGGGAAGATGTTGTTATGTTTTCACAGGGCTCGACGTTATCTCCTCTTTTCTAAATCATGGTGAGATCGATAATTTTAAACATAAAAGTCTCAAACAGATAATTTGACTGTTAAATTTAGAAGTTGATGGCAGGTACAGAAGAAAAGACACAGTCTTGAAATCCCACTGAAGTAAAGAAATAAGATACAGTTACATAATTATCCGAGTTTGCTAATCACCTCCCTTGTAATAAAAAACAGAACAAACTCCAACGCTGAATTTTCCACAACCAAATATTCTTTTTCTTGTTTCTTTTTTTAAACTGGACCGTTCACTATCAACATAAACATATTGGTGATCGAATTCATTCAGATACATATATTCCCTGACGTCATTAATGTAATAGGAGTTTGCCATGTTATTTTTTGTCAAGTTTTAATTTCGGCTCAGTATAGGTCCGTTCCAACTCAGTAGCACATGTGGGTATTGAACAATAGATTATTTATATATTCAATTCATTCCTTTTTTGTGTGTATGGGGCTTGGGGGAGGTGTCGCAGGATACACAAAGCTGCTTATCAGGTGCAATAAACAAATGAAAACTAAAAAAAACACACAGATAGTTTATGAAGATCGTCCTCCGTTCTACAATATCTCAAAAAGTATGCAAGCCAGGTTTTATAAAACTCGGTATTTGTAAACGGGCAATAAAAAGTATTTTTGGCCGGACAAAATTTGCGTTTTTATGGCAACAGAATTGTCAAAACCACACTTATGCCTAATTTTCGTGCATACGTCCAATAGCCCACATGCTATCCGTATCAAATGCGCTTTTTATTGTTGGTTTCAATTAGTCTACAGATAATGTCAGCTTATACAGTGTCAGTGCCGAAGTTCCATGACCTCTTGCGATCCATCGTCGGATACCCACGTCGTATCCATTACGTTAGCACTTCATTCATACGCCGTGGGATTATTGACTGTCTAGACGTCGTACTCATGAATAATTAATGCGGCATTTCATTGGTTCCTTGTCCTCTCACACACGGAGCAATCAGCCAATGAAACGTCTCGTTACAAAACGGTTACAAGGGTAGCACGCCGTATTCAGTCGGTTAATTCCAATCTGATCAAACATGCTCGTAAAATCTGGCGTGTTTACCTTTCTATACGATTTTTTGTTAATAATTTGTGTTCGACAGGCATCACAAATGTTAGATATGGGCGCAGCCATTTTCAAGTAGTATTCGTTTCCAACCTTTAATTGAAGAGTATTCGCCGCCGTAACGAGCCGTTTCATTGGTCAGCTTATGAATATTCATATCGGCAGAAACGAAAATACTGCAGTCGATTAACCCATGGCTTGTAACGTAGCGTGAGTGTAGTAAAAGGCATGGGTGTCCGATGATGCTTGCGATCGTACTGTTTGAGATTCGCGTTTAATCAAATGCGGAACTTAATCATATGATTTAATTTTTTTATTGAACTGCGAGAATTTATGTCCTCTCGAAAATACCATTTCGAGTTACTGTGCTAAATTTTGCCCCCACCCCTTCCCTCGCGAAATCAAATGATACATTGTAATTATACCAACACCGAAATGAACAATGTGCATTTACCTCAAACATCGACCTTCTTACAAAACTATGCCTAAGTTTTTATCAAAATCGGTTTAATAAAATAAAATTGTTTTCCGGTTAATCATTTCCGATCTGTAAAGTCTTTATCTGCAAATATTATAAATGTACTCTCTAGCCTATATTCGTTTAGATACAAGGATTTGCGAACATTTAATTGTCTTAACTCGTCGTTCTATTAAAATCTTAAGACTAGAAAAGTGCAGAAGAAAAAAAGCTTAATTACGAGGATGTGAGAACCCTGGTAGTACCCTAATCCTGGATGACTATTAAACATTGAGCTGCAAAAAGACAGCCTCTTATCCACACTCTTTAGAAATTTTGAAAGATATTTTTGTATGAAGCCAGCATCTTGTAACTCATTATTTCTATCAAATATAGATTGACATCAATTAACAAACGCAAATCTTGAACCTTTAACTGCATTTGAACGTGAGTCATTATACTACATCTTCATATTTATATTTTTAAATAAGTGGTTTACCACAAGTTTGTGATGTGTGAAATACTAATCAGATAAGTAAGCGTGATAATAGATACTTGCGTTTGCCTTTTTACCTGCTTAAGTAAAAAACTGGCATAAATTGATATCGATTATTCGAATTGATGTTAAATCAATTATCCAATCAGATGTTTGAGATTTGAGACTGTTCTCCGTTTTAAGTTTTATGGTCCCTTTAGCTGTGGAATGTATAATTTTTTAAAAGACAAGAGTTGAAAAATGTTTAACCTTCATTTGAATGCAACTGAACTACTTGAACACCTTTAAGAATGACACTGAAAAAAATGTCAAGGAGCTGTAAGAAAATAAACATTTGAGACACAATAAAATACAAGTTGAGAACTACTGTCTTTTTAGTTTTAATATGAAATTAAAACATCAAATAGCATTTGACAATATTATAATATATACAATATATGTAAAATAGATATATACATTGCTAAATGGGATGTCAGTCAGATTTATATGATTACTGTAGGATGGATCAAAAGTAAAAAAAAAACATTTTCCTGACGCTGCTAGAAAACAACAAAACGTGAATATCAGGAATAGACACACTCGGACAACACAGCCTTCCCACACAGCCATATCAGGAATAGCCACACTCGGACAACACAGCCTTCCCACACAGCCATATCAGGAATAGCCACAATCGGACAACACAGCCTTCCCACACAGCCATATCAGGAATAGCCACACTCGGACAACACAGCCTTCCCACACAGCCATATCAGGAATAGACACACTCGGACAACACAGCCTTCCCACACAGCCATATCAGGAATAGACACACTCGGACAACACAGCCTTCCCACACAGCCATATCAGGAATAGACACACTCGGACAACACAGCCTTCCCACACAGCCATATCAGGAATAGCCACAATCGGACAACACAGCCTTCCCACACAGCCATATCAGGAATAGCCACACTCGGACAACACAGCCTTCCCACACAGCCATATCAGGAATAGACACACTCGGACAACACAGCCTTCCCACACAGCCATATCAGGAATAGCCACACTCGGACAACAGCCTTCCCACACAGCCATATCAAGAAGTAAAAGAGGGCATGTGTTCATACAATGATTAGTTTTGAATAATACAATAACGAAAAAGGGAGACCTAGGGATTTCCGCCTTGGAACGGTCTCATTTTTCCCAACAGGTTCTCCTGTAAGCTAACACGTACTAGCAGCATGCAAAAATCACACAAAAGCATGAAAAATATGACGCTTATGCAATAGTCAAGCAAAATGGGTTGGTACACAATTAACCTACTGAGACCATAGCACCTGGCGTAAAATCAGCAAGAACAAAATGACATGGATAAAAGAAACAGATCGAGTTTCTACGTTCTTTTACAAGATTTCCCTAGAAACCTTCATTAACGTCTAAACCCCTGCCACCGTCTTGCAAACAAACAGGTGAGGAAAGTGATCAACAGTATATGGGTATATAAAGCAGAAATTGTACAATGCGTGTAAACTTGAACATTGAGTTTTTGTTTTCAAGAAATTCCACTTTAGAAAAGATCGATATATGAGTTAAAGTTTTTAAATCTACTTTTAAACCTACCATTTCAACTATAAACAATCGCAAACAAAATATGCATTTATTGTAACATAGATATTTGGAATTTGGTATTGACAAAAAGCACCACTTCACATATGCAGATCTGGTATTACATGTTTAGATTTAAAATACTTTGGAAATCCCTTAATAAAATAGAAAATGATTCACAGTGACAACTTACACATATATGACTGTATTTTGCAATGATGGGATGCCTTGCGATTTTAACTTGCTATCTTGGATCTGATGTTTTGTTTTCTCAGTTTGAGTTTTCTTCAGGACATATTCTTAAATTCAAAAATATTGCAGAATAGTTAATTTATAACAAAATGTTTCTCCGTTTCTGTTTCGTTTTTTCCATTGATCCTGTCAACACATTTTCGCTTTATTTTCTTTAAGAGGTTGACAGTCTTTCTGAGGCCTTTAGGACCCTTACGAGTATATATTTCATCGTAAGTTTTGAGAAAGAAAACGACGTCTTGGTGGTAACTGTGATTTGAAAATAGAAGAAATCGTCTCCCAGCCAGTCGTTTTTTACCAGGACTGTATATATCTAGTTGTATATCCATAATCTTCTCCTGAGTGGGGTGTCTGTGAAATGTGGGGTTCCAGTTCCACATGGACAGATTAGCCATCAAATTCCGGCCGACCTCTGTGGAATTGGTTTGTTTTATTATTTCTATTGAGAATGCTGAAACACAATTATTTCATCATGATTGTTTATGAACAAACATGTTTACTTCCTTTGTTAAAAATAATTATTAAATCTCAAACTCCTATAAGGCAACACATATGTAACATCCGAACATAGTGAAATAATAACAAATATTTATTTATCAAATCATAAATATTGTTTAAAGTAAATGTAATAAGATTTGAAATACGTTATTACAATAAGCTAAGTAAATGAAGTGGCCCAATTATAAATCTAGTTAAATCTTATTTATTTTACATCATTTGCGAAAAAGGTTTTTCTAAATTATATTAATCGCGCTCAATGACAGCTTCTTGGGTTGAAATCAGAGCCCAAGATCATAAAACTAAATCAGGAGATCAGTCTCAAATCTCAAGCATCTGATTGGCTGAAATGGCGACCAGTCGCCATTTAGCTAATCAGATCCCTGAGATTTGACACTGATCTCAAAACTTAGTTTTATGATCCTGGGCCCAGTACTCGCACTGGTTGGGAAACTGACCGCTGACGAATCTCATCCCTGGTGGCATTAGAACCCGCAATTTCCGGATTTGGAGTCCGATGCTTTCTCCCTAGACTACTGTGCCTACATCATTATCATATTACAACGACATGCAGATCTGATAATTTATTAATTTACCATATTGATTATCTTTGCAAGCTAACTGCAGCTGTTTAGGTGATATAGGTTTACGGAAGAGTCTGTCATTGAGAGACGGATGCTGACACGGTACTTCGGGAGAACCTCGTTCGTAAGTTTGTAATCCGCAACAACTGAAATAGTGAGGATACGGGGGTTAAAAAAGGGAAAATGTATACAAAGGACATACCTTTCGGCTTTTTTCGTAAAACATAAATACAACTTAATGTGTGTCGATATATCAGATGCCTCCTTGATTACAAAAGTTCATGAGTAAAACGTTTTGGCGCACGGAACGATTGACTTGAATGATTTTTTACGAATTCGTTAATTTGAACTTAACTTGAAGTCAAAACTTGCTAGTTGTCTAATATGTATTGCCACATGAAATTACATAATAAGTCTTACATGTATTCTTTTTCTGGCATGTTGTTATGAATCGTGTAGGAGGCACTGGATTCACTGCAGCAGATCTGATTCTGGGGGTGGTAGCGTCCGAACCCACAGCATTTATATCCAACACTGCGACCGCAATACACATTACTGCTGCATCGCAGTACATCGTCATCAGTGATGTAACTGTAAATATGAAAATAAAATAAGTGAAGATAAGTGAAGAGCATTACACGATCATCGATCATGGAAAGACGATATTTGACTTGATGTTTTATTATTACAAGTTTTAGCTTTCCAACAGTCTGTCGGTCATTAGCACAACCTTTTAACAAGACGGAAGAAAAGTTTGAATTTTAAGCCACTTTTATTGGATGCCATACAAAAATGTAAGTTTACTTATAGGTATTACTTCTTTCGAATAAGATGTATTTAAGCTGGTAATAAATCTAACCCTGTTTGCGAACAAGTTAATAATTTACTTGGAAGTAAACCAAAATAGAAAAGATTGTCAAACAATATTTTTTGTGTCAGAAAGTGTAAGAAAGCAACGATTATCAAGCTGTAAATATATATATCAAAGCTACAGAATGTTAAAAAACAAAGTTTTTTCTCAGTCAAAGGGTGGGAGAGAAAAACGTGAACAGTCTGTCAGGGACTCACAGGTATGATAAATTGCTATTTCTGATCTAGAACAAAATCGTTAGAATGTTGGTATTCACTTAGTATGTCTCATGACTTCGAATAACAACCTAAAGCATTGTTTTCAAATTCGCAAAAAGTATGCAGTACAGCGCCTTCTTTGTTTGTTTAAAGGGTATGCTAATGGCCGATTAGCTTTTTGGAAATCAAAAGTTTGTATCGTCTCTTATTGACAGTTTCATGACCCGATTTGATACTTCTGCAAACGTATGAGTGTTCGCATGTTTCAAAGATTATTTTGTTGATTCAAAACCAAATTAAAGCTAAGTAAAGATTAAACTTGTAGTGTCTATTATTTTCATTTCCATTGCCCGATTTAAGATTTCTGCAAATCTGTGTGTTCTGGTGTTTTAAAGATATTTTTTTACATTCAAAACCTTATAAAACTTTAGCAACCAGTTGATTAGTGGCAAAATGCAAGATAACAGTTAAGCAAAACAAGTGACATCTACTGATTTTTATAGCTAACAGTATAAGAGGTAATATGGTTCATCTGTGATAAAACTCATGTGATCGTCAACGGCACATGCTGACCATATTCTCATCAATGTGAAAGCCTACATTAAACTTTTCGTTTATTTCTTATAAATACAAAAACAAAAACGATACAGTTAGCGACATAATTTTGTGTGTAGTGTTATTACTTTTGACTAATTATATTTTTGTTAAAACATGTTACCTGCAAGATAGCGGGGTTTGTGGCATTTTTGTCGTTGACAGAAGTAACTGTGACTGCGTTGTTGTTGTTGTTGTTGTTGTTGTTCGTGGCACGATTTTTCCATTTACACATTCGTGTGTATTATTATTCATGTACTTCGGCGGCAAACCACAAACTGTGTCACCGTTGCCTTAATGAAAGAAAAACAAATATTGTTAACTTTTAAGAAAGGCGAAGACTTCATCATGTATTTTCTACTACCGATCATCCGGCATATTAAAATGCAGACAGTGCTTGGTCTAACTGAAATATATTTACCGGTTTAATCGGTTAAGAGTGTATCGATTATTGCACACTTAATAGGTCATTTTAAGACAAATCAAATATTGTACACATTACTGGAAACCGGTTAGCGTAACGTCAAATCTGTGCTGAAGATTATAAAACCGATCGCCATTTCCAGCCAATTTCAGCCAATTAAATCCTTGACATTTGAGACTGGTTGACATTCTCAGTTTTATACCCTTGGGGCCTGGAGATCACGGAGTATGATTTTCAGCGGTTACTTCCCCTTACATCAAAGGTTGCCTTTATTTTTTTCTTAATTTTTTATTTGCCTGACAATTGTGTAGTTGCTCTGGGAAAACCCGGCTGCTATGGATGTTTTACCGATCAACTATAAACTCGAGCTGTCATTGGTGATATTTAATGTTAATATTTTGAATTTTCATTTTATTCCATTAAACTTAATTTTTATCTGCCCCTCGATAGGCGAAACCAAGATTTCATTGCTAATAAGGGCGGAAGAATGCTTGAAGGAATACTCCCCCAGAAAATCTTTTAAAAAGAGCGCAAAATGATACATACATGCAGCTTAACTATTTTAGGAGGCACCCGACCCGCTTTGAGTAAGCCAACGGTATATTTACATTAATAATCGGGTGCAATCGGCACAAATAATAACAAAAATTATTATTATTTTTATTATTAATAGTCCATATATTGTATTTTTTAAATAATAAAGATTATATGTTTATCATTCTTACCCTTAACTTTCCACCAAACATTAACAACACAAAGAATTATTAAATATACTGCCTTTAACATCATTTCAAGAATGCCAGATACGAATAATATCATGTCTTTAACGAAATTCTTATTTATAGAATAACCTTTCGAAATCCCAGTTCATACTAAATTTATCAAACTTTTTTTTCCAAAATAAAATCCCCTATCAATACCAGTAGCTAGTCAAAGTACTGAAGTACATACGGGTCGGCATGAATTTGCAATAATTCATCTACTTTTGTTGCTAAACCTGGCGTATCTTTACATTCCAGTCATTCTTGAATTTTTCTTCTAAATAATTTATATATTTAATAATATAATCGTTTAATCGAATTTTCACTTGATATTTGCGTAAACATACCACATCAACAAATGTCAGAAATGAGTAATTAAAAACAGAAATATGAAAACAATTAGGATTTTAAACAATGCGGGTTACTTGCACTCATATGTAATTGTTGATTGACACCATGCCCTGGGAATAATATTTTTACGGCTGGTCGGGGTAGGGGATATCGCGCACAACCGTTACCGCTGGTGAAGCGAGAAAAAATGTTCTTCAAAGTTCCGATGACGGTAAGGTAAACGTTTATTTTGATCAGAAAAAGGTAGGGTCGCCTTTGTCTTATTCTTGTTAAAATATTGAGCATTTTTTCGGAAAACGGGGGAAGTGATTCGAGACGTGTTGGATTTATTTGCACGCCAGTATAATACGAGACCAGTGTATTAAAACATCGGTGAGTTATGACGAACATTTGGCTCTGAACTGAGTGAAGTCCAAAAAGAGGAAAAGTGTTGATCGGCTTTGAACGCAGTTTTAAGTTGCAATGTATTCACGTCATGTATATCTGCAAAAACAAAGTATTTTTTCCATTGTTTATTCCCACAGTTTATAGGAAAATGCGTGTCAGAATTTAACGGTGGCGGATGTGCTCCTGATGTGAAGGTTGTGCAAAAGAGCTTAAATAAATGTAAGGCCTTCCTAATGAATACCTATATCCAGAAGAGTATCCAAGGGAGGTAACTACATGTATAGTAGTAAATTAGTGTAGATTTCTGTCATGCAAGAGGACCAGGGTTCAAATCCCACTGGAAGCTATTTTTTGTAAGCCTAGAGCTTAAATAATTGGCATATTTCTTTTTTCCTGTGTAATTCTGTCATTGAATATAAAATTCTCATGATTTAAACTAAAATAAGCAAAATAATCAAGATTAAAGAGGTTTTCGCTATCAGAATAGTGTTTATTCAAGTCATCAATTTGAAAATTTCTAAAACTGGACGGTAAACTTCTCTGAAATTTTGTTTAAATTTTGTTTAAGGTTTATAGGTAAAAAATGGTAAATTTTTGTATATTGCACCAATCAGGATTTTGCACAGTTTTCATTAATTTAGTCTCGTAAAATATAAAAAATGCATTTTTTTAAAATTTATTTGGTCAAAAAATGTCATTTTAAGATAAATTCTGTATTTATATATTATATCTTAAATTGGTTTAGTAAAATATAACATATTTTGGATAAACTGTAAAAAAAAATTAGGGTTGAATTTATCAATAACAAAAAATTTTGTCACCGATTAAAGAATTTGGATACTTTCACGTTTTTTCTCACTTTTTTAAATAAAAAAAGCTAAAAATCTCAAAAACTACACGGTGAAAATCATTAAAATTTTGCATACAAGTCAGTGGTATGAAGCAGTTGATGAAAATATAATCAGATGTTGGATTCTTAATAGTGCCAGTTAGGAAGGCCTTACCTCAACAATCAAGTTAACACTTGCGCGATATTAAACAGGCCGATGTAATGTTCACGTGACCGGTGTGTACACAAAGTGTTGTTTTTTTGTTAGTGCTATGGCAACAACAACAACAACAACAACAACAACAACAACAATAATAATAATAATAATAATAATAATAATAATAAACACAACCTTTCACTTCAAACACTTCAAGCTGCGTTTACTAAAAAAACCGGTTACAGGACTATTGCATTGCTAGCAATACTCGTGACTTCTTACCTAGTGGTACCCTGTACGTGCTGCATGTTCAGGTGGTGCATGTTAGAATCGTTCACACAAACATAAGACCACAAGCTTACGGTATAATAAATGCAATTGTTATTGTTGCTTTCTTATGCGAGAATATTATTACTATTAACACAAAACCATATTCAGGGAAAACACAAAGTTGGAGTCTGATTGCGCATAAATGATTTTCTCAAAAACAACAACAAAAAACAAAAACAATAGCATAATAATTATTTCTCATTTGGCATGTGTACGGGAACACTTAGGAAGCAATCGTCATCTTTAAATCTCTAAGCTTTAGTAAAGAAATAATTGTAATAGTAACGTCAAGCGTTCATAGTCGAAATAAATTACATACTAATCCTTAGACCAGACATTATGGAGCTTCGTGACAGTGTATTATTGAAACGTTTGGTATATTTTGGTCGTTTTTTGTGTCGCCCTTTTAAGGAAAAGTCGAAACATAGGGATCAAACATCAAACTTTCATATCGTATTGCTTATCACCACACAGTCATGATGATGCCAAATTCTTTAGGTCAAGGTCATATTTGATGGAGTTATGAACCTTTTTGTACATGGATTTTGACACGAAAACTTAATGTTGGCTAGTACTTTGCCTTTTATTACTATTTTTCTTCAAACTTTCAAATTCAATTGCTGTCACGACGGCGCCAAATTTTTAGGTTAAGGTCACTTTTGCTGGAGTAATGCTCCTTTTTGTACTTGGATTTTGACACAAAAACTTTTAACATTAGCTATAACTTTTGCCATTTTTGATTTGTTTCTTTCATTGAACTTTCAAATTGAATTGCTGATCACAACACAATCGCGATGATGCCGAAATTCTTTAGGTCAAGGTCACGTTTTTTTCTGAGATAGAATGTATATAGGTTGAACTGAACACCTATTTCCAACACGCCCTAAAAATTTCAGAAACGATCGCGCAGCTGGGCGACTGTTTAATTTTTCACACAATCCTCCAAATAAATTACATTGTGTATAATGATCAAATTTATTTTTTTGTAAATGACAAAACAGACGCCGCCTTAATAACCTTATATGGGTATAAAATCAACTGTCGAACTGAAAGAGTTCTGTAAAGTAAACAAGTACTGAGAGAATATGTAAGAAGGCGAATTATGCAATTTCTTTTTTTCTGAAAACACCATGGGATCATACCTGACTCTCAAGGGAAAATCTGTGTTACAGTCTATCCTTCGTAGGTAAAACAATTGTTCGTCCTTGAAAGTTCCGTTGAGCCTTTTACGCCATTAATATATCTTTTATCGCACGGCAAAACAATTAATATCCAGACCGGCAATCTGATCAGGATCTACACTGTTTGCTTTTATAGTTATCGTTTTTCCCGTCAAAATAGACAACAAAAAACAAAAAGTGTTTATACAGATTAGATGGCATTGATGTGATAGGCGATCTGGATCTACACTGGCCACCTATGTGATAACAAGCGTATTTACGTAGTTTTGGGCTAAGCGTTTTAAGAAGTTTACCATCAGCCAAAAAGTAGCTCATATCAATATTTAAATAATTTCCTTTGCCTTTTGACTTGGTAAGTCACGCCTACTTCCACACTAAAATTATCGTTTACGAATGTTCGTCATTAAATGTTATAATAATAATATTGAGCAATACGGCATATTATAAACATATAATTATTAGATGCGCAACATTATGAAAATTCATTTTGGAATATTTGAAAAAATACTGCAGTGTCTTTGGCTCAAACATATTATCAATCATTATTTTAGAGTATAGGTCAATATAAGCGCTAAATTTGCACTTTTTCTGCCACCAACAAGCACACTGAACTATGTTAACAGAAAAGATAATGCCATTTATTTATGCGTTCCAGTGTCAGAAATAACCCGAAGTCTCCTGACTGGTGGCGACCTTTTCGCGAGTTTCGCATTAAATAAAACTATTATTTAACTCTCAGTTTATGAAAAGCTATTAAGTACATTTTTTTTGCTAAATCATTTCCGATATGTTGGTGAGTCGCTATCTGCAGATATAATACGGGCACTATCTAGTCTATACACTTCCATTATCGAGGATGAGTAATTATTTTATTTTCGACAATTTTTGTTATACATGTTTTAAAAACATACATACGAATAGAAAAGGTGATGCAGAAAAAATATAATTACGGTCAGCGGTGTATGAGGACTGGTTTTACTTTAGTCATGAACTCTAGTGATTATTGAGCCTTGAGCTGTCATTAGACCTCCTCCCCATCCAACTTTGGAAATGTTATGGGGTATATTTTTTAAAATTAAAAACTTATAGAATAAGTTACTAATACATTTAATTTTAGTTATTGGGAGATAATTCAATTCAAACAACAGACTTTCTAATTAAGGAATCACCGAAAGGATTCCTGTTCGTGGAAGTAAGATACATATGGGTGAGATAAGTAACCAACGAACAAACCTCCAGACATACAAAAACTTAATATTTTCATGAATAAGCAGTACAAAGTCTGAGTCATCTCGTTTGAGACGACGTGCATAAGACGACCACATCATCGAAGCTGGGTTTTCAAATGAATGATATAACATTCCAGGAACAGCGTTTAAAATGTTTAAATCCGCTAAGAGTGGATTCCCACTCCAGTTCCAAGTCTTTTTTATCATGACAGGTTTTCTTTTCTTTTATTTTGGTAATTTATTATTACAATGTGAACCAACATCAAATTACCCAAATATCATCCTAGATACAAGGCAGGCTTTAAAACTAAGTTAAGATTACTAAGCGATTACTTTTACACGTTAATGACATGTATGTGACTGACACACAATACTGCAAACAAACTTTGTTAAGAAATGATATAATCAGGGCTGAAGGTTATAAAACTGATACAGGTCGCCATTTCAGCCAATCTGATGCTTAAGATTTGAGAATGGCTTTCATGCTCAGTTTTATAAAGTTGGGAACGGAATTATTATACAAAATTCTTAAGTAAAAAATTAAAAAATAAATATCTACCAGAAAAAATCATTTACATGTACGATCAAAAGTTAACATCTTAAATGAATGATTGCAAAATGCAACATTTTCCTTATATTTATTTCGTAGAATATTAAAACAGTCTGCACGTATTCTGCCTTCTAATAACACCTGAAAAAATTGTGGGACATTTGGCACCATATCACCCGCAACCAACTGTCGTATGATGTTTTGTACTCAAATAATTATGAAGAATTTAGTTGAAAATATTCTTAAGTAAGTTATTTAAGCACCGTTTCTATCACTCACAATTATTCTTGCATTCTGTTCTTAAAAAGGAACATTTCCCCTTATTGAGCACAACCGTATGACAACACGATTTTCTGAACGTCAACGTAATAGATTTCTTGCATCCAGAGAGAGGGATGGGTGGGGAGTACATGTACGAATATTGCAAATGGCGAATACTGCGGGCTTAAATTTGAAAAAGTGTTTTAAGAAGAAATGTGTTGATCCAAAGATGTGTTAACATTTTCACACGGACATATCAGCCCCGTCAGAGAAATGGAAATACACTGGAACCAAAACTATAAGTTGTTTTATATTTACTATAATAAAATATACGAACATGCTGAACCGATATCTACGGTGTCATATTTTCAATAAGAGTTCCTTGACGAGCAATTTCTTTTTTTCTGTCGAGCACATCAATGATTTCAGTGCTTTCTGTGGTTTTCATTGCTTATACTGTGGAACTCTAATGCTTTTTTGTTTCATGTAGCAAAATACCATTTATATAAAACATTTAAAGATGGAAAAACAACGACATTGGTCAAAACTATAACGTGTTTTATATTTAATATAATAACATACACAAACGAGTTAAACCGATTTCTCTGGATACATATTTTCATCAAGTGACCTTAATTTGATGGCTAAAATGAGGACCAGAAAACAACATATGCCATTGTTTCATGTAAAAAAAAAATCAATTTATTTAAAACATTCAAAGTATTAACATAACGACCTTTGCCAAAAGTGTAACATATTTAACAAGAGCCATGATACACATGGTTAAATCCCCCCGCCGGAAAAAGTAACCTGAAGGTTGTACTTTCGTATAATTTACCTGGAGAGGAAATCCTTTTAAATTTGGAGTTGAAATTTTTAAATAAAATTTATCAAGTAAATCTGATAAAGGGGAATAACTCTAAAAAATAGGCAAAGTAGAGTTATTGAACTTGCACACTGCACTATCCACTGTGCTCTGTCAGTATATGAAATTTGAATAAAATCCCTCAAGTAGTGTTTGAGTTATGCTCCGGACAAAATTTATTAAGTAATTCTGATAAAAGGAATAACTCTAAAAATGGCAAGGTAGAGTTGTTGGACTTGCACACTGCACTACCTACAATGTGCTCTGTCAGTGTATGAAGTTTGAATAAAATCCCTCAAGTAGTTTTGGAGTTGTGTTCCGGACAGAATATATCAAGTAAATATGATAAGGAGGAATAACACTTAAAATAGGCAAGGTAGAGTTATTGTTCTTGCACTCTGCACTACCTACCAATGTGCTCTGTCAGTGTATGAAGTTTGAATAAAATCCCTCAAGTAGTTTTGGACTTATGCTTTGTACAAAATTTATCAAGTAAATATGATAAAGGGGAATTACTCTTAAAAAAGGCAAGGTAGAGTTATTGTTCTTGCTCACTGCACTACCTACCAATGAGCTCTGTCAGTGTATGACGTTTAAATAAAATCCCTCAAGTAGTTTTGGACTTATGCTCCGAACAAAATTTATCAAGTAAATATGATAAAGGGGAATAACTCTAAAAAAATAGGCAAGATAGAGTTATTGTTCTTGCACACTGCACTACCTACCAATGAGCTCTGTCAGTGTATGAAGTTTGAATAAAATCCCTCCAGTAGTTTTGGACTTATGCTCCGGACAAAATTTATCAAGTAAATAAAATAAAGGGGAATAACTCTAAAAATAGGCAAGATAGAGTTATTGTTCTTGCACATTGCACTACCTACCAATGTGCTCTGTCAGTGTATGAAGTTTGAATAAAATCCCTCAAGTAGTTTTGGACTTATCCTCCGGACAAAATTTATCAAGAAAATATGATAAAGGGGAATAACTCTTAAAATAGGCAAGATAGACTTATTGTTCTTGCACACTGCACTACCTACTAATGAGCTCTGTCAGTGTATGAAGTTTGAATAAAATCCCTCCAGTAGTTTTGGACTTATGCTCCGGACAAAATTTATCTAGTAAATATGATAAAGGGGAATAACTCTAAAAATAGGCAAGGTAGAGTTATTGTTCTTGCACATTTCACTACCTACCAATGAGCTCTATCAGTGTATGAAGTTTGAATAAAATCCCTCCAGTAGTTTTGGACTTATGCTCCGGACAAAATTGTTTCGGACGGACGCACGGACGCACAGGCGCACGGACGAAGGGCATTCCTAATATCCCCCTCGCCTTCGGCGGGGGGGGGGGGGATAATAAAATAACATATTAAACCGATATCTATGGAGTTATATTTTCAGCAAGAGTTTCTTGACCAGCAATCTACGTTTTACCTGTGGAGCACATCAATGATATATAAGTGTTTTCTGTGCTTAACTTGATGACTCAAAATGTGGATTACAAAACATCACATACAATTGTTTCAGTTTGTTTCATTGAAGAAAAATACATTTTATGTTAAACAGGGTTTTGCTGAGTACTGAGGTTCAGTACTCGAGTAAGTACTGAGTACTGGATGCTTAAAATGTACTTGAGTAAGTACCGAGTACTCACTTTTGTGAGTGTACTTAAGTAAGTACTGAGTACTACTTAGGGTACTGACAAGTATTTTGCGAGTACAAAAACTTTTAGTATTATTTTTATAATTACGAGTATAAAGCATACACACTGTACTTTAACTTATTCAAATGTGGTATGCTTGTATTATTTTATTTAAAATGAAGTAGTAATAATTTTATTATTGACTGACATTGTCACTAGACAAAAAATATATAAACAAACACAGAAATCAAAAGTATTTCATTATTGAAAAAAGTAACCATCAACAACTAGTTCAACTGACAATAGTCACAGGTATTCATAGTGACATCATTAGCCTTTCAAAAGTGTCATCTAAACCTATCTGGTCTCACCATAATCATAATTGCAAAGGTGAGAAAACATGTTATCATCTTCCAATGTATTATAATAATAAGGTGATAATCAGTTCTGTTGACTCCATTGCTAAATCTTGCAGTCTTACTGAATGCACTGTAAATTTTAGTTACAAATGTATTTCAACCATTGACAATTATAATGAATTTTTTATTGATTTAATATAATGCAAGAAATAGTATAAACAACAAGTAAGTACATAACAGCATATACAAAAGTTGTTAAATTGCCCTGCCCAATATGTGATATTAATGAATTATCTCTTACCATTCCATTTTATAAATACAATTCATTAGGTTAAGTTTATTAAATTTCATGTTATTTCATTGAAGTGTGACAGTACTCGTATAGTACTCGTAAAGTACTCATAAGTACTGACAATTTTTCGACAGTACTTAAGTAAGTACGAGTACTTGTATTCGTAATTTAAGATGAGACTGATTCCTGCTGAGTTCTTGAAAATTGGTACTCGAGTAAGTACGAGTACGAGTACAAGTACGAGTAGTGAAACCCTGATGTTAAACCATTTTCCAAACACAAACAATAAAGACCACGTGCACGGTCAATCAGTCAGAGATTGTTGTTTAAGAGGCGAGAAACTGTCATTTAACTGTCATTTAATGAATCGCACTTGGAAACCTGCTGAACAGCCGTGACTGCGTCCCTCTTACTTCAAGCAAACCGGTATGTACGTCATCGGGCCAATCGCATCACACCATAGAGGCCTGTGGCACCTTAGCGGAGATATCCAAATATTCCGCTTTCCTTCCTTTCCGGTCAGCGAACGACAACTTGAACTGATAACTACCGTCAACCGTCAATATCATGATGGTATCTTTAACTAGCTGTTGTTCATATTTTTGCCCCGCAGCTGACTGGTGTTAAATCGCCGGCAATTAGTTGATCTTCTTATTATCTTCTTCAAAAATTTTTCGAGCATGTTTTTCTTTGGCGCGCGGAAAAGCATGTCTCCGGGACGGAGGTAGAACACTGTATCACCCATGTAGTCATGCGCCCCTAAGACGACAAAATCCTTTATGTCAGTCTTTCTCAAAGGACGGTAATTGTCTAGAGCAATATTCTTGCGAACCTTCATAGATTTTATCAATTTTGAGTTTTTCTGGTCGGCAAAATTAAGATCGTATCTGGTTACAAATGATCGAAGATAAAGTTGATTCGTTGATTCCGGTTGTTTGGCAAAGCGGATTTTGTGAGCTAAAACAATAAAGAAAGTAAATCAATGTAGAGAAAATATGTACAAGAAGCATTAGTCCAAATACTTTAGACTTCATGCTTGCCATTTTATATTTTGCCCTTTACTATCAAGCATGTAACATGAAATGAAAAAAAAAGATAAATAAGTTATGTCAGGCTCAAAAAGCATCAGTTAAAAGATAACTCTTTCAGGATTACAAAATAGTACCAGCAGTTGTTACTTCCCCTAAAAAGCTAGTAATTTAAAATAAAACAGGAAATCATAAATTACCATATTTAATGTTTAGGCACATATTTGAATCATAAGTAAGGTTGGCAGGCTTCAGGCGTTTAACTGGTCCAAAGAACTTGTTGTTAGCAGCCGGATGTTGACAGGGCACATTCCCAGAGCTTCGCGAGTGAACTTCAAGGTCACAACATCTGTATTGAAAATGATAAGAACAACTTAAATTAACGTAAACTTCTTATTCCATTTAAATGTATATACGATCTCAAACAGAGTACGAACAAATGACTCACTTTTTGAAATATGTTTGAAAGCAAACAATCAGAATCCAAAATGTGCCATTATATCAATCGGTGAATAGATTTTGAAAAGCTATGAAAGCCAAAACAAAAACGGGACGTGTATACGGTTCACAAAATATTTATTCGTCCATTTAAAAGAAATAGGGATTTTTTAGAAAGGCGTAACCAGTATAAATGTGACGAAAATGTGGCCTTTTAGACGAAGCCGTCCGTACTGCTGTGTTTATTTGACTTCGGAGGCCATTTGTTCAAGTCATACTCGAAATCAGTTTTCTTAAGTTTTTTTCCGGAAAAAATAATACAGTTTTGACTGTCTCAAATTATTTCTGATATATAAATTATTGAAGTAAGATTCAGTTTTTACCCCATTTGGTACGCTAAGAGGCAGTGATGAAATTCACGTTTAAAACGTTGTAAGCGATATACAATATGCTGTTTTGCATAACTACATGGTTTTACGGTTTAGTTTAAAAATACTCTATTACCATTGGATCAAATATATATGTGAAAATATTATCATTCATAAAAACATATTTTGAAAAAAAAGCCTTAAAGGGTCGAACAACAAGTATATCCAACCATAGCGACGGTTTCATCTCTGAATGGTTGTATACTAGTATTACATAGAATACTGTTAGGCGGGTGGTTTAACAAGGTGGTTACTTTGTCAATTATTGTTTCAAGTATATAATGGCAAAATGTTTCACACAAATTCATTACACCAGTGCTAGTTGCAAGAAAAGGGATAAGTTGAAAGGGATCACTCTGCCTGTGTATTTCAGGTACTAGTATAATGTATTCGGTTTACAGAGATGCTCATGTGATAAATCTGACATCATTCACATGCCTTTGTAAAACACTGGTATGTAAATATACTAAACACAATGACAATGTTTTTCGGGGATGGTCTGCACTGGAAACCCGTTGATAAGGTTTAAGTAGACTAACAGCACATCGTTATACGCTGATTAAGTCTGGGAAAAAGTAGATATCGGTTCAGCATGCTCGTATATTTTATTATAGTAAATATAAAACAACTTATAGTTTTGGTTCAAGTGTATTTCCATTTATCTGACGGGGCTGATATGTCTGTGTGAAAATGTTAACACATCTTTGGATCAACACATTTCTTCTTAAAACACTTTTTCAAATTTTAGCCCGCAGTATTCGCCATTTGCAATATTCGTACATGTACTCCCCACCCATCCCTCTCTCTGGATGCAAGAAATCTATATTACGTTGACGTTCAGAAAATCGTGTTGTCACACGGTTGTGCTCAATAGGGGGAAACGTTCCTTTTTAAGAACAGAATGCAAGAATAATTGTGAGTGATAGAAACGGTGCTTAAATAACTTACTTTAAAAATCCAAATCTTGATTTTTTTATGACTTTTGAGCGATTCTAAACGCAGGTCTTGATTTTTTTATTACTTTTAATAAAATTCTAAAACGTGTCAATCTTTAAAATGGAAAACCATGTTTAATTCCTAATATAACTTTAGCGCAAGCGCACGCTTATTCCTTGCGAATGCAAAGGCCTAAGAAGAACTTACATAGACTGGCTCGCCGGTACATTGTGTATTCTATACTCCACACTGCTCATCTGGCAACAAGTCCGGTTGTCGGGATGGTAGATATGAAACCCGCAACATTGGTAACCATCTAGTCTTCCACAATAAACTCGAGCGTTACAATTTAGGAAATCATCCGTTCTGAAAGGATTCATTTTTGCATTCTTAATAACTCATATGACTTAATTATGTTCGTTGCTCGTCATCAACAATTATACAAGTTGTAGCGTGTCATTGAGAGCGAGCGAGCGAGCGAGCGAGAGAGAGAGAGAGAGAGAGAGAGAGAGAGAGAGAGAGAGAGAGAGAGAGAGAGAGAGAGAGAGAGAGAACTGGTAAACCCGTAATTGTGTGGACATCTTCACCATTATTTTACCGGACTCTGGGGACCTATCGTAATTCTGAGGACATTGTGTGGTTCCCCACTGTTACGGTAGTGCATTAAAATCCTTACGTCATGGTGAGGTCATAAAATGTATTAATAGCTATGTCCCCTCAAAAATGAGAGTAATGAAAACTTGATCTGACCCCATATATCATTATAGGAAATCGAGAGAGGTGTCCCCAGAATGCGAGAGAGTTCTAAGATACCGTAAACCATTGTAAAATTAACATCACGGTCTGCCACGCGTTAGTCAAGTGACCGATCACGTTCAATATTTTGAGAAACATTTGTACACTTTTTATTGTTTATATACTAGTACTACTTTTTCGTTGTTTTCTTTTCGTGGGATCCCTTCTTGTGTTTGGCCTTTTTTGTCATGTTGAAAACCAGTAAAACAGACTTCTGTGGTATCATTATATTTCGTGCGGGATTATAGTTCGTTTTTTTTCGCGCTATTTTGAATGCGCGAAATTTAAGTCCGGTGAAATTAAAGTTTGTATAAGAATATCTTTAAAGAAAAATAAAATTACGCGAATGTATGACAGCGCGAATATATATTCTGTCTTTTTGCACGAAAATTCGTTCCCAAAAATATAATACCACAGTATTTACCAGAACAAACGATAAACGTTTGCTGAAGATTTCTTAATGATATTGCTGAATATATATTTACTACGTGCAGTTGATTCTTAATTATGTTTTAACTTTAATGAATATATATTTACTACCTGCAGTTGATACGCTGAATGTCTCCATCCGCATTTCCTTCAGTGGTCGTGACACCACTATTATTTATTTCTGACATAGGGCCCTTAGTTTCGAGCCGGATCACCTTGAAGTTTTCACAATCCTCGAATTCGGGATCGTATCGAATGGGTGGCTCCCCGCAGCTCAGGAACTTGGGAGACGATGGAGTTGTCAGTTGGGAGTCATCAGAACCACGAAGTATGAGCGTTCCGTTCACACAGTCGTGTGTTTTATTGTCGTACAGTGTTAGGTCACCACAGACATATAAGCAGTGTCCTGTAAAAATTTTCACTGAACATTTACAACTGAAACAATAAAAATTGATAACTATCTTTAATAATAATAATAATAATAATAATAATAATAATAATAATAATAATAATAATAATAATAATAATGATACATTCGTGTTTATGGACGTTTCTTTTCTTTTGTGAACCTGACTGGTTAAAAAGCAAAACAACATTACCATGTTTTTGAACAGCCAAGATTATCACCAACAAATACACGGTTTTCATCATAGCTTCTGTCTCGATCCAGAGAATTAGACATATTAAATGTTCTTCGACTGATACCACGATATATATAATTTATTCTGTAAAAAAACTAATGGAAACCCAAAATGCGCTATGTTAAATACTGACTAATGTACAACAGGTTTTAACATACGGTTTATTTTTTGTCTTAATAAACAAAGTTTGTTGGCAATTACTCAGCAACTGTAATAGTAGCATACATAATTCAGGTGTGAAATTACTATACCGGTGACCATGGATTTCATATACAAATCTCTGATTAACAGCGGTCAGTTCAAACGATTCTTGATTATACAAATGTTTTGGCCGCCACCGTACTCCTATCCTCCACCGCATTCCCGAACGGACGAATATTAGAAGAAATCTTTATTCATATATATCAATAAGGTTAATGACATTTTGAAATAAATCATTTATGATCTCTGATAAAAAAAAACACTTCTCAGTTTATATCCTTCGGAGTCGGCAAATGACGGAAAATAATATACTCAACAAAAATAAAAAGTATCCACTTTCCTATCTTAAATTTTGTAAAATTTGAAAACGAAAACTTTGAATTCTGTATGTGGACAACTTTGCATTTCTGTTATCATTGCAAAGAGAAAAAGTGTTCTTGAAAATCTGCAGCAACAACTTAGTTATCTTTTCCTTTGTTGTAATGAGGGTTCCAGGAAAAAAGTCAGTGATTCTTTGAAGTATTCACATTGATTTGAATTAAATCAATCTTTCCACCTCTTGTGATCAATAAAATCACAAAACATTTATCAATAAAACAAGTAGTCCTCGATAAACTACGCTAGAAAGTCCAACCATTTCCAATTACCTCCCTTTAAATTGAATATGTAGTGTTTTGTAATCCACTATTAATTGTTATTCGACTCGCCGTTGCTTAGGTCTTGGTGTGGAAGATTATGTTTATGAACAATTGAAATTAAAAACAACTGAGATTAACCAATTAAACACCATTCAAAGCGTACCTGATTAAATGAAAATATGTTAATGAGAATATAAGCATAAAAAGTGGATACTTTTTATTTTTGTTCAGTATAGTTTATCTATCTGTATAAAATTCTTTTATTATTCTCTTATTTATCTTTTGCATTTATCATCCCCCCAGAAAATAAAGTAAAGCAAAAAGAAAGAAATCAGGTGTTTGTAGTTAAACACATTCTGGTTGTAACATCGAATTGTTTTTCTTTCTAGCTCTACTTGATTTGTCAAATTTCTATGTACATGTTCATTATTTGAGGGCCTTATTGAAAATTGACATTGTCAAATAAGTCACCCTCGTAAAAGAAACTCGTTATTATTATTATTGTCAACATAATCATATAATAAAAAATATGGAAGGGAATGACCTTGGGCTATGCATAAAGGTAGGTCGCAACATGGCCGAGTGTTCCACAACCTAACTTCATCATGTGTTGTTTTAAATAATTTTTGACTATTTTGATTCCCGACCGATAGCAAGCAAAGTACATGCCAATGCCATCCTTCTCATTTTAGACTAGAAATGTGTCCATAGGACACGGATGCCCCCGCTATGCATCGTTTTCAGACACTCAATTGCAATGATGGGAATAATAGCATTTCAAAGACAGTGATGTGCGAGTAATTTTAAGAATATGCATAAACTTGAAGATCAAGTAAATTATTTGTATTTGTGGCACTGTTGTCTTCTCTTTACGGAAATGTCTGTGAAGAAGTTGGTGGTAATGCAATGCGATGTCATAGTGAACATTTGTGTCAAGTTATTTTGAAATCCCTTCATTCATAAAGAAGTTATAGCCCGAACAAGTAAATTCAAGATTTAGTAACTGTGACATTGAACTTGGACTTACAGGCATGGGTACGCAACACACCGCCTTATCATGGTGAACATTTGTGCCAAGTTTTTTTTTTGGAAACCCTCCATTTAAAACAAAGTTATAGCCCGGACAAGAAAATTCTATTTTAGTAACAGTGACATTGACCTTGGACCTAAAGGCATGGACATGGTACACGACACACCACCTTGTCATGGTGGACATTTCTGCCAAGTTATTTTGAAATTACTCTATTCCTAACGTAGTTACAAGCCTGACAAGAACCTCTGCCAAGTTATTTTGAAATTTCTCTATTCCTAACATAGTTAAAAACCCTGACAAGAAAATTCTTTTTTTTTTAGTAACAGTGACTTTGGACCTATAGGCATGGGCATGGTACGTGACACACCGCCTTGTCACGATGAACATTAGTGTCAAGCTATTTTGATATCACTCTATTCCTAACGAAGTTACAGCCCAGACAAGAGAATTCTATTTTTAGTAACAGCGACCTTGACCTACAGGCATGCGCATGGTACACGAAAAAACCGCCCTGTCATGTTGAACATTTGTGTCAAGTTATTTTTAAATCCCTCTATTCATAACGAAGTTACAGCCCGGACAAGAAAATTCTATTTTTAGTATCAGTGACCTTGACCTTGGACCTACAGGCTTGGGTATAGTGCAGACACACTGGCTTGTCATGGCTTGAAATCCCTCCATTCATAACAAAGTAACAGCCTGGACAAGAGAATTCTATTTTTAGTAACAGTGACCTTGACTTTTGACCTACAGGCATGGGCATGGTACGCGACACACCGCCCTGTCATGGTGAACATTTGTGTCAAGTTATTTTGAAATCCCTCCATACATAACGAAGTTACAGCCCGGAAAAGAAAATTCTATTTTTAGTTACAGTGACCTTGACCTTGGATCTACAGGCATGGGTATTGTGCGCACACACCGCCATGTCATGGTGAACATTTGTGCCAAAATATTTTGAAATCCCTCCATTCATAACAAAGTAACAGCCCGGACAAGAAAATTCTATTTTTAGTAACAGTGACCTTGACCTTGGACCTACAGGCTTGGGTAATGTAAGCAAAACACCGTCTTGATATGGTGAACAATTATACAAAATTATTTCAAAATCCAATAAAAAATAACAAAATTACAGAGCGGACACGATTTTGCAAGAAAATTCTATTTTTAGTAATAGTGACCTTGACCTTTGACCCTCAGGCATGGGTATTGTAGGCAACACACCGCAATGTCATCGTTAACATTAAATTTTGTGCCAAGTTGTATTAAAATCACTCCATACATAACGAAGTAACAGCAGGTCAAGAAAATTCTATTTTTAGTAACAGTGACCTTGACCTTTGACCTACAGACTTGGATATTGTACGCGACACACCGTCTTGATATGGTGAACAATTATACAAAATTATTTTAAAATCCAATAAGAAATAACAAAGTTACAGAGCGGACACGATTTTTGGACATGCACACACACACAGACACCGACACACACGGACAGGGTGAACACTATATGCCCTTCCGCCATTACGTGGGGGGGAGGGCATAAAAAATATGACTGAAAATTTGGAATCAACACTAAGGAATTAAATAAATATGAAATAATATAGAAATCAAGTATTTCTTGTATTATTTATAGAAGTATCTCTTCAATATTTCCCAATTGTCAGATTCATTTACACCGAACGTAAAGTTATACCATTTCGTAAGGTCCATAACAGTTCGGAGCGTTTCGAGTGCACTTACGGTCTTTATATGCCATCTGATCTAGATCTAAACTGGATACACATGTATATAGAGTAAAGGGTTATATTTAAATATGTGGTGTTGGTGAGGGAGGGCAGAGGTTGTTCTTATAAATTGGGTGTTTTGTTGGTCAGGTTGTGATTGCCATTGATTTATTAAGCAGATTTTTCAACATCATCAACATATGGTTGTGTAGTGACGAACTTTCAGTAGTTCACTAACAAGAAAGCTGAGTGATTAATTGATGTTACCTGCACAAATGAAATATATGTTTTATACTTGAATTGATTAATTATAGAGTTTTTCAAAACCATTCTTGACTGAGCGATTTCCTAGACTGACTAAATTCTACCAGAATCTAAAGAGATTGTCTCCCTTGCATTAACTGATTATTGCTCACATACACAGATGAGTTATATATGAACCCTCCCTGTGACATAGTAAGTAACTAACTAGACAGTCATGTGATAGACAAGTACCATTTGATTATGGTTTATTGGGGAAAAGTTTTACGATTTGTTATCGAAATGTATTGATAACTGAAAATAAATTCAATTTGCCCCTTCTGCTATATAATCATTTTTGGTTATGCACAAACAATTTTCAAACTTCACAGAAACATAAAAGTTTAATTTATCCGCATAGGATAGGAGAACACGCATAAAGGAAATAGAAAGACTAGATGGGTGTTCAGATGAACACTTGTGTCGTCCTCTGGTGCTATGTCGGAATACAAATGCAAGTAAAAAAGGGGCATAACTCCATCAAAGAATTTGGCATCATCATGAGCGTGTTGTCATAAGCAAAATAATTTGAAAGTTTGATGTAAAAATGTGTTTGATGTGAAATATTAAGAAATGACAAAGTTATAACCAACGTTAAGTTTTCGTGTAAAAATCCAAGTACAAAAGGGGGCATAACTCACATCAAATGTGACCTTGACATTGAGAATTTGGCATCATCTCGAGCGTGTTGTCATAAGCAATATTATTTGAAAGTTTGATAAAGAAATATTAAGAAATGGCAAAGTTATAGCCAACGTTAAGTTTTCGTGATGGACTGACGGACGGACGGACAAAGTGGTCCCTATGTATCGCCATTTCTTCGAAAGGGTGACACAATAAAACGAAGTGAAAAGGTGAATCTTCTCTGTTTCAAGTTTCGAAGATAATACATCGAATCAACACTGAGGAATTAAATAACTTTGACTGGTGTAGTTAGAACATTGGTTAATTAGGTATATATATTGTAATGGTTGTAAAACTGCGATGAAAATTTCCTATTTTGCAGTTCTTTAATATGTGCCAGAAAATTATGACAACCAAGTGTGACGTAGTAGATTCTATATGACGTCACATAGAATAGGGGAAGCTGCAAAATAAAGAATTGGAAAAGGACATTGTCAGATACAGAATTTCTAACCAGATGAGTTGTATCAATTTTGAGGATTTTAAAATTGAGGATTTACAATGCACTGTGTTAAAATCATTCATGGGTATATGATAAAACAAGTTATGGGCACGTAGGTGTATGAAGATAAAAACTTTCACACTGATTTCACTGTTTATTGGTAATACAATGTAACATGAAACATTGATACCAGTATAATATATTTTAGATACATGTATAAAAAGCATTGTTGTACACAAATCTGCCCAATACATCAGTTTATTAATGACTCATTACCTACATTAACAACAGTGACACATTTCAAATATACATACAAAACATTCAGTAGTTTATCATTTAATGTACAAAACTACTGGTGTTATTCCTTTAAGAGTGGGATTCTTGTATAATTTCATTGTGTATTCCCAATTTCTAATTAAAGAAGCATGTAGGTTTTTATTGACTGGTTCTATTTTTAGATGTATATTTTTGGAATGTGAAACACTGTTTAATTACCAACAAATCACATATATAGTAACTAACAATTACTCAACAAAACTCCATATATATATTGTATGTATGTCAACATGTAAATCAATCTACCTGTGATTATACTTGATCAGAATCTGTGCTGTAATGGATGATGGGTTTTTTGTCTAAGGTATCTAACTGGGTCATGCCTAGATCTAGCCGAAAATATAAGACAAGCTTAAAAACTAATCAAGTTTTTCGTTGAGTTTAAATTTAATATATTTTAGTTAAAAGCATACATCATGAAAATTGAACTTGCTGGAAATTGCTGTGAAATGCTTAAGAAGCTATAAACTGGGTTGTAAATAACTTAGCATATTTACAGTTTCTATTTGGAATACAAGTCAATGTAGTTTGGAATTCTTACAGTCAAACTTGGTAAGATAAAAGAAGTTGGCAAGAAAGGCTGCAGGAAATATCTTTGCCATTTAGAATTCTGCCGAATAATGTAACTGGGAATTTTACAGTAAAATATTTGAATCAATAACACATAAATGACATTTTTACCAAGATAATTTGTCAATTTAACCCTTTCCTCCATATAAACACATTTCTACCAATGTGAGAACAGTGTAGATCCAGATTAGCTGGCACATCTGTGCCGTCTGATCAGATTCTGGTCACATTTTGGTCAGAAAAAAACCTAATGAAATTAAAAAGCAACCAGTTTAGATCCTCATCAGAAGGCACAGATGTGCCAGCTGATCTGGATTCAAACTGTTCGCCCACGCAATAAAGGTGTATCTATGGAGGAAAGGGTAAAATACCAATCAATATTTTATAGTGATTGCATGGAATATACAAAAGCCATAATATGCAAAAAATTCCAAGTAAACATTATCAAAATAAACATCTGCATGAAAAGTGCATCCCTGTAAAGCTATCTACAGTAAAACATACATTTTAATACATGATTTGAAATGATTCTTTAAGGAGCTCTCAAAAACTTTCTATCAAGTCAGAATAAAGCTGTATTTCATATTTTGCGTAGAATGTTAAAAGATAAAAATGTTTATTCATATTTCTGATTGTTTAAAAACTCCCACAACATTAGCTGTAAATTATTATGAAATATACTGTAAATAATTTAATGATTATGTCTTAATTTAATTTTCAACTGTCATTTGATATATTTTTAGACCAAAATAATAATGAAGAATACCACTGAACCCTTATAACAGAAACATGGAAAGGCTCAGAAATAAAGGTACATCTGGATAGTGTTTTCATTCAGTCTGAAGTTAACACCTTTATAGAACATACATTCACCTTTCCATACCACTTGCTGACTTGATTATAGTTCACCTTAAATACATCTTTGGCAAATCTGGAGAATCTGTGCTCTTTTGCAAAATTGGTCCTTGACAAAGGATTGCTTTGACCTTGATCTAAATACACACATTGATGTCAGACATTTAATGACTCAGCTAAAATCAAACTGAACATCTTCTCAGTGATATCATTTAGGATCCTATAGCTATGATTAACAATCATCATATAAAGGCACTAAGGAAGTAAAATTATGTGCAATTAGCACATGATTAATAAATATGCTCTTGGTAACTTTTCTTGGAACAAAATAAAGTAAAACATGAAAGTTGGTCACAAAGAGTTAACAGCAAAAATTAACCCTTTCCTCCATATAATAATTATATGCCTTTATGGCACGAGTGAACTGTTTGGATCCAGATCAGCAGACAAATTTGAGCCATCTGATCAGGAATGCACTGTTTGCTTTTTGATTAATTAGGTTATTTCTGACCAAGAAGTGACCAGTGTAGATCCTGATCGGAAGGCATTCAAGTGCTGGCTACACTGGTCGCACAAGCATTAAATGCGTATATATGGAGTTAAAGGTTAATATATTTCAATAGCACAGAAAAGTGTTTGAGAAGTTCTGAACACTTAATTGTAAAATCAGTAACAAGGAAAACTATCACATACTTAACAGTAAGGCAACTTCTTTACAATAACATCAACATATCTTCATGTAAATTTTACATGTCAGTTCAGCCCTTTCCTTCTTGCCACCTCCTACCCCTCATCTTGAAGTTCTAAAATGGCTGTGTAGTAGACTCATTCCGAACTTTAAAACATCTGATACAGACCATGTCTTTCACATATAATTGGGCAATTTTTACCAAGTTATAAAAATATGATGAAATTCATAATAAATGACAAATTATTCAGTTTTTTAAGTTAATCACCATAATAATTGCTTTAAGTTATTCACATTTGAAAGAAGATTCTTAACTTTTGATCTCTGTAAGTGCACTTGTAAAGTACACCCAGTCTAGATCAAGCTATGAAATTTGAAACTAAGTCTGACTATAAACTACTTGTATCTTTTATTGTTGTTTATTTATTAGTAATATTACACCAGATATTTAACAAAATACTGAAACATATTAGAGACAAGATCTACTTTATCACCAGCATAAACCATCCAACCTCTACTTCACTTGATTACAATACCAGAGCTAAATAGTAAACAAGGTTTGACACATAATTATATTTTTGACACAACTCATGCTTAATACTTCGATATTTAACCCAGCACACCCATATCTTATCTTAATCCTGAGGCCAACCGAAAATTATTTCAAACCTCACATGATTAATGTTAAGCCCTATGTGTGTATTGGAAATTCCTGATTGATCAGCATTTATATGAAGTATTTCTGCAACGGAAAAACATCAACAAAATTAAACCTGTCAGTTAAAGAAGGTTGGAAATTCTTTAAGAAATGCCACAGAAATTGAAAATCCAATCATCAAAAGTACTGTAGACTTTATAAAAGAATTTTGTCATCCTTCTACATTCTAGCATCTAGCCTACTGGTCGCTACATTCAGTATCTACCATGTCAACATCTAAAGGGAATGTTAAAACTTAACCCTTAACTTGCTGGAATTGATATATACTAGCAACAAGTCTAGTCTACAGTCTGGTACCAGGGCTGGTAAGTTAAGAATGGAAACCAGTCTCAGATCTCAAGCTTCTTATTGGTCAGCCTGAGATCTTGCTCAATTTCAACCAATCAGATTGCTGAGATCTTAGACTGGTCTCCAGTCTTATCAGAGTCTATATTGTTTGCTATGCAGTGAAGCATTCTAGACCTGCATCACTGAAATAACCCACCTAATGTGTGACATTCCAACAAAATTAGATGGTAAAGGGTTAATGAATGAAAGAGCACCAATAATCATGTAACAACCTAAATAAGACACAGCGTAAGGATACATACAAATACATCAGAAATCACCATTGTGCTATCACTTTCAGTTCTTTTAACTTTCAATAGGTAAGAACATTATAAAAGTAAATTCTTCAGACCAACTACATTTAGCATAGGCAAATTTTTTAACTGCTTCTTTTCTTCATTTAAATACTGGTTTAAATACCTGTTTCATATTAAATTTTGTGATCAATTAACTCTTTTACAGAACATCAATCAAGAATCTAATTTCTAAATTCACTGTTACATCAAACTCTTACATACTTTTTGTAGAAAGTTCAGAATTCGCAAAAAGAAGCATAAATGTAAGGAAAAAGTCCAACAGCTGCATATATTGTTTCTGGGCTTACATAAATCCTCTACTGCTTCAACTGTATGGCAAAAATTAACTTGGTTAAAGCAGTTTGTGTAATGTGACTTGTTATCCATAGTTTGGTGAGATGCAATACATATATATGCTGGTTCCAGGGTCCACTATTCCTGCTCTTCATCCTGGACAGCCTCTCCATCATCCCCACCACCACCGTTTGCTGTTGAGTTTTCCAACATGGATGCAACATCAGCTGGTATTGTGCATGTTTTTGTTAAATTCTGATCCACTCCAAACACACCTGTAACAAATCATTAAAGATATATAGGCAAACTGTTGTTTTCAAACGAAATCTTTGGAAGTAATGAGAAGTCAGCATGAGCACTCGGTATGTAATCCATACAAAACAAGAGTGCCAAACTGACACAAAATATGCCCGTCAAAATGCTGATCATCAAAGTTGCGTAACGATCCGATGAAAATTATTCGACTTGGAGAGCAGATACCGCTAATTCAGTTTTTGGACAATTCAAAGGCCATAATTCAGGAGTGCTTGGGGGGATTTGGCAGGTTATAGAACTTGGTCCAGATATTATGCCCACCAACATATTCACCAAGTTTGATAAAGACCGGATGAAAACTCTTTGACTTAGAGAGCGGCAACAGTAATTTTGGACAATTCAAGGGCCATAATTCAGGAGTGCCTGGGGGGATTTGGCTGGTTATAGAACTTGGTCGAGATATAATGCCCACCAACATATTCACCAAGTTTGATAAAGACCGGATGAAAACTCTTTGACTTAGAGAGTGTAAACCCTTATTTTGGACAATTCAAGGGCCATAATTCAGGAGTGCATGGGAGGATTTGGCTGGTTATAGAACTTGGTCCAGATATTATGCCCAGTTGCCCACCAAAATATTCACCAAGTTTGATCAAGACCGGACAAAAACTCCTTGACTTAGAGAGCGTAAACCCTTATTTTGGACAATTCAAGGGCCATAATTCAGGAGTGCATGGGGGGATTTGGCTGGTTATAGAACTTGGTCCAGATATTATGCCCACCAACATATTCACCAAGTTTGATAAAGACAGGACAAAACCTTTTTGACTTAGAGAGCGGAAACCAAAATTTTGGACAATTAAAGGGCCATAATTCAGGAGTGCCTGGGGGGATTTGGCTGATTTTAGAACTTGGTCGAGATATTATGCCCACCAACATATTCACCAAGTTTAATAAAGACCTGATGAAAACTCTTTGACTTAGAGAGTGTAAACCCTTATTTTGGACAATTCAAGGGCCATAATTCAGGAGTGCATGGGGGATTTGGCTGGTTATAGAACTTGGTCCAGATATTATGCCCACCAACATATTCACCAAGTTTGATAAAGACCGGACGAAAACTCATTGACTTAGAGAGCGTAAACCCTTATTTTGGACAATTCAAGGGCCATAATTCAGGAGTGCATGGGGGGATTTGGCTGCTTATAGAACTTGGTCCAGATATAATGCCCACCAACATATTCACCAAGTTTGATAAAGACAGGATGAAAACTCTTTGACTTAGTGAGCGGAAACCCAAATTTTGGACAATTAAAGGGCCATAATTCAGGAGTGCCTGGGGGGATTTGGCTGGTTATAGAACTTGGTCGAGATATAATGCCCACCAACATATTCACCAAGTTTGATAAAGACCTGATGAAAACTCTTTGACTTAGAGAGCGGAAACCCTGTGGACGCCGCCCGCCCGCTGCAGGTGTTCCCATAATAAGTCCCGTTTTTCAAACGGCGTATAAAAAAACAAGCCTTCATATAAAATGTTCTTGTGGAAAGAAATCAAGCAAAATGAATTATTGGGACGAGGCAGGATAACAGTTTTTAATAAAAACCTTATTGTTGCACTGATCTGTTAATTTGCAATAATTTACCAGATATGACTGATACTGACACCCACCTATGGCCGTTATCTAACTTGCATTATCAGTAAAGTGCTTTATTGACATTAAACATACCGGATAATCAAAAATAAAATGCTTCATATAAAACTTTAATGAAAAAGATGAAAGTGATGAAAGCTATAAATCAAGTGCTCAAGTTGTTTGAAAATTAAGGTACAGCGGTAGAAAGTTAGAAAGTGATGATCTAAATTAATTTTCTTCTTGAATCCTTATTGGTTGATTATTCTCAATGTTTAGTGACATTTCCTTGCAAATACATGGCAAATAAAGCATCCTCATAAATCTTGAAGAAAAACATAGCTCTATGTGCATAATTATCAAATGCATATCACATGTCCTAAAATTTAGGATACAAAAATTTAGTTTCCTTAGTGTCTCAAAACATAGGCCCAAAGGACACTGAAAAATACTGCCAAAAGGTGTCCCAAAAATATAGTGATCAATGCAAAAAATATTTTTTTGAAAAACAAAGCTGACTCAAAACTTAAGGGCAATTAAGGTAACAAATAAGATGCCACAATGCGAAAAAAAAAACTGGTTTTCCTAAACTTAAAGTGAAAAATGAGCTTAACTACGACATCAAACTGTCAAGAGTAATGAAACTTGTCCCGATAATTGCTATCATGATGTCAGATAATAGTGATAAGTTCAAAAGCTCTACCTTGAATTGTTACCAAGAAAAAGTGAACTTGAACAAAAAACTTAAAGAAATGTTGATGCCCACCCACCCAACGTATACCCCAATCATTAGCAGACTTCGCAAAACATGTTGGTCTGTCAGACATGTCTGAGAGATTTGGCTTTGGTCTGGTAAAATGTAGTATTTACGGCGACTTAAAAGCTATGGGAAGCAACCTTTTCTTCTGAAACTGTAAGGGGGAGTAAACGCTGTGAGGCTTTTGTCTTACAACCTCACAGTAATTACTTCCCTTCAGTCACAGTTAAATTGTTCATGATTTGTTGCCTGATTCCAATCGCGAACTCAATAACATAATCTAATCGCGTTGGAATAATGGATTTTTGGCTGTCTTGCATTTGCAGTTGTGTTCAAACTGGTGATATTTCAAGAATCTCAGAGCAAATGCCAGCATCTAGGCCATTCAGTTTCGATTTTAGAAAAATTTATAATAGTTTTGTTGCCCGTGTTGATTTTAATCTCGCAGAAACAATAACAGGGAAATCTAACAAAGTTTCATGGAATGAAAGTTTGTATTTGTTTTAAAGACAGGCGATCAGCAGTCAAAGTAAGTTATCTTTTATAAACTATAAGTAGCATAATAAATTTTGGATTACATGTACATCTTAACAATTTCTTGTTTGTTATTCTGTAGCTGAAATTGAAGCAAAACTGGTAAAACTGGTAAGTTATTGGTATTGGTTAGTATTTCAAACAAATTTACCTTAAAAAAGACAAAAACTAAATATTTTGCAATATCTCCAGGGTTTCCCCCAGGATATCAGGAAGGGTCGTCGCAGCATAGACTGATTTTGTCGCGCGCTGCAACGCGCCGTTTAATTTTTGCAACGTGCTGTTTAATTTTCAGTCTTGTGTATATATCAGTTTTGCTTCTCATTTAAATAAATAAATGAAAAAAACAAGTTTTTATTCTTAAGTGGCTTTATTCATTTAAAGCCTTTTGTGTGCTTTTGCATATTGTTGAGCCGATAAGTGGGTTGGAGTTCTTTCACCAAGACAACTTGTACTTGTTTTGTGTTATGAAAACCTGTTGGGGCAAGTGTGAGGTTGGTGCACCCTAGAACCTGGTTTAAACCCCTAGTGGCAATTTGATTTGCCACTGACCGTTCCAAGGCTGTAACCCCTCGGGTTCTCATTTTTTTGTTTATTGTTAGTGGTGTCTTTTTTTAAAACTGATCATTTATTAACCATGCTCTCTCCCTCTCTTTTCTTCTTGACTGTGTGGGGAGGCTGTTTTTCTGAATGTGGTGATCCCTGATATGCATATTTCACCTTTTTTTAAATGACATACATGTTAATAATAAATGTGTCTCCACACACACTGTTCTGTGGCTGCTGTAGGTTAACAGATTTATAACAAAGATTCAAAAGTCGTAAATTAAATTCTTACACCAAAATATCCCATGCTGTTTAAGATTGAAACACAAATCCAAATTAAATAACAATGGCCGAAATTCCTCAGATCCGATCATTTAATTAGATCTATTATCAATTAGAAATATTTATGAACACAAAAACTAAAATAAACGGAAATTACAATATAATGTGCTTATTTGTAATTATATAAAGATGTTTCAGGAAAACTAAAAGCATGTTTTTTCAATCAAACATCTTTTGATGGTGGAAACTAGGCAGTTGCACTTTTTATTACCTCCCTTTTTTTCAAGATCGGCAAAACTTGCACGAACCGTGCTCTTTTTCCGTAAGCGCTGTTTCTTCTCAAATACAGAACAAACGGACCGTGAATAACACCTTTCGCTTTTTTGACTGCAATTAAAACTCGTATAATTTACTTATTATACCTACCCATGCGAAAAAGAAATGATGCGCCATGCCTTCTCAATTAAAGAACAATAGGAACGCGAATAATAACGCGCTTTTTATTTAAAAAAATGTATAATTTACACAAACTTGATGCGCTAATCTTTCGCTGATCCACAAGCCTTACAAAAAAATATCGTACCATTGTCCGTTTGCAAAACATGTAATAAAATTGATCATTTTAACTGCGCTATGTCTAGAAAAAAAATTATTACCGTAAACGGCTTCTTAAGTCGATCTACTGTATGACGTCATTTGTGTAAACTTTCACTGTGGCATATGAAAATATTGAATATTTGCTGGATGTTACAGCATATTTTGGATTGAAAATGTGTTTTAAGTGCTTCTCTTTTGTTCTGGGGATGTTTTAAGATCAAACCGGCGATGTTCTGAAAACGATGTCAGCATCTACGTTATTTCGTTTTCGATTTAATTGAAATGAATATAGCTTTGTTGCTGTTGTTGAATTTCATTAATTGGCTATCTTATGGAATAATCAAGATGTCAGAAAGTTATATTTTCCGTGGATATTATCAAAAAGGGAATGCTCTAGTTCCTTCCTTCTTTGCTCGAAATGGTCAGATTGCAGAAGTAAGTCATTTTTATCGAGTTTTGTTCTGATTACTGACAACGCGGATGAATAGTGATTCGGCTACGATTTTTATCACATGTAGTCATAATCAACTGTCGCCAAAATGTGGGCGGAGCCGACATGCGTTATCCATCAGTTCTTGTTACTGATTGGATAACTCGCAAAGCTGATGATGCTGTCAATTATCGGCGCGATCAGCTGTCTCTTGTTTATTAAGAATAAAGTTTTCATACTGATAATGCAATGAACAGGTACACAAGTCGCAGCGGGAGATAAGGCATGTTGGACAAATTATGGCATGTCCCAAATTGGGTCCTGAAATTATGGCTGGTCGCATACGACTAGCGAAAAAGGCCTGGGGGAAACCGAGCGAAAAAGGCCTGGGGGAAACCCTGATCTCGGTCTTCTTTTTGTTCAGGCAGATTTTCTTTTGATTCGCCAAAATTTCATTGCTTATAGGACCGAATGACCGGCAAATTTTTGGCCTTTCGCCAAGTCTGCATTAGTGTGTAGAATAATAGTGAAGACCTTAATCAGAGAACAAATATGTGCCACCCTGATCTGCATCTACATAGTTCCCATAAATTGTATGGATAACAGCACAATACTCCCATGGAGTAAAGAGAAACAAATTCCATTTAACATAAACATTACTAACCTTTGATTCCCTTCTGTCTGAACTCTGACAATTCCTTGTCTCCAAATCTTGTCCAGTGAAACTTTAACAGATCATCATCTGTTGGCAGGGTCTCTGCAAATGCTGGTGTGTCGTAGGCGTCTTTCAAGTAACGCCACAAGTTTTTCATCGAGTGAGGGATCTCGTAGTCACGGAAATACTGCAAAATTATAAAAAATATAAGCATTACCAAATGTTGGCTCAAACAATTATTTGAAGAATGGCAGCAAGAGATTGCTGTCTCTGTGAAACTGGCTATGAGGACTTTTTTTGCTTAAGTAAAATTTGGCAAGGGTACCATATGGCGTGGGTGACCATTGTAGATCCAGAGCTGCTGTCACATAAGTGCCATTTGCTCTGGATCTGAAATGTTCACTTCTAGGTCATAAACAACCTAATAAATGTAACAGTGAACAGTGCAGATCCTGATTAAATGGCACAGAGTTGATCTGGATCAAGACTGGTCACCGATGCATTGAAACTGTATCCACAAAGTAAAACCTGAAGGGCTAACTAAAGACTCCCAGTTTTAAGACAGCAGAATTCACTATCTGACTCCTGTTCTTCATTACTTAATTAAATGAAGCTTTTTAATTACAAATGTATCTGACTCGGTAACTAATGGATTATATAGACAGGCAACAAAAATAGTACATGCTGTAGATTAAAGTTGTAACAAGTCAAAACAACTTGGAATGTTATCATTTATCATAAGTTTGTGTATTTACCTGTGTAGAAGTGTTTATCTTTCAAAATGTCAACCAATGGGTGATGAAACAAACTCGGATATATTATAATACATGTTTAATGACCATTTAATACATAAAGTTTATTTTGGAAACGTAACAAAACACAATTTTACCCTTTTTGTAGACCAGGAGTTCATTTAAATATGTTTATTTCCATAAAGACAAATACTGAAGGGTCCTCACTTGTCAGTGTTTATAAATCATTAGCATAATTACACCTGATAAACATGCACTTGAGCTCGGCTGATAAGAGGAATTTCAAATTACTAACCAGATGTTAATTAGACATGTACACATAGGTTTTGCTTGCCTTTTCATTGCTTTAAAATGTGCAAAAATGAAGGCTGACAGACTGGCAGCATATCTACCACAGCTTTTAAAAAACAAGAGGGCCATGATGGCCCTGAATCGCTCACCTGAGTATGAAACTCAAGTTATTAACCAGAAACTGAATTTTTATTTTTAGCAACAGTGACCTTGACCTTGATCACAGACACGTGGGTAGCAATCCCAATTTTTCTCTTGTTATAAGCTACCCATATACCAAGTTTGGAGTCAATATGCCAAAGCAAACTCAAGTTATTAAGTGGAAACTGAATTTCTATTTTTAGCAACTGTGACCTTAACCTTGATCAGAGATACCTGGGTAGCAATCACAAGCTGCAGTTTGATATAAGCTACTCATACACCAAGTGTGGAGTCAAAAAACCAAAGCAAACTCAAGTTATTAAGTGGAAACTGAATTTCTATTTTTAGCAACAGTGACCTTGACCTTGATCACAGACACCTAGGTAGCTTTCCCAAGTTGCCTCTTAATTTAAGCTATCCAAACACCAAGTGTGGAGTCAAAAAACCAAAGCAAACTCAAGTTATTAAGTGGAAACTGAATTTATATTTTTAGCAACAGTGACCTTGACCTTGATCACAGACACCTAGGTAGCTTTCCCAAGTTGCCTCTTAATTTAAGCTATCCATATACCAAGTTTGGAGTCAATAGGCCAAAGCAATCTCAAGTAATTTAGTAGAAACTGAATTTCTATTTTTAGTAACAGTGACCTTGACCTTAATCACAGACACCTGGGTAGCAACCCCAAGCTGCCTCTAGATGTAAGCTATCCATATACCAAGTTTGGAGTCAATAGGCCAAAGCAATCTCAAGTAATTAAGTAGAAACTGCATTTCTATTTTTAGTAACAGTGACCTTGACCTTAATCACAGACACCTGGGTAGCAACCCCAAGCTGCCTTTTGATATAAGCTACCCATACATCAAGTTTGGAGTCAATATGCCAAAGCAAACTCAAGTTATTAAGCAGAACCTGAATTTCTATTTTTAGCAACAGTGACCTTGACCTTGATCACAGACACCTGGGTAGCAACCCCAAGCTGCCTTTTGATATAAGCTACCCATACACCAAGTTTGGAGTCAATAGGCCTAAGCAAACTCAAGTAATTGAGCAAAGACTGAATTTCTATTTTTAGCAACAGTGACCTTGACCTTGATCACAGACACCTGGGTAGCAACCCCAAGCTGCCTTTTGATATAAGCTACCCATACACCAAGTTTGGAGTCAATAGGCCTAAGCAAACTCAAGTAATTGAGCAAAGACTGAATTTCTATTTTTAGCAACAGTGACCTTGACCTTGATCACAGACACCTGGGTAGCAACCCCAAGCTGCCTTTTGATATAAGCTACCCATAGACCAAGTTTGGAGTCAATAACCCTAAGCAAACTCAAGTAATTGAGCAAAGACTGAATTTCTATTTTTAGCAGCAGTGACCTTGACCTTGACCCTGTGGTCATGATTTGAACAACTTTTGTAGACATCAGTGCCAGGATGCTTCAGGACAAATTTGGTTAAAATCCATCAAGTGGTTTCAGAGGAGATGTTGTTTAAAGGAAATTGTTGACGGACGACGGACGCCGGACGCCGGACGCCGGACAAAGACGGGTCACAATAGCTCACCATGAGCCTATGGCTCAGGTGAGCTAAAAACAGAATATAAAAATAAGACTAAAAGTCTTCAAAGTGTTGAAATGAAGAATGCAGTAGTAAAAATATAGCGCTTTATTTAATATAAATCCATGCAGAAGTTGCATAGAAGTGGCATGGAAACGAATACTAATCTATATGCATAGTGCATAACTTATCAAAGGGCCATAACTGTGTTAAACGGTCAGACCAGAACAAGACAAAAATATGGGCATCTTGTCTTGGTATTGATGGTTTCCATAGATTCCTGCCGAGAAATAGCAAGGAAATAAATACTGCTCTACATGCAAAATGCATAATTTATCAAAGGGCCATAACTCTGTGTTAAAGGATCTGACTGAAACAAGATGACAATATGCGCGTCTCCTTTTTGTATTGATGGTTCCCAGAAAGTTTCATTAAAATCCACCCAGTAGTTGCAGAGAAATAGTGCGGAAACAAATTCTGCTCTATATGCATAATACATTAGTTATCAAAGGGCAATAACTCTGTGTTAAATAGTCTGACCGGAACAAGATGACAAAATGTGCATCTCATCTCAGTATTGATGTTTCCCAGAAAGTTTCATTTCAATCCATCAAGAACTTGCAAAGAAATAGAGCGGAAACAAATACTTCTCTATATGCATCATACATAAGTTATCAAAGGGCAATAACTCTGTGTTACAGTCCAACTGGAACAAGATAACAATATACACATCTGTTATGGTTCTCAGAAAGATTAATTGAAATCCATCCAGTAGTTGCAGAGAAATAGGGGAAATGAATACTGCTCTATAATATGCATAATGCATTAGTTATCAAAGGGCCATAACCCTGTGTTAAATAGTCTGACGGGAACAAGAGGGTGATATGCGCATTTCCTCTTGGTATAGATGGTTTCCAGAAAGTGTTTCATTGAAATCCATCCAAAAGTTGCACGGAAACAAATACTGCTCTATATGCATAATGCATAAGTTATCAAAGAGCCATAACTCTGTGATAAACAGTCTGACCGGAACAAGACAATGATATGTGCAGCTCTTCTTGGTATTGATGGTTTCAAGAAAGTTTCATTGAATTCCATTCAGTAGTTGCAGAGAAATAGCTGGGAAACAAGAGGTGTTTGTCAAACACAAATGCCCCCCCTGACGTGCAAGTGATATCTATTAGCATTGAATTTAAATTTTTGGAAATTTAGAGACTTTTGTAAGCTTTAGCAATGAAGGGTACCAGTCATGAAAGCAATTTACAAGACAGTGGAACTCCTATATATCAACAAAGTCAAAAATCTATTTTTAGCTGTTGTGACCTAATTAGGCAGCGGACCGGAACCATTTATATAACTTTTGAAGAGACTCATCCAATGATCAATTGTGTCAAGTTTGGTTGAAATTGGGTTAGCGGTTTGGGTGGAGATGTTGTTTAAGGACTGACAAAGTCAAAAATCTATTTTTAGCTGACGCGACCTAATTAGGCAGCGGACCGGAACCATTTATATAACTTTTGAAGAGACTCATCAAATGATCATTTGTGTGAAGTTTAATCAAAATTGACCCAGTAATATAGGAGGAGATGTCGTTCAAAGATTGACAAAGTCAAAAATCTATTTTTAGCTGTCATGACCTAATTAGGCAGCGGACCGGAACCATTATATAACTTTTGAAGAGACACATCCAACAATCGTTTAATATGAGGTCTGTATCACAAAGCGTTGTCTAGTTATTGATCGGACAACGTTTTTGTATGCAAAGGCCACTGTGACCTTGACCTTTGACCTACTGATCCTAAAATCAATAGGGTTCTTCTATTGGTCATGACCAACCTCCACACCAAATATGAGGACTGTATCACAAAGCGTTGTCTAGTTATTGATCGGACAAGGTTTTTGTGGTCAAGGCCACTGTGACCTTGACCTTTGACCTACTGACCCCAAAATCAATAGGGGTCTTCTACTGGTCATGACCAACCTCCACACCAAATATGAGGACTGTATCACAAAGCGTTGTCTAGTTATTGATCGGACAAGGTTTTTGTGGTCAAGGCCACTGTGACCTTGACCTTTGACCTACTGACCCCAAAATCAATAGGGGTCTTCTACTGGTCATGACCAACCTCCACACCAAATATGAGGACTGTATCACAAAGCGTTGTCTAGTTATTGATCGGACAAGGTTTTTGTGGTCAAGGCCACTGTGACCTTGACCTTTGACCTACTGACCCCAAAATCAATAGGGGTCTTCTACTGGTCATGACCAACCTCCACACCAAATATGAGGACTGTATCACAAAGCGTTGTCTAGTTATTGATCGGACAAGGTTTTTGTGGTCAAGGCCACTGTGACCTTGACCTTTGACCTACTGACCCCAAAATCAATAGGGGTCTTCTACTGGTCATGACCAACCTCCACACCAAATATGAGGACTGTATCACAAAGCGTTGTCTAGTTATTGATTGGACAAGGTTTTTGTGGTCAAGGCCACTGTGACCTTGACCTTTGACCTACTGACCCCAAAATCAATAGGGGTCTTCTACTGGTCATGACCAACCTCCACACCAAATATGAGGACTGTATCACAAAGCGTTGTCTAGTTATTGATCGGACAAGGTTTTTGTGGTCAAGGCCACTGTGACCTTGACCTTTGACCTACTGACCCCAAAATCAATAGGGGTCTTCTACTGGTCATGACCAACCTCCACACCAAATATAAGGACTGTATCACAAAGCGTTGTCTAGTTATTGATCGGACAAGATGTGGTCTACGGACCGACATACCGACCGACATACCGACCGACCGACCGACCGACATGTGCAAAGCAATATACCCCCGCTTCTTCGAAGGGGGGCATAATGAATACTGCTCTATATGCATAATGCATAAGTTATCAAAGAGCCGTAACTCTGTGTTTAACAGTCTGACCAGAACAAGATGATGATATGCGCATCTCCTCTTGGTATTGATGGTTCTCAGAAAGATTTATTGAAATCCATCCAGTAGTTGCAGAGAAATAGCGCAGAAATGAATACTACTCTATATGCATAAAACATAAGTTATCAAAGGGCAATAACTCTGTGTTAAACAGTCTGACTGGAACAAGACGATGACATGCGCATCTCTTCTTGGTATTGATGGTTTTCAGAAAGTTTCATTGAAATACATTCAGTAGTTGCAGAGAAATAGCAAGGAAATGAATACTGCTTTATATGCATAATGCACAAGTTATCAAAGGGCCGTAACTCTGTGTTCAACAGTCTGACTGGAACAAGACAACAACATGCGCATCTCCTCTCGGTATTGATGGTTCTCAGAAAGATTCATTGAAATCCATCTGGTAGTTGCAGAGAAATGGCACAGATGAATACTGCACTATATGCATAATGCATAAGTTATCAAAGGGCAATAACCCTGTGTTAAATAGTCTGATGTCAACAAGACGACGATATGCGCATCTCCTCTTGGTAAAGATGGTTTTCAGCAAGTTTCATTGAAATCCATACAGTAGTTGCAGAGAAATAGCGCGGAAACAAACACTGCTCTATATACATAATGCATAGTTTATCAAAGGGCCATAACTCTGTGTTAAATGGTCTGACCGGAACAAGACAACGATATGCGCATCTCCTCTTGGTACTGATGGTTCCCACCAAGTTTCATTGAAATCCATACAGTAGTTGCAGAGAAATAGCGCGGAAACGAATACTGCTCTATATACATAATGCATAGGTTATCAAAGGGCCATAACTCTGTGTTAAATGGTCTGACCGGAACAAGACGACGATATGCGCATCTCCTCTTGGTACTGATGGTTGCCACCAAGTTTCGTTGAAATCCATCCAGTGGTTGCGGAGAAATAGCGCGGAAACAAAATTCGGACGGACAGCGTGACGACGTGACGACGTGACGCCGTGACACCGTGACGGACGGACAACGCCAAAACAATATCCCCCTCCCGATTTCATCGGCGGGGGATAACTAGTCATGGGTGTGGGAAATAGAATAGTTCATTGTTTTAGATGCCAATATATACTATCATTTAGTAGAATCTTTTATTTATAAAAATTCAAATTGGTTTTGTTGATTTCACACTAACATTCTTTGTTAAAACATGCAAAGTTATGTGTGTTCCAAAGCTGCATGTGCCAAAATTGTTCTCTTGATTGTTGTAGCCCTTTCCTCTACATATACTCCTTTTTTTGTTACGGGCAAACATGTAGAAACTGATCAGCCAGCACATCCATGCTGTCTGCTCAGAATCTACATTTTTCGCATTTTAAATTCATAATTTATTTCTGACCAAGAACAAGTTCGGATCCAGATCTGACAGAACAGAACACTGAGGCAGCTGATCTTGATCAACACTGGTAGCACATTTTGTTAAAATGCATATGTATGGAGTAAAGGTTTAACATATTTAATGAAATAATGATGCATTATTTCTTAGTGGTCATTTGACTACTATTTGATAATGCTATTTGTTTGCGCTGAGCTCCAGTTTATGCATGTAACTTGCGAACCCGCTCATTAAGGGTCAAGAATTCGACCAACTGGGACTAGCCAGGAAATACCTCTGTTGCTAATTGATAATGGACTGAAATGCAAGGTGCAAGACACTATCTAGGAGATGTTATAAGCAGGTATATTTTTTAACACTCACTTCTACAGGAACCAGGTTATGTATGTTCAGGCTAAGTCCATCATAATGTAAAATCATTGATTTTCAAGGATATTAATATTCAGAGTTTTCCCAACATGCTATTGCAAGCTGTAAATCTAGACTGGACAAATCAAGAATTCCACACAGTCTGAATATCCAAGTGATAAATTCAGTGCCATCTACTCTAACCATCCTGAACACTATGAATAGATCTTCCTAAATCTGACATAGACTAGACCAATCTCAGTAGAACAGGAGTTCATCTGGTACATTTTGACAATAACACAAGTTTTGTTATATAATAAATGTTTGCATGCTGTACTACATTAATCCGTTCCTCCATAGACACACCTTTAATAATGTGCCGTCTGATCAGTATCAGCACTGTTCGCTTCTTGATTCTTTAGGTTATTTCTGACCAAAATGCGACCAGTGTAGATTCTGAACAGTGGCACGGATGTGCCGGCTTATCTGGATCTACACTGGTGGCACATGCCTAAAATGCGTATATATATGAAGGAAAGGGTCAATAGGTAGATACCATGTCTGTTAACAATCCACAAACCTTGTCCATTTTGTCCATGGAACTGCTGCAGTTTTTTCTCCAGTTTCTGTTGCCGTCTCCGCCTCATCACAGCCTCAGGGTTTGATATGCTCCGTGTAAAACTTGTCTCTGGTGCATCAGTGTACAGTTGCTGGGCAACTCCGCCATTTTTGTCCATATTCTCTTTGTTCATTTTTCTCTCTTTATCTGCTTTTTTCTTCTCTTTCTTTTCACGTTTGGAGAGTTTTCTTTTAAAACCTGGAGCATTCTCTTTTTCAGAATTTGTTGGGGCTCCCTAAAACAAAAACATAATTTCAACTTGTGAGTGATGACTGCTACACACTTCTCTAATGCAACAAGTTTCATTTATATTAATTACACAGAAACTTGAAATGCCCTGTAAAATTATACCATAGTATTATTATAAACTAACATTTTTCTTGAATAAAACAGGAACTGATAATTAACATATTTCAGCAAAATCACAATGTGGCAACCTTGAAAATCTTGTGTTTTGGTTCATCCAAGATCTTTCAAGCAACCTGTGCAATTGCTTTTCACATATAGGCATGTACAATTGGTAGAGCCACAAACTTAATATCTTAACACTTTAGAGGTCTGGTCGTAAGTAAATCACACAGGAACCTGTTCTGTGCAGACTCCAAACACACATATTTTCAAGAGAATTGCCCTTGTTTCGCTGAATCTCTAGAATCATGAATATTTGAATGGATACTTAGAAAACAGACCATATTGCTACCTTCATCATAAAGTTGTTGTGTCAAAAAGCTTGATTATTTTCAAATATAATACAAAAGGAGTTGTAGATGTGATCGTACCTCTCGGCGCAGAAGAAATCTTCCTTCTCGTACATCTTTTCCCCAGTTGAGCTGCACATAGAGAATTCTTTCATCATCCAACAGCTTTCTCTCCTCTGAAACCAAAGTGACACCGATCAGACAAACATATATGCAAAGGGCTTCTTTCACTTACATTAGCACTTAGAATCTGTCAGCCTGTTGAACTAAATTACTTGTTGTACACTACAGGATTCACCAAGAAAAGTTTTATAATTTCTCTTGGGTCAATGACTTTATTTTACCATATGTTTTCATGAACAACCCAAGTCAATCCTTTGTGAAATTCAATACATGCTGATGCAAAATTTGACAAAAATAAACTATATTTTATGTAACCACACTTGATTAAGCATGTGAAAGGTGGTAACTTATTCATCATACTTTGCTTTGGTAAATTACACTTGGTCTATCATACCAGAATACTGGACCAGTTGCAAACATATTTAATCATCTCCTCTTTCAAACATTTGCTTTTCAAAGAAAGCATTAGGCTAAATGGACAACTTATAAGTGACCAGGCCAGCATTACTGTTATGTGTACAGTGGCACCTGACAGTCACACAGCACAGCAGTCTGGCCGTCATGTAGCCATACAACCCCTGCATAGCATAACCTGCCTACAACAAACCTGAAGACCCAGTTAGAAAAATAGCTATCCATCCTGCTTGAGAAGCACACATGTTCTCTCTTCTATGTCTTCTACAATGTGAGCACCATCACCCACCCAAGAGTTTCTGTGAGTGACTTAATGATCTTTGTTTTTTTAAGTGGTGACAGGAATGTTACCTTTATGATAGCAGTATCAACTGATCAAGTACTACATAAAAAATTACAACTATTTTTCACTTTGGGCAAATTGTCATAAATTAAAGCTAATAAACCACAATATGTGGTAAAAAAGGTAAGTAATTTATGTTTATTTGATCTCCACTTGGATGAAATTGTAATGTTCGCTTTGAGATTCATAAGGTTATTTCTGACCAAAAATGAACAGTGTAGATCCTGATCAGACATAAATTTTATGAACTAATCACAAGCATAACCTAGCCAGCAAAATGCCTGCCATAAAAGTTGGGTAAGAGAGGCACATTCAGATAAAGTTCTTGGCTTCTCTGGAAATGTTAGCCATCACATCTCTGGGTAGGGCATGAAAATTAAAATCTAGCAAAAATAACTGTGTGCATGTGATGATAAGCCTTCATCAGTGGTTTCCAGTTTGCTTAGTTTTTTTGCCTATTCATAAGCAAGCTCATGGTTGTGTAGCTAATTAACAGTAATTTTGGTTGACCTGTTTTCACCTTTCATATGGAATGCGAGAAATGTCATACACTCAGCACAAATATGACAATCCTATGTAGATAGTTACATACTGACAGCAGCATACTGCTAGGTATAGGCTGGTGCATGGTCACTTGTAATTAACTTATTCTTACCAACAACATCAGGACCATAGATACTTTATGGCCAAACATTTATACTCCATTCTTGTCTGGCTAGGACAAATCTACAGTTTGTGTAATTAAACAGTACACCATTATTTCACACTAACACAGCATTCTTGTCTGGTTATGACAAAATTACAGGTTGTGTAATTGTACACCAATTTTTCACAGTTGTTAAACAGTGTGACATTTGATATACTTCATCAGGACAGATGGGATTTAATTATACAGAGGGCTCTACTATTATCAGCAATACTTATTATTTAAAACCAAATTCTCACCCAGGAATGGGTATTACTATGTTTAATAAAGTTAGTTAGAAAGAAATATACTTATTCCAATGACCTGAACTTAGTTTTAATCAGTTTTCAGTATTTATTAAGATGGATAAAAGACCTCTGCCCCAGGTTATAAAACTGAGCATGGAAACCAGTCTCAAATCTCAAGCATCTAATTTGGCTGAAATGGCGACCAGTCTTTGGGATTTCTTGCATTATAGCCCATAAAATATTTTAATGTAATGTATGCATAAAGAATAAATTTCAACTTTATGTTTTGTCAAATATGTAATTGGTTTAATTAAGCTTATTATCACAAATACTTTGATCGTGAGTTATTACAGCGTTAAATCCAATTACATCATTGGACATTCCTTTCAGTCTTACAATTCCTTTATCTAATATTGAAAATAATTTTGACTTTCATTGAACAATCCTATACAATACACTACAAAACTGCATAAACATGGGTGATTTGTACAAATGTTTTATAAGACACTGAAAAAGTGAGAGTGTTAACAGGTTATGTCTTTCTGTAATTTTGGTATATCCATGTTTGTAGGGTTTGTACTGCCAATTCAGGGCTCTCAGTAGAGGGAGACTTGGGAGAAGTGGTCTCCCAGAAGTGACCAGACTTCTCCCTTCTTTGAGCAATGGGAGAAGTCATTTTGTATAGACTATAAAGGAAAAGAATGCTGCTGACTGCAAACTTATCCCAAATTCAGTAAAATTATGAAAAAACTTCTCCCTACTTTCCAAGTCTAGTGAGAGCCCTAGGCCATAGCATGTTTACTGTTAAGTTAATGTCAACTATTTCTGACTAGCTTGCCAGTTTTGATTTTGCATAATTATAATTCTGAGACACAGAGGCACGTCACCGAATGCCGACTTCTAGTTACAAACGCAGGTACAATGTAACTTGACCTGTTTGGAGTAATGAGAGTACAATTCTGGTGAATCCTATCATAGTTATTGTATAAAGAAAAACAACAACAACTGTACTGTAATAATGGATTTTGACACAAGCTCACATACCGTAAACTGTAGTTCAAATTACCAGTATGGGTCATATTTACAGCTGCAGATGGCAGAAATGAACATCAACAGTCACAAGCCAAGACCTATGCTACATGTCAAAAACTGTACCAGAAGGACTCAGAACAAAAAATGTTTTCATTTTATTAATAATAACAACATACCTCCATTGATATGAACTTCAAATAAATTGTATTTGTTGGCAGTTAACATGCGCATGTCAGGTCGGAATTTCTCAACCAAGACAGCAACAACTTCCCTCGTTGTGGCGGAACTTGCCACTCTGATACACTTGGTAACCACGTTGTGATCATCATCTTGAAAGTAGAATCGCACTACCCCATGGAACTCCAAACTCTGAAGCAAACAAGCAAGTAAGGCAATAGAAAAAAATATGTTAGATTCTCATCCCCACCCGCCCCTGTCCAAAACCACCCGCCCCAAAAAAATTTATTGGCAAAAAAATCGGAACATATTCTGTTCCGGACAGAACAGGTTTAAGACCATCCCGGATATATAAAATGTTCATCATTTCAAAGCTTAACGAGGTGATAGTGTCACTATTAAAGACTGGTATGGCTTTTCAAGCAAGAATAGGCACCAACCTGCTACTTCGGTAAGTTGTTATCCTGATTTTTTGGAAGAAATTGAAAAGATGGACTAACATTCTACACCAAAGGTTCTGGTAACTATAAATGCCACTGTCTCAAAATTTTAAGTTAGTTTTTACTTCTGTACTCAGGTATTTCGTTAATAAAAAATAAAAATTAAAAAGTGTCCACCCGCCCCCTTTTTTCCCAAAATCCGGATGAGAATCTAATAATTTATTTTCTCTTGCCTAATTAGTTAGCAAAGATGGCAATGTTTTAAATCAAATTATTTCCATCCTGAAAAAAAATTGAATTATGAAAATGAATCCTGATTCTAATTGATATAAATGATGAAGCAGATAGAATGATTTTGCTTTCACCACACAAAATTCTGTGCGACAATTTATGGTGTTGGTTAGAGATCAAGCTATTTCCAGCTAATAATGCTCATACAGGAATTGTAACATGGTCACACCCAGCTAACTCATTTGATGACACATGTTGTACCCTATTAACATATTGTTTTATGGTTATCAATTACAAGACAAATCTGGATTTGACCACAATCATGTTTGTTAAAATTTAAATTGCTCTACAGAAGAAGATTATTGAGTTGGGGTGGAGGATTATCCCTTTCCTCCATATATCCTCATTTTTACGCATGAGGGACAAGTGCAGATCCAGATCAGCCGGCACATCAAAAAGCGAACAGTTTAGATCCTGATCAAATGGCACAGATGTGCCAGCTGATCTGGATCTAAACTGTTTGCCCATGCAATAAAGGTGTATCTATGGAGGAAAGGGTTATATACCTGTTCCATGCAGTTGCCTCTGTTACAATTATGTTTCCTTCTAACATTCAAAAACCCAAAGCATCCTAAAAGACTCATGATTAGTGATGCACTTGCCCACAAATGATTGTTTACTTAAAAGGTCATCCTGACCACACAAGTCAGTTTTCAATCAACCAGAAAAGTACAGGAGTCACTGTTCATGAACTAGCATACATTAACTGTCCTCATGAATAAATTACGATTTCTAATATCCACTATTAAAATCCACTGATCATGTTACAGATATAGCACCCAAATTATCCTCATGGGATACCATCTTTCACAGAAAATGGCTGCCCTGGGATCAACCACTAAATATAAAAGAATTTCACATTTTACACAAGAATATGCACAGGAAACATCACTATACTGTAAAACAAAGTCTCTACCTATCCATCAACAGTATTACGAACTGATAGGTAAAACATATGTTCAGAAAGATGGGGGTAATTATAACATGAGCTATCTTCTGGGGCAAACTAATTACTTCTTCATTCCTAAGAAAATACTGTGATATATTTTTTGTGGCATTTAAATTCAATGGAGTTCAAGGATCTGGGATCATGATTTTACTCCATGACATGCCTTTTATCAATTGAACAGTGGGTTAGATCCAGATCTTCCTGCACATCTGTGCCATTTGATCTGGATCTATACTCCTTGCATTCTGGTCACAAATAACATATGGAATTTAAAAGTAAACAGTGTAGATCCTGAAGAGATAACTGATCTGGATTTACATTGGGTGCCCAGGCAGTTCACTAATGTATTTTCCCCATGTTTCTATGCCAAAGGTCAAGGAACTTCATGCATATGATCAAAATTAGCCCTCCATTCCCTTTATGACCAATGCCATGCTTGAAATATGAATCGTGAAGGTACTGCCAAAACCCTAAAACATAAATATATTTATTAATTTAACCCTTTACTCCTTATATTTTAATGCAAGTGTGCAGTATAGAGCCAGATCATCTGTGCACTAAGGGTTTTTTATATCTAGCCATATGAATTTACTGTGTTGCCAAACATCCATACCGTAAACCATCAATGATTACAGATTAGAATGTATGGGTGAGCCATCTGATCAGGATCTACATGGTTTGCACATGTGATAAACCCATTATATATGGAGAAAACGGTTTGCAGTACCCAAATAAAATTAGGTATCAAATATTTAAAAAAAGCTGTGAAAGTGTTATTGTAAGTAATCCATCCTTTTAAAAATTTGAAAGTAATATTTCATCCTAGCCCTAGTTACTGAGAGATAAATTTGTAACATGGCAGAGCAGGCACTTCAGAAGTATGCCATAATTATCCACTGCAAATATATGGTAATATTTTGGTATTAAAAGTAAAGATGACAACAGGGCATGGATGATGCATATATTTGTCAAAACATATGAAAAAAACACTTTGATATAAAATTTGAATTAAAAATAATTTTTTAGCATTCTGATCACTTGTTTCATTGATTATGATTACTATTGTATTAATATTGAGTCCACCTTCTTTATGTGATATATCAACATGGTACCGTGATGTGATGATTAATTTTGTATTAGACCCTGATAATCCTGGTGACATTGCACTGACTTAAAGCTTGTCTGTGTAACACTTTTTCCACAAACTTAATACGGTACCATCTATGAAGGCAGGGGTTCCATTTGACCCGGAAGCTCGGGTTTTGACCCGGGAAATTTATAAAATACGCCAAATTGACTCGTCGTAAATCTGGAGCATGCGTCATCATGACCCGGGGCGAATTCGACCTGTGCGTCAATCAAATCAAAAATAACATCGAAATCCCGCCTAACGCAATCACAACTGGCCAATCGTAAACGCCGATTTACCAATAATCAGTCTCGCTTACTGAAACGTTACAACACACCTGTGGTTAGAAAGTTAATTGATGTGTAAACAAATTATCAAGAATTCACGTGCGCCTGTATATTATGATCACTGATGATGGGACCATTATAGAGACATGAAAGGTTAATTGGTTTAATCAACTTTTGTCGAGTAATGAAAGGATTATCGGCGAGTTAAATCATCAAACGTTTTCAGATACCGGCGTGAACGGTAAATGGATCTTTTGTCTTTGAGATCGTAATTGTACAAATTTATAGAAGCTGTGTCACCTTGCAACTGAATTTCGAAGTATTTTAATATTCCTCGGTAATCTTGATTAATGCATCGCGAAAAATGGTTCAGACCCGCTTATTTCAATTCATGTCTGGTGGTCGAAAGCGACCCGTTGAGGATTCGAATGTTGACTCAAAATTCGATTTCGAGAGTTTGCCCGGTACTCCCGTAAAAAGAAATAAAACAGATGATTCAACTGTATTTTTCTCGAGTGCTTCTAAAAAAGTTGTGAGAAAGTTTAACTCCAATTGGCTAATAGAAATTGACTGGCCCGCGCATGAACCAAACAGTGATGGAATCATGGCAATGTTCTGTACATTGTGTAGAAATGGTAAAAAGAAAAACGTGTTTGCAACTAGCGGCAACACAAACTTTCAACACAGTGCTCTTGTCTGGCATACTAAAGCTAACCCCAAACATTTTGTTTTTGCTTGTTGTACCAGAGTGATGTGATTCTTGTCAGTTGTGAGTCAGTTATGTGTGATGTTATTTATTATTGTCCATTGTTCATTTTGTTATTTGTCATATTGTTCAACAATATATGTGAAGGCTGGTAAACATTATTCTATGAATAAAGATTGTGTAAAATTGTGTAAAATTGATTTTAACAGTATTGTTTTTGAGTAAGAGATATAAGCACATATGAATAAGGAAAGCTTTGCAGCAGTCAGTTTCGCACAGCATTGTTTAACGCATAAATGACCCCTGAAAATTTGATGATGACCCCTGAAAATTTGAAAATGACCCTTGAAAATTTAGGCCCAAGGGTCGTTGACACCTTGGCTTTCAGAACCAAGTGGAACCCCTGTATGAAGGTATTATGAATTCTAACAAATATGCATTGTGAGTGCACTTAAGTTAGTGTTTCAGAGCCTCATAGTAAAATTGTAAAAATTTATATATTAACTTCAAATGTATTACCTCAGAAAAAGATAAACTTTCTGCTGTAATAACTTTTATTTGAATCAAACATGGCTTGATGACATTTGAGAAACTTCACATTATTACAGAATCAGATGCAAATCTTTTTATCTGGTTGAATTAAAATTTATAATTTGTATTTGACGGGTCACACGACTTACCGGAATCCACCAAAATTACCGGAATCCAGGGAATCCACTCTGATTTACCGGAATCCACCTTAAAAATGGTTTTCAGAGTTATATTTTGGGAAATTAATATAAGAATCTTAATGTCAGAGCGTTTTAAAGCAATATGCATCTAAATGTGACAGTACATTTGCACCGATCCCATTTTTCTTTGTCATGTACATATACTTGTACATGTACGTATATATGCCATGCACTATAAAATTTCGTCCGGAATCCATCTTAAAACTGATTTTCAGAGATATATTTTTGGAAATTAATGTTTCTATCGTGATGTCAGAGTTTTAAAGCAATATGCATCTAGATTTGACTGTACCAATCCCATTCGTTGTCATATACATGTACGTATAAATTTGCCGTCAAATCAAGATGCACATTGCTTTAAGACGCTCTGACATTACATTACATATATTCATTTCCAAAATTATATTCTGAAAATCATTATTAAGGTGGATTCCGTACATGGCAAATTTATACGTACATGTATACAACAACGAAAAATGGGATCGGTACAGTCAAATTGAGATGCATGTTGCTTTAAAACTCTTTGACATCACGATTCAAGCATTAATTTCTAAAAATATAACTCTGAAAACCATTTTTTAAGGTGGATTCCGGTATATCAGAGTGGATTCCGTGGATTCTGGTAATTTTGGTGCATTCCGGTAAGTCGTGTGATCGGTATTTGTTGATACAAATGATTTAGTGGTGTGTTGGGGACTTAGTTTTGTTACTTTAAACATTTAAATTGCATTTTGACTGAAGACAATTTAAAAATAAATAGATGATATCTGAAATTAAATGTCCGGGGTTTTGCATATAGGTACAAATGGTCAAGGAAGTGACCTAGTGGATATTCAAAGTCATGCAAGCAAAACTTAAATAATCCTTTTGTGACGGCTTGTCGAACACAAAATCTTAAAGGTACCATCTTATTTCTATATTTGTTACTCAGGGTGGTTATATCACAGGACTAAGAATGTCGTGCACACAGTTTTGGCTGCCGTTTTCTCAAACATTCAAAGACAGACTTTGTTTGAAACTTCTTTGAAAGTTAGAGAAAACGGCAGCTGACTGATAATGAAGCAGGGCTCTGCCTAGGCTGAAAATTTAGGGAGAAGTGAGTCGCGATGACTCGCATGCCGCTTTAAAGTACACAAGCATGTTGATTTAAACACTACTGATACTCAAGTTAGTCATTTGCAGCAGCAGCAAATAAAACTTATACTCATTTTAAAAATAGAGAGGAGCAAGTTTATTTTATAACATTTTAATGCTGATATAAATGGAATAGCATCATGTCATGATATACTACATTGTATAAACAAATCATATACTTGTTATAAAATATCTAGCTAATGCTGTTCAGTTCTATTCTTAATCAGTCTCTGTATTCCTGAATTCTTTAATATTTTGCTTAGATTGAATATAGGTTATCAAAATTGATTTTATTTTGCTTGATGTTGCAGGATAATCGCCTCATTAGTTACATAGTTAATTTAATTCAACACTAATACGAAAACCTAGACCACCTTATACATATATCGGCAATACATTTAAAAGAAAATATTTTGGATGATTTTCTAAATAAAAAATTAAAATATTGCATAAGAACAATTGCTGTGTTGATTTTTTAACAAAATTTTCGCATCAGGACTTTAATTAACTGTGTCCTTGTCTAAAATGGCGAAATGTAGTTTCTTTTTATTACCTCCCTTTATTTTATTGCGCTTATTTTTTTTTGCCGATATTTGCTAGATTTTCAATTATTTATTAATGTAACTTTAATCAGTTAGCTGATAGCTTGAAACTATGAAAGTTAAAATCAACTTTAACAGCTTTTCAGTTGTTTGCTTCTTTGTTAATTGAAAGACAATGGGCGACTGTCAGACGACCGCTAACACAAAAGAATGACTATTTTTAACTGGTAATCCTTGTACAAACAATCAATTATGAGACAAGTGGGAATCATGCTAATTGGAGTTAATTGGTAATTGAACACTGACAGACTTGACAGTTTGTTGATGCTGCCATTGGACAAAAGTTAATTCAGCATATCGGCGATCGGCGAATCACTGTGCACGCTCGTATTTTTATTGGTCTAGTGTAGGCGGGCATTTCGTAAATCAGGTGGAGCGTAGTGAACAGATTGAATATCATCAAACAAAATATTATTTTTATGATTTTTGTTAGGGCGAAGTTTGGAAAGTAAAGGCGACGATGTCGCCCGAATCGCCCAGTAGGCAGAGCCCTGAATGAAGGTTAAATGTCGATGAATATGCTTGGTATCTGTCAGCAGGGTTTCACTAACACTTGAAATTTATTAAGCAAAATGATGCACCAATGCTGTTCAATGGAGTTCTTAAATATTATAATGAAAATTGACCAATGGGTTGAAATACACAGCAATCTAAATGAGATATTTTGGGGATTTTAAGGATCAAAATATTGCATGATCATCTGCAGATTAACTGCAATCACTGTATTTACTGCAAAATTACTCTCTTCTCAAGAATTTTTCACAGAAAATCTTGAAAATATGATACAGAATATAGTCTACAATTCTCGTCTGTAAAACTTTCAACTGGAAACTATTTAAAGATTTTTTAATATTTAATTAAACAATATAGTATAATAAACATAATGTTGAGGGTCAAGATATATAATTTCAACAACAGCAGGACATTGGCTTAAAGTTTAAAATTGCCATTTCCCAGAAGTTATGTATTAGGACATAGAAGCAGGAAGTGCACTTATAATTTGGGCAAAATAGCTGTCAACAAAGATTATGCAATTTTGGAAAGGCACATGTTTTCAGCAGTGTTTCAAAATCTTAACCTGTGAATCAACAGTATGTACAAAACACAAACTACATATTATTTATCAAAATCACCAACTTTAAACAGTCTATTGTTGACACACTTGACCTCAAAATTTTGTGTCAGCCATTTTGGAAATTTGTTGACACCTGGTTTACCTGTACAGGTGACATCTTTTATTGTATACCCAAGAAATTGATGTAAGTTAGTGGATATGTTTTGGTCAGTCATAGAACTTAATACAAATACATCTTTACCTCATTTGGTGGAGTCAATTCAAATAAATCGTAGTGTTCCGAGTTCCACTGACTTATCAAGTTTGCAAGTTTTTGACGGTCGCGTATTTCCTCCGGCTTCACCATTTTTGCCGATTTTAATCCGAGAACGAAATAATAATCAACTTCATTTATACACAGAACTATCAAACTTTAAAAATAACTCCAGAATCAAGTTTTCATTCACGAAATCATATTGTAAACACAGGGAATGTTTTTCGTAAGTTCACACCGTTTCAACGGCCTCCCATCGAAATTGGAATGTACTGCGCATGCCCAGTCCGTGATTGATATGCAAATAACTAAGGTGCGCGCTGAGTTCAAATAAATGAGGGGGCTTCTCAAAATTACTTTCCATCCATCTTATTTGTTGTCAGATACACGTAACAAATATCACCCGCCGAAACCAGAGGGATATTGTTTTGGCGCTGTCTGTCCGTCCGGAGTCATATCTTGGTAATGGATGGTCAAATTCTGTTAATCGTAGCACATTTCTTTTGAATAGGGAAATGATGCACCTCAAATGCTGTTTCAACCCACCTATATATGGCAGAATTATGTCCCTTTGTGTCCAAACAATTTTTTTTTCTGATTGGAAAAATATCTATATCATGATACTGTTTGGTAATATTTCAATAGAAATTTCAATGCATTTACATATGTTAAGGAATGATACACACCAAATGTTTGTAAGTATCTATATAGGAGTTACGGCCCTCCTTCACACTTTAAAATTACGATTTATGTTGGTAGACTAAACATTGTTATATCAATATAATAAGTATAGTTTGGTTTGCCATAGTGTCATCAAACTTAGCTCAGGGGGTCCAACGTATTTGGTTTTTGCGGAAAAGTAAGTGAAGGACATGTTCTGTGCGGAACAAAATGGCGAAATATTTCGTTATTTTGTGCATTCCCGGAGATATTTTGACCTGGTAAGTAGGTTTATATCACTGTTACCGAAATACAAATACGCCTACCCGGAAGCCAGACATGTAAGCTCCACTCGGTTTTTAACCTATGTTTCTAGAGGCCTTATCAAAAAAGTTATTGAATGTATAAACTGAAAGATTGTTTGTTTACAAAGTGAAAATAGAAAATTTCGTGACCTGAAACTGCGTTTTTAGTCAAAATATACCGTGCTTTAACCTATTTTAGCTAAATTAACACCGAGTTTCGCATATATTTCTTCACGACGACTTTTTCACTTTACATGGGTACTTAATGACCAAGTTTTTTTAGTTCAAACACCTTGAAGAAATATATGCAAAAACTCGGTAAAAGTTTAGCTAAAATTGGTCCAAGAACGGTATATTTTGACTAAAAACACAGTTTCAAGTCACGCTAGTTTCTATTTTCACTTTGTAAACAAACAATCTTTCAAATTATACATTTAATAACTTTTTTGTTAAGGCCTCTATAAACATACGCTGAAAAACCGAGTGGAGCTTACACATGTCCCTCACTTACTTTTCCGCAAAAACCAAATACGTTGGACCCCCTGTTAGCTGATTGTTGATCATGACAATAAAGGTGGAACGTGACACAACTTTTTTTCGAGTTTCCTCACGAAATTTCCTATAAATATACTGAACAAAAATAAAAAGTATCCACTTTTTATGCTTGTTTTCCCATTACCATATTTTCATTCAATCAGGAACGCTTTGAATGGTGTTTATTTAGTTAATCTCAGTTGTTTTTGAGTTAAATTGTTCGTGAATAAAAACTTCCACACCAAGACCTGAGGAACTGCCAATCGAATAACAATTAATCATGACTTACAAAACACTACATATTCAATTTAAAGGGAGGTAATTGGAAATGGTTGGAATTTCTAGCGTTGTTTATCGAGGACCAGTTGATTTATTTATGAAAATTTTGTGATTTTATTGATCCACAAGAGGTAGAGAAAGTGATTTAATTCCAATAAATGTGAATATTTCAAAGAATCGCTGACATTTTACTGAAACCCATATTACAATAAAGGGAGAGACAACTAAGTTGTGGCTGCAGATTTTCAAGAATACTTTATCCCTTAGCAATGATAACAGAAAAGCATATGTGTACACATATAGAATCTTGAGTTTTCGTTTTCATATTTTACAAAATTTAATATAGGAAAGTGGATACTTTTTATTTTTGTTGAGTATATAATTGAGCATATGCCTATTTGTATGTGTGCATACTTTTTTGGTATTCTTAGCAGTTTCGAAACTACAAGCCTTCTATGTATGCCACTAACGTCACAGTTAAGGTCATCCCACCTTAAAGACACAGATACTTGTTTGATCACTTAACAGAGATCTCTGAGGCCCATTATTCTCAAACTTGGTGGGTTGGTAGATCCGACAAGAGGGTATTGATTCTGAGGTCAACAAGACATAAATCAAGGTCACATGAAGATCGATGTGGTAGGTTAACGGACCTAAAACCGTTCGTTCGTACAACATAAATTTTCATCTACGGAAATACACGGAAAAATCATTTCTTTCATTTGTATAAAAATACAATCCCGTTTTTTTTCGGCAGCTTTAGCAGCAGTTCAGTTTCAATTCCTACTCTGAACCAATTCTGTAATCGATGAGCCACAATTTGAAAACTTCTATTGGCATATACCTTATAGTTGGTTTTTAATCCTTATTGTTTTCAAAAGAAAACGTCAATACATTTTATTGGGGATGTGTTTATTTTTTATTAAAAGCAACAACAAAATTATATTTTAATTTCAAAATGTCAGAATATGATATATTAATGAATATATTTTTATAAAAAGTATCTTCTTGTAAAATGCAAAACAATAAATATTTGTTTACGTGGGAAATAATTCATAAAGGATTATGGTAAAGTTTGTTTCTCTTTCAACATGCGATACGATATGATAATAAAAATCTTCTTATCTTGAATTAAATGTATAAGTGTGATATCCTATTAATATTCTTTGAAAATGATGTTCTAATTAAGAATCGAACCATAAGAATATAAGAGCCATCTGTAAAAATGCCCTATATTCGTTATAAAAAAGAAATATATGCATATCAGGAATCGCCACACTCACAAAACGCAGCCTCCCCACGCAGCGAAAAAGAAGAGAGGAAAAAAATGAAAAATGCATATCAGGAATGGCCACATCCAGCATACACAGCCTCCCCACGCAGCCAAAAAGAAGATAGGAAAAAGAGAGCATGGTATTACAATAATCAGTTTCAAAATAGACGCCACAAACAAATAACGAAAGTGAGAACCAGAGGGGTTACCGCCTTGGAACGGTCAGTGGCAAAACAAATTGCCACTGGGGGTTAAAACCAGGTTCTAGGGTACGAGAGAGAGAGCATGCTTGTTATAAGTATTTCAGTTCAAAGAAGACGCCACAAACAATTAACGAAAAAGAGAACCTTTGGGGATACCGCCTTGGAACGGTCAATGGCAAAACAAATTGCCACTGGGGGTTTAAACCAGGTTCTAGGGTGCACCATCCTCACACTTGCCCCAACAGGTTCTCGTATCACAAAGCAAGTACAAGTTGTCTTGGTGAAATAAATCCAACCCACCCATCGGCTCAACAATGTTGCATGCAAAATCACGCAAACATATAACACAAACGAAGCTAATAGAATTGCAAAGCCAAAGGGCGGGTACTCAATGATCTTACCGAGACCAGATCGAGCTCCTGGAGTAAAATCAGCAAGAACACGATGACAGGGATAAAAGAAACGAATCGAGCTTCTAGGTTCTTTTAAGAAAAGATTTCCCCATAAACCTTCATAAACTCTTAAACCCCTGCCACCGTCGTGCAACCAAAGAGGTAAGCATAATGATCAACTGTAGATGTGTTGATCACCAGACCTGCAGAGCCCTGTAAAATATCATGTTGGTAACCTTTCTTTTTAAATTTACAGATGGCTTTTACGAATAACCGGGAGAAATGAACACTGCCTTTTATCTTCTTAAGTTTGTAAATTAAATCTCCATAAAAACCGGCTGCGAAATACCTTGTTGCAATAGCAATTGTAAGGTTGAGGTATCTTTGAATAATAAAATCCTGGGGTCGAAATGTCTTAAAGATTAGGGGCATTGTGTCGTCACCGGTCTCAAAATATCAGTAGACCGGTGTAACACAATGGATTAGGGGTCGAAATGTCTCAAACATTAGGGGTCGGAATGTCTCGAATATTAGAGGTCAAAATCTTCTTCTTCTTGGCGTTCGCTCTACACGACCACTCCAGCATCCGCGATGAAAGTTGTGGTCCTCCGTAGGTCGTCAACATCTCCATACAGTTTCTGCTGGATTGTTGCACCTTGTGGCCACGTTGCTTTTCGCTCTTGGTCATATCGTTTACATCGTTGGAGGATGTGCACTGCAGTCTGGTCCTCTTCACCGCAGGGACATATTGGGGATGGCACCAATTTATACTTCCTACACATGTTTGCATTCAGTCTGTTATGCCCTGAGCGTAACCTCACCATCATCACCTGCTCTGGTCTGTTTAACATGTGGTAGGCATCTGCTTCCTGTCTGGTCTTTGTGAGAGCCTTAATGATGGTGGCTTTCTCCTTGTATGTCACCTGGTTATCTGGTTGCTCTAACTGGGCTCCTAACCTGGCCAGCTTGTCAGCCTCCTCATTTCCGGGCACTCCACAGTGAGATGGTATCCACTGAAGGGCAACATTGCGGGAAGACCCAAGCTTGTTCACGGCTTGTGCTTGTTCAGGAACATTGTTGTTTTGCAGAGCCTCCAGAACTGATCTTGCATCTGTGAGGAAGACTACAGAGGTTACCTCTTCTGCTGAGTCTTCAATCAGAGAGACTGCCTTCATGAGCGCTTCAGTCTCTGCTCTGTAGTTGCTACAGTGCTTCCCAGTGGCAATGTAATGGGCCGATTTCTGGCCTGAGGGAATGTTATATGAATACCAGCGCCTCCATCCTTAATAGCTCTAGTGGCTGACCCATCTGTATATACATGGGTCCATCTGTCTAAAGGATAGTCTGCGTAGATAGTCGCAAGTGTCAGACTTCTACGGATGGTCTCATTTTCTTGTTTGCCCATGTCAAGTCCAGGAATAGCAAGTGCCACTTTCACTGCAGACAGGTCATTGGCTGTAGGGTTGGTGGCCCAAGGGAATTGTATGTATGTTTAGTTCAGAGGCGTACTCTCTATTCAACTTCTTTGATTCATGTACAAAGCTGGAGCGCTTAAGGCGGTTCTTGGTGAATCCCTCAAGCCTGTTCCTCATGGGGTGATCTGGAAGCGACTTGTACTTGTTTGCCTAGAGAAGGACTTTGGTTTGTCTTCTTTCATGAAGTGGTTGGATTCCAGTCAGTTTCTCCATGAAGGCAATTGGTGTAGACTTGGTGGCCCCTGTGATAATGCGCAATGCCTGATTTTGTACTTTGTCTAAGGCTTGCTGGTTCGTCTTGGCTGTTGTGGACCATGTGGCTGAGCTATATTCCATTGTGGGTCGTACTGTGCCCTGATAGATGGTCTTCAATATTTGCTCATTCGCACCCCAGGTTGTTCCAGCAAGTTTGCGCATCATGGCTAGTTCTACACGGTTGATGTGTGGTTTCCAAGTCTGCCGCTTATCAAATGTGACCCCAAGGTATGTGGCTTCGTCTTCCTCCTTCAGTAGTGTTCCAGCCAGCATAACCTTCCCAGCTTTCTGTTTTGTTGACAAGGTGAACAGTGTGGTAGACGACTTCTCCTTGTTGATCGTAACGCACTAGTCTTCGGCCCATGCTGCAAGTGTGTCCATAGCTCCTTGCATTCTGTATGTGGCTGTAGAGGCGTGTTCTTCTTTGCACCATAGCACCAGGTCATCAGCATAGAGAGCAGCATAAACACCCTTTGGTAGTTCAGACACCAGGTCATTGATGAAGACCAGGAAGAGTGTCGGGGACAGGACTGCACCTTGTGGGACACCATGGCGTAGCAGACACTTCCTACTGTTGGCTTGGCTCAGGCTGACTCTGGCTCTTCTGTTGAATAGATACGAGTTGATCCATTGCAGCATGGCCCCACCAACTCCATTCCTCATGAGCTTCACTTGTAGCCCTTCTGTCCAGACTTTGTCGAATGCTCTCTGTAGGTCGATCCATGCTGTAAGGACCACCTTGTTTTCTTGAAAGGCATCTTCGACTTCCTGTGCTAGGTATGTAGTCTGGTCTTCTGTGGAACGAAATTGTCGGAAACCAGCCTATTCAGATGCCAGCAGGTCGTTGGTCTCCAGGTACCACTTCAGGCGTGCATTTACAATCCTCTCCATTGTCTTTACTACACAGCTGGTGAGGCTGATCGGACGGTAGCTGGCTGCCTTCTTTGGGTCCTTCCCTTTCTTGAGTATAGGGATCATTGTCGCCTCTCTCCAGATCTGAGGTAGCTGCCCTTGTTTCCAGCTGTAGTTGTAGATGTCCAGGAGTTTGCACATTGCTGTATTGCCCAAGTGTGACAGCATCTCGTTGGTGATACCGTCTGGACCTGGAGATTTTGTGGTCTTCAGCTGTCTGAGAGCTGTCTGTAGCTCGTGTAGTGTCAGGCGCGAGTCCATACACTCTGACGTACTCTTAGCTGTTTTCCTGTCCCTTTGTTCTCTTCTGGCTTCTCTCTGTCGTTCTCTGTTGATGGGGATGTCACTGACATCTCTGTAGTTTTCTGCAAAGACATTTGCCGCTTGTGTGCCCATTAACAGCTCTCCTTCCTCTTCCAGGGTGACTGGGCCTCTCGCTTTGTCTTGGTCGTCGTTCAGTTGTTTCGTTAACCTCCACAACTTACGGCCATCTCTCTCGAGGTTAAGTGAAGCTGTCTTGTTTCTCCATCTCTTTCTTTGGGCCTCTAGCTTATGCCTGAGGAATTTGGCCTTTGCATGCTGTAGGTTGAGGTTTGCCTCCTGTGAGGGATTGTTTTCGGCTTCCAGTCTGGCTTCGGACAACTTGGTTTGCAGCTACTCTAACTGCTCACTCCAGTATGGCTTGAAGTCTTTCCTCGCACCTCTAGGGATGGACTGCTGTGCTGACTTGAGGATACATTGATTGAAGTCTCTGACTAGGTTGTTTATGTCTCTGTCTTCAACTCTGATGTCTTTGCAGAGTTCATCACTCACAGACTGGAAAAGGGACCAATCGGCCTTCTTGTAGTTCCATCTGGGTAGGCTAGATGACGTAGAGACAGTGTGGTCCAATATGAGGTGGACTGGGCGATGATCACTGCCTCCGAGCTGTTCAGAGACTTCCCTCTGGACATGTCCATGTATGACGTCAGTACAGAAGGCAAGGTCAGGCGTTGATTTGTGTGACATCTTCTGGAGTAAAAAGTTGGGGGATCCTCCGGCTGATTGATGAGGTTCAGCCTGTTGTCATCCTGCCAGGTTTCCACTTCCTCTCCACGGCTGTCCAAGTGGTTATATCCCCAGCTTTGTGAGTGACTATTGAAGTCTCCAACAACCATGAAGTTTGTTGCCTCTGTTGGAATATGGTCTAGGGATAGAGCTTTGTCGTTTGGAGAGTATATGTTCACAAGAGTCAGTTCGAAGTCATTCTTTCTGAGGCTCAGTGCTTGGAATTCCGAGTCATCCATATGCGTTTTAGTCTGGATAGCATTGATGTTGTTCCTGACTAATGTCATGATGCCTCCTTTCTTTCTACCAGCCTTGTCGCTTCGGAAGCACTGGTATCCTCTGACCTTAAAGGATTTCGCTGGTTGCAGGTGTGTTTCCTGAATGCAACAGACATTAATGTCGTTCTCATGAAGGAAGTGCTGTAGTTCAGTATTTTTGTTGAAGACTCCTTCTGCGTTCCAATGCATCACTTTGAAGTGTTGCTGTTGGACTTTCCTCCTCCTTGGCTTGTTGTAGCCCTTTGTTCTCCTCTTGGTATGATAGAAGGAGTGACCCCCAGTAGCTTTGGGTGGACTCTGTCGAGACTCAGAGCCCGGCACTGTATTTTCCTGGAGGGATTCCAAAGATCCAGCACCACATCGATGAATACCATATGATCGTGTAGTCATAGCGTAGTTACGTGATGCCATGGTTTGTTAGAGAGTGCCAATGGCCCAGCATCTCCGATTTTAACTCTCTAGGTTGATTAGGGTTACCTCTCCCAAAGCCTTTGTCGACCCAACGACTGACCACAAGGCAGTGGTGTTTTTTGGAAGGGTTGTCTCCCTTGGTTTGGAATAAGAGTTTTCCTTCTCCTAGACAGACTGCCTTCCCTGGCTAACGAGCTCCATCTACCCGAAGCAGTGGTTATGGCGCCACAGGTCCGCCTTCGCCCCTTCTCCTGTTAGTAGTAGCAGGTCCGCCGGGCTAGTTACAAGCCACGCGTGCAGGCCAGGAGCTGGACTTGGTAGTCAGAGGCTATATTTTACGCAAGCCATTGGGAGCACTTTTAAGCAATGGGAGCCACCCCCGGCGATGACAACCCTTGGAACCCAGAGGTCAAAATGAAAGGGCACTTCTTTGAAAATGATGGAAGGTTTATGCATCTTAGAATCATAACATCCTGGGGTCGAATTGCCTCAAAGGTTAGGGGTCGGAACGTCTTAAATATAACCAACAAAAAAGTACTGCACACAAGTGTTCTTTTGTGAAAATTTTATAATGTAGCAAATAACTGGTATAAATACTTACATTTGTGTTAAGACTATTTGTTTGCGGAGTTAAAGACGAAAACAGAATAAAAATTCATTGGTAAATAACCAAGAAATATCAGTTTGAGTATGACAGGGGTCAACAGTCAAAAGTTGCAAAATTTGATGTATCAAAGTAGAGGTGTGAAATCTATGCAATCGTCTGTTTTATAGCAATTATAAGCATGCACTGTGATGATGGCAGCAGGAAGTAATCAAAAGTTGATACCATGCAATTCCAGAATAACATTCAAACTGAAAATTTGACCCAAAGGGTAAAGATATGTCAAATCAGTTTAGCGATGATTCGAACAGTTTCCATTCTGTATTAACGTTTCTTAGCATCATATTAATAAAGTGTATAAAAACAACCAAGAAATTCAATTAACACCCAATCTTATTTGAGAAAAACACAACTGCATTGTTTGTAATTCAAATTAATTTATTTCTTACTGTCACCAAGGAAGGCCGGTGTTGTTCGACATTTGCCATGACGGTCAAATTAACCTCCTAGACGTATTTCTAAAAGAAGAGCACGTGCACTGGGCAGCTAGTTGATCTACCTGGTATTCTTGTTCACGATTGGAAACTTATTCCAAAATTGAAAATGCCTGGATTTTAGAACTCCATAAAAGTAAGGCTTGGAAGAATGCCGGGTTCATCTTGGTGGATTTACTCACTATTAATTTATGATTTTTGCAACTTTTGTGTAGTAACCCCTGGTGACTTTAACAATGGATTGCTTATAAAGTGGTGATCGGATTTTATTTCTGACTTTTTTACATTGTTAATGTTGAATGGCTGTTTTATTTGATAGGTATAATTTTGTTGTGATTGGTGAAATTAAAAAGATATTTTATAAAATGTCCAAGTGTGCAGAACTTATTTTGCCGAGTATATTAGAAATGTCTCAAAGATTAGGGGTCGAAATGTTTCGAAGAAAAGGGGTCGAAATGATAAGGCACTTCCTTGAAAATAACGTAGGGTTTAGGTTAGTCTCAATAATTCGACTGCAAGCACAGACCCATTATCATACTGACTTTTTACAGATGTCTGTCCATCGTATATATAGAACAGCTCTTGCGCACAAATAGTTGGGCTAGGTTTAGGTATCTTAAAATAATAACATCCTAGGGTCGAAATGTCTCAAAGATTAGGGGTCGAAATGTCTCAAAGATGAGGGGTCAAAATGTCTCAAAGATTAGGGGTCGAAATGATAAGACATTTCCTTGAAAATTACGTAAAGTTTTGGTATCTTATAATCATAACATCCTGGGAAATGTCTCAAAGATTATGGGTCGAAATGTCTCAAATATTAGGGGTCGAAATGTCTTAAAGATTATGGGTCGAAATGTCTCAAATATTAGGGGTCAAAAAGATAAGGCACTCATGTGAAATTTACGTAAGGTTTAGGTATCTAAGAATCATACCATCCTGGGGTCGAAATGTTTCAAAGATTAGGGCTTTGAAATGTCTCAAATATTAGGGGTCGAAATGTCGAAAATGATATATATAGATACGAGTGTCAATTATTTTATTATTTAAGTTCGATAATAATGTCAAAAGTATAAAAAAAAATTTTTATTCTGATTAGAAAAGGCACTTCTTTGAAATTTACGTAAGGTTTAAATATCTTAGAATCATAACATTCTGTGATCGAAATTTCTCAAAGATTAGGGGTCGAAATGTCTTAGGCCTGGGGCCAAATGTCTAGGGTTAAAATGTCACATGAGTTTTCTTAGGGTCGAAATGTCCAGCTACCCTTTTACAATATAAAATTGATATTTTTAAATTATATATGTTTTTCATTTCATTAAAATGGTGACCCGCAAAAGGCACAATATAACTTTACAAATCACCATAACGTTTCTTTTCGATTTCATATTTGTATACCTTGGTTTAGTATCCATTGTTAATAACCTCGTGCAAAGTCTCATTCAAACCTAGAACGTTCACACTTTTTTCAAAAACTGTAGTAATCGTCTTAAACACCAGGGCCTACTTCATATATTTTTGTTCGTATTTTTATATAATGATTATCCAAACATAAATGATGCGGTTGTCAAAGGTATGCCACATACTAAAAAGTCAGTTTCCGGCCACGCAAGCCACATAATGCTCCCCAAATGTCAAAATGTGTGCTGTTTAGTATCAGCTGTTGCTCATGCAGCTGTAGCAGGAACATAAGATGTTGTATTTATAAGATATTTGATTATTGTCGCCACGTCCTTGAACGACTGTCGTGAACCAAAGGTATCTGAATGCCTCCTGGCTAGCTCTTGCACTAAATGTTTAGAATAAGAAAAACAATTTAGGAGAAAGAAAACACCTTTGTTTTTAAAAATGAACATTAAAATTAAAAGTACATGTTTGATAAACCAAAGAAGAATTATCGTTTACATCGTTTATGGCCTACCACACATGTACTATGAGCACCAGATGTCGAGCATTCGACTGCGAAACGGGCTACTAGAGCATATCGCCACTGCCGACTCCCACGAGGGTTTCAACGGAGTGCTGGTCACTCCACAGTATAAGAGCGAAGACTGGTTTTGCTTGATTTTACCTACATGAATTTTAACTACATATTCCCACGTCCATGTACCATACACCTTACTGTGCGACAATTCCCAAATGTCCCAGTGTGTGGATTTTATATGCTATTGGAAAAATCAGAAGAACGCAAAATTTACTATCCCCTGCCCCAACTAATCACATATTTGCTATTTCTGTTATTCACATTTAGGATAAATAGTCCCTAGACAGGTTAACAATGTGGTATCAAATTTTCATCAGCAACATTATGCAAACAGCTACTTATCACTTATTTGTTATCAGAAATTAACAACCATCCAAAATTCGAAATGAAGTTAAGCAATGTCTGACAAAGTACCACTGTTGCAGTGAAACATTCTAACCATGCTGGTACTTTAGAGTACAGTATCGGTTTTTGTTCCAACAAAGCACGCACCGGAAATCGATTCTAGTAATGAGATACAGCCATTTTGAGAGTTGAAAGATATAATTAGTCCTTTAAATACAACAGAAAATGGCATCTGCTGGCGGTAAAACAACACCAAAACCTAGCCCAGAAGTTAAAAAAGAACCAACTCCAGCTGTAAAACCGGAGCAAAACGACAGAAAACCACAAAATACAGACCAGAAGAACGACAATGATCAGGAAAATCAAGATCATAAACCAGGTCCAAATAACTTTTAACAAATTGATGCTCTTAACTATCACAACAATAAATCAATTTGATAAGAAATTTTCACCCGTTTTTTAAATTTTTTTACATTGGCAGATGGTGTTTTTAGCGCTGTGCTGAATGGAGGTCTTCCCAAAGCAAATGATCAGGTCTAGGAAACGGCTGTTTTTACAGACAGTCTGTAAATTAACAGACTGTCAGTTTATTTATATATATTCGAATGTTGACGAGTGACGTCACACGCACTTGCTACAGTTACCTGCGCACAGGCTGGTTGGCAAAAATAGCGTATTACGTAGTGTAATCAGAGCGTAAATATTTGCATAAATAAATAAATAATAGACATGCCTGTCAGTTGTAGCGCTCCAGGATGTACAAAAAGGTACAAGAAGGAATCAGATATTTCGTTCTTTCGGTTTCCAAAGGATCAAAAGAGACTGAAAAAGTGGCAAATTGCGATGAGAAGGGTATGTCTCACCGGTATCAGGACATCTCGACCCCTTACCATTTCCACCCCTACTTATTTCCTGAGACCCCCTTGATTTATGTTTTTTAAATGTATTGTAATATTTTTTGTTATATTACGTTTCGCATATTACAAATTTTTTTTTTCCCTTAATCTGAAATATTCTATAGCTAATACCTTTTTCGCTTAATCTGAAATATTCTATAGCTTAGATACCTTTTATCCAAATAATAAGTTAAAAAATCAGGTTTAATTTTAATAATTTATTTAGCTTTTTTCATAAAACATATATTTTTGGTCCTTTATAGCTTTATCTTCAATTAAAACTACTATTCCGCTCTGATTGAGGAGAATTCTTGTCGAGAGTAGTCATTGTTTGGTTTACCTAGCGGTTCTGGAAATGATATTTTGCCAACCAGGTACTGCGCATGCGCGTAAATATTTGGATGTAAACAATAACAATCAACGTTCGTATAAAACATCCGTAAATTTATGAACAAGGGTTGTATCAAAAGGTGTCAAAAATTAAAATCTTGGTTCTACACCACACTGGGATAAAAATGAATGAAAATCTACAAATAAATTAGTATTTCTTATTGTAAATAAACATAACTTTTTAAAAGAGATCATTATTATGTTCAAATAATTATGTGAAATGTTGTTAGGTCATCGATGACTATGTTGGAGAGGAAATACCAGTGTGAACAAACTTCAACCATTTATATTTATGTCCTATGCTATGCTCTTTTCTATCAGAATCAACAAAAATGCTTTAGATTTAAGAATTTCTAAAATGAGCCAACTTTTGTATCAACCCTTGTCCATAAATTTACAGACCGATTTATCTATAAATAAACTGACATTCTGTAAATTTACAGACAGTCGATAAAAACAGCTGTTTCCTAGACCTGATGATATTCACAGTTCACTCCTGGTCCAGCAGACATTTTTCCCAGTGGGACACATACTTTCCAAAATATCTAAAGAAATTGTATAAAATATACCGAAATACATAGCAAGCAAGAAACTGGGATGCAGTGAGCAGGAGTACAGCCGTTAAATAGGGCCAAAATTAAGAAATGTAGGCCGAAATACATAGCAAGCAATAAACTTGGATGCAGTGAGCAGGAGTACAGCCGTTACATAGGGCCAAAATTAAGAACTGTAGGCTGCAATTCGTAAATACAAACATCCTGCTGACTGTAAAACATAGAAAATCACAATTACATGTGACGTAGGCAGTATTGTTATTTCGAACTCAAATTGCATGCTTCAGTTGTTTTTTTCATTGGAAAGAGGACCTGGCCTTTCAAATGGGAAAATTATGCACAATATTTGTTTATTTTAGTTTAAACCTGTGGCAGAGTTGGGTCCCTTTCTTTATATTGACTATTCAAACACTCTCCATGGTTTCCTAATTAATATAAATATTAGATTGAAATGAAGTCCCTTTCTGGACAAGAAATCATGGATTTTGATCCTTTCTTGTTGACTTGCTTTTTGTTATGCCCCCACAAAGTGGGAGGCATATAGAGTTGCACTCGTCCGTCTGTACGTCCGTACGTCCCCAAATCTTGTGGCATCAACTCCTCCTAAACTATAAGGCGGATTTCTTTCAAACTTGCACAGATGATCAAGCAGGATGTGTAGATGATTGTGAAGAAAGGATTTTTTCCTCCGACTATTTTTACCAGAGTTATGGCCCTTTGTTAATTTCAGTAGTTAAATCTTGTGGCGTCAACTCCTCCTAAACTATAAGGCGGATTTCTTTCAAACTTGCACAGATGATCAAGCAGGATGTGTAGATGATCGTGAAGAAAGGATTTTTTCCTGCGACCATTTTAACCAGAGTTATGGCCCTTTGTTAATTTCAGTTATTAAATCTTGTGGCGTCAACTCCTCCTAAACTACTAGGGGGTTTCTTGCAAACTTGCACAGATGATGAAGCAGGATGTGTAGATGATCGTGAAGAAAGGATTTTTTCGTGCGACCATTTTTACCAGAGTTATGGCCCATTGTTTTTTCAGTAATAATATCTTATGGCATTAACTCCACATTTACTTTTGGACAGATTTCTTTATAACTTGCACACATTATCAAGCTGGATGGGTAGATGATCATAAAGAAAAGATTTTTTCCTGTTGCCATTTTTACCACAGTTATGGCCCTTTGTTTATTTCACTTACAAAATTTTGTGGCATCAACTCCACATTTTCAATTTAGCTGATTTCTTTCAAACTTGCACAGATGATAAGACATGATGTGAAGATTGTTGTAAAGGACATTGTCTTGCAACAATTTTCACCAGAGTTATGGCCCTTCGTTTATGTTAGTTATTAAATTTTGTGGCACTTACTCCTCATTTACTAATCATGATCACCACATGTTCTTAATACCTGGTACAAAATTTTGTAACAAATGTTGTTGCAGCAGTGGGGGCATCAGTGTCCTGAGGACACAGTCTAGTTTTTTTCAGAAATTAATTTGAAAATGTTAATTTTGTCCTTATAAATAATTCAAGATAAATCATTATCTAGGTGGTCCACGAAATCAAAATCGAGATAACAGATTCCAACACAGAGGTAGAGGAGGGCGACATCCAAACCAAAGATTTAACCAGCGTGGGGGTAATCACAATCGAGATGGTAGAGATGGTCAAAGGGATTATGGAGGAGGAGGAGGGACACCACAATATATGGAGCAAGGACAGAGCATGGGAGATTTTATGGGGGAACAAAATGATGGTCCTAAGGAACAGAAAAAATTCACAGGGAGATGCAGATTATTTGTTGGAAACATTACCCCAGAAACAACTGAAGAACAGTTTAAAGAAATGTTTACGCCATATGGAGAAGTATCTGAAGTATTTGTGAATGCAGGACGAGGATTTGGCTTTATTAGATTGGTACAGTATTATAATTTGCTAGCTTCCATGTTTCAACTCTTTATGTAGTCTTTGGTTTAGTCTGTGGTTAAAAAAATAAGGGAGTTTAATGAACCATTTTTTGTCTAAAAATATTAAAGATTACAAGGATTTTAGATGACTGTGATTAAGATAAAAGATTTATGGCCAATTGGATATTCTTATTCGCTGAGATATAATATTTTTATTTTTGAAATCTCTTTTCAATTAAAAGATAAAGCATAAGATGCACTTATTTAATTATTCTCTGTATTGTTTGTATTTGTGCATTTCAGGATTATAGAATAAATGCAGAAAGAGCAAAAATGGAGCTTGACGGGCAAATGCGCAATAATCGTGTTCTACGTGTACGATTTGCAACTCATGGTGCAGCTTTGAAAGTCTTGAATCTTTCACCATTTGTCTCTAATGAACTGCTGGAACAAGCATTCTCCCAGTTTGGGGAGCTTGAAAGGGCGGTTGTGTGTGTGGATGACAGAGGCAGGTCATGTGGAGAAGGTATTGTGGAGTTTGCCAGGAAGCCAGGTGCCCAGGCTGCTCTGAAACGCATAAATGAGGGCGTGTTTTTGCTATCTGCGTAAGTGAATTGATAGTTTTAAGGCTTTTGTGCAAAGTTGTCTGGTGTTTTCAGGATTTTTGAAATTTGCTTAGATATTATGTAATTGCAAGACAGTTATATAATAAATACAATGAATACTTTGGATTTTGTTGAAATAATGGCCATGTTCACCTGAACAATCATCTAGTATTGTTGTTTTTCTTAGTTTTTTGATTCTGAATAACATTGGTCTCTCTTCTCTATGTGTTATAATTTGAGCTTTAATGGCTTCAGATACCCACGGCCAATCCGAGTAGAGATGTTGGAACAGCGGGATGAGGAAGATGGTCTTACTGAGAAGTTTGTGCAAAGAAACGATGGCTTCAGGAAGGACAGGGAGAAGGAACCACGCTTTGCACCACCAGGCTCATTTGAGTTTGAGTTTGGCTTAAAGCACAGACAAATTGATGATCTAGAGCGAGAGAAAATAGAACGAGTAAAACAAGAGATGGAGAATGAAAGAACTAGGCTTGCTGAAGAAATGGAGACTGCAATATTTGATTACCAAGCTGACCAGATCAGACAAGGTATGAAATACATTGTGAACACAAGTAGGTTTGGGGCCAAAGATCATAAAACTGATATTGGAGATCAGTCTCTAATCTGATGCAGCTGAATAGAGACATGTCTCCATTTCAGCCTGTCATATATAATTATATGGTCAAATCAAATCATAAAATATGATAATCTTTGCAGTGCACAAGTACCATGATGCTACATTAAGTATTTCCATTATAATTCCCTTTTAAAGTTTTGTAAATATAAAGCTTATTTTGTGCAGTTCTATACAACTGTAAAAGTGATTCTTGAAATAAAAATGAAAGGCAGTGAGTCAAGTCAGAATTTTGCTTCGGCTGCCAGGGTGTAGAGCTGGTTACATTAACTATATATAGTGAAATTTTGAAATCTTTACCAGCAGCCTGCAAAATTTCATTTTTTTAGGGATTTTCTATCTGCCAAAGTGTTTGAAGTGATATTAGTTTGTAAAAAAATCATGGACCCCAAGGGGCATGGCATCGTTTTCTGTCTAAAAGGATAAAATTGAAAAATCTGCCTTGCCAATTTGTAAAATGCTTCCCAGGATTGTATCTTGGGCGACCTTTACCAAATTGTTTAAACTGTTCTTTCATAAATAATTTGGTTGCAAGTGGGTTGGAATTTTTCCCTATTATTATCTTTTTAATGATCATACTTACAATTCATTTTAATTGTTTCATAATTTAAAAGTGATCTTTTCTGAAACTAGAATGGCCAGAACTTAGATAATTTGCGTGTATTCATGTTTCCATGTTGGGGCCATCATGAATCTCTTATTAGATTATTATTATTTTTAGTTGAACATAATAAGCCCATACTGTCTGCTTGGATTTATGTTGTAGACTTGTTAAGACAGCAGGAAGAGTTAAAGAGACTTGATGAAATGAAAAATGAACATATGAGACGTCGACAAGAAATGGACATGAGGTAGGTCCTTGTGTATTTGCTGATTGTATTGTTTACTGACCAACATGCGACACATGTAGATCCAGATTAGCAGGCATGACTGCTGATCTGGATCATCTATGGTAGCACATGCTTAAAACATGTATTTATGGAGTAAAGGGTTAATTAGAAACACTTTAATTTAATATTTGTTTTAAGTTTAATCATTTAAAATAATATCAGTAAGTTAAAAAATTTGTTAACAGCCTCCACCAGAACTCGACAATAACTAAGATTAGGATGAATTCTTGAAGTAGCCTGATTTAAAGGCTTATGGTTGAAGTCCCAGCAAACCTGATATTTACCAAGTTTACACTAGACAATTTTGCTTTATTTGTTCCAAGCTTCCTTAGTTTGTCTTTGACATCGTCAATTTTCAAGTTTTGATATTGTAAGAAATCATTTTGCACTGAATATTTTGCAGACGACAGCAGCAGATGCCTGGAGGTTTGGGAGATAGGATGGGGGATAGGATGGGAGACAGAATGGGGGACAATCTGAGACAGGAGGAAGAGAGACGTCGCGAGATGATGATGAGAGCTTCTAATGCAATGAGTCGTGAGCGTGATGGAGGAATGAATCCGGGACTGAACCGAGGACCTGGTGCTCGAGGAGAGGACATGATGAGAGGAGGAGTGAGTATTGCTTATACATTGTAACAGATTTGAAACAGTTGGACAGTTGTTACTTTATTTTTAATGGATTTGATTATGAATTTTAATGCAGGTTTGTAAAATCATTCTTGGTGTTACAAAATTAATTATTAAAAGTTAGAGAATTCATTGACCCATAGTTTTTAGCTTCAAACCACCAGTTCTTACTTTTTATACGCCCGTTTGAAAAACGGGACGTATTATGGGAACACCTGCGGCGGGCGGGCGGCGTCCACATGGTTTCCGCTCCCTAAGTCAAAGAGTTTTCATCCGATCTTTATCAAACTTAGTGACTATGTTGGTGAGCATAATATCTCGACCAAGTTCTATAACCAGCCAAATCCCCCCAGGCACTCCTGAATTATGGCCCTTGAATTGTCCAAAATTACTGTTTCCGCTCTCTAAGTCAAAGAGTTTTCATCCGATCTTTATCAAACTTGGTGAATATGTTGGTGGACATAATATCTCGACCAAGTTCTATAACCAGCCAAATCCCCCCATGCACTCCTGAATTATGGCCCTTGAATTGTCCAAAATAAGGGTTTACGCTCTCTAAGTCAAAGAGTTTTCATCCGGTCTTTATCAAACTTGGTGAATATGTTGGTGGGCATAATATCTCGACCAAGTTCTATAACCAGCCAAATCCCCCCAGGCACTCCTGAATTATGGCCCTTGATTTGTCCAAAATTACTGTTTCCGCTCTCTAAGTCAAAGAGTTTTCATCCGGTCTTTATCAAACTTGATGAATATGTTGGTGGGCATCATATCTCGACAAAGTTCTATAACCGCCGAATCCCCCCAGGCACTCCTGAATTATGGCCCTTGAATTGTCCAAAAACTGAATTAGCGGTATCTGCTCTCCAAGTCGAATAATTTTCATCGGATCGTTACGCAACTTTGATGATCAGCATTTTGACGGGCGTATTTTGTGTCAGTTTGGCACTCTTGTTTATATTAATAATAGTTTCATTATCTCAAATATTTTTTTAGTTCACAGTTGATTTATAATTTTTTATAATTATAATGAAATTGATATAATATTATGGGATATGTAATGTTGTTTGTTGAACTATTTATCTGGTAACCTATTTGTGATAGCATGACAGTTGTATATAATTTTACAATCTTATTGTTTGACAGCCTGGTGTGCCAGGAGGCCCAGGAGGTATGAGGGGAGAGAACCCGGGTAATCAGCGAGGACCTGGTACCCCACCTATGCCTCCACCACCAGTACCACCTGGTATGAACATGGAACCCAACAGACCAGGGGTAAGATTTAAAAAAAATTATTAAGCAACAAGTTACTTTTAAGCTTCAAAGCAGCTTCTAAAGAGTAAACATACCCTACTTAAATTTAAAAAACCAAAGGCTGATAACAACACAAGAGACTTTAATATTTTAGTGTTTGCTAGCAAAAAGATATTAAAAATCTGTAACACATGCCTGATTACTGGAACTTTGGACAGTTTAGGATGCTTTTTTGGTGCCAGACAAACAATTTTGTGGTTAACATTAATTATTTAAATGGAGATGTTAGTTTAATTACTTGTATCTATCATATTCTAAATCATGACAACAGACTTCTAAAGAAACATTAATTTTTACATAAAATTTGTCACAAAATTGATTAATTTTGTGAGATGTCATGTGACACAATAAAAACAAAAGAATAACTAGATTCTAAGAAAGAAAATTGGAACTTCAGAGAGGTTCTTTTGTTGGCCAGGGTGGCAACATGGAAGGCAGATTTGGTCCCGGAATGCCAGGTTCGAGCCCAGTACATGGAGACATGGAGAGACCACCACCGGGTATGCCAGGCAACATGAAGGGTGATATGGTAAGTACAGTCTGCTATTATTTCAGAGATCACCAGTGGAGTGTTGGAGTACCTATGTTCGGACGTTAATGTTTCTTTCTTACTTCTCTCAAAGCATCTTTTGTTGTATTTCTGTATGGAAAGATTTTGACTGAAAACTCTAATGTACCTGCTTTAATGTTTGATTTTGGATAGACATTTATGGTTATGGATGTTACTTATTTCATCTTCTTGCATTACACAATCAAGAGAACAGAATAAATACTTTAACCAAAGACCTAATTTTGTGCTGAAAATTCTTCATAATAGACAAAATTGCTTGATATTAGATTCGTCTTTGTCTTGCCGTAGTCTAGAAAAATACAGAGTTAAAATACCTCGATTTAGTTGTCAATTGGTCTTAAGAAAAAATGTAAAAGTTGTTCTGTTATTGCACAATTAGTAATCATTGTTATCAGAAAAAAAAACAGTTTTAAACAGGTCTTGACTTGAAAGCAAAATTAATTATTATGTAGAACATTGTGAGAACTACTGGATGTTTGACTTAAAACTGAAATTTGTTTTGAAGATGTAACGGATAAAAGTATTGAAATTTTGTTTTTCTGTCAGAAGTATGAGTGATGTTTATTGTAACATATATGAAAACATCATTGGGTAGAAATAGAGTGATTTGTCCCAGATGTTGACTGAAAGTAAAATAGATGTTGCTTGTACTTGGGTTGAATATAAATTAAAGTCAGTGAAATAGAAATTTGGGGTAGTGTTAAAAAATGTGCTCAGTGTGTTTTGTTATAATTTTTTTTTAGTTTCATCTCTGATGCTATGTGCTTGGTGTTGATAATTTATAAATCTCATGATTTGAATGTGGATTGAAATGGTTTTTTTTGGTACTGCACTGACTGTTTTAAGAGTTGCAGTACAATCCAGAACTTGTTTTTGTTGTATTACACCATCTACTTGTTCAAAAGAGGAACAGGTCAGATGTATGTTAAATCTGCTTTATAGGAGACGAGTTGAAACCATGATCTGCATTTATTGTACGGTCTCCACTGGCGTACTTTTATATCTTAAAGTTTGCAGTTCTTGTTGCAAATCGCTGTTATTTGAGACAGCTTTTATATAAAACAGATTTTAATTGAAGATTGTGAAATGATGACAGATGATAATTATTTGCAATTTCTGTTCCACTATATTTGAAGAATTGTGTATGTGTTTACTTTGATGAAATAGGCCATTTGGTCATAAATTATTGCAAATATTACAGAAATGTAACGGTGAAGCTATCCATTGAATCCCATAAACTGACATACTTCATTTCAAATGATGTTTTGTATTGTATTTAAAAATCCAAACCTGTGTGAATTTTTAATTCTGCGCTAAAATTAACTGTTTAAAATACCAAAAATTATTTTACAGTTTGAAAAGAAAATTATAAAAAAAAATATGTATTCAGAATTTCCTCAGTAGTGTGCTATGGAAACAATATTAAAATATCCTGGTCTATTCATTGCAAATATTACTGTGGTAAATTCAAGTGTACACTAAGCTAGAAGATGATGTAGACCTTTAATCACATATTGTTTTTATTGAGGCACGCTGTATGTTGAAACTGAAAATATAAATTAGTGGATACTTGAGTATGATGCGTTTGGAATGAAGTTTAGTGGGGATAAAAGTCATTCATTACAAGAAGTATATACAAACTTTGATTTTAAATGAGCTAGAAATTGTGTATGTTTTTCTTTCATTTAAAGAATTTCCCTGTTTTAATGAATACAACTTTTAATTAATAGTTGGACAGTTGCCATTCCAAAAGTCGTATACAACTTTGATGATGACAAACAAATTTTCATTTCATCCGTTACTTTGTAATTTAGAATCTTTTTTCTCTGAATTTTGCGAACAGACTGATGATGTTTTTTAAAAGCTTTGCCACTGTAGTGATCCCACCTCTTGAAATGATACATTATAGTTAACTTAGAACTACAGAACTACAGTTTTGTAGTCAATATGCTGAAACCTTAGATGTGACTTCCTGTTTTCAGGTGCAAAATTAAGATGCAGCTATGAAAACAGATTACTAATCATCATGAAAAAGGAAAACAATATCAGTTTGATAGCAAAATTTGTGTAGTTTTTGTAAGCTGTTGTTGATATTAAAATTATGTAATGTCCCAGGGTATTTGATGCACAAAACTGTTGAATATTTTATGTGAATTATCTCCCTTTGCCTTTTTAAATGCCTGTTAATTTGAGTTATAAGCATATTAAATTGCAGAAAAATCAGTACATTCTATCTCTAAGAAAATCTTTTAAATGTTATGTATTGTATCATGTCTTGAAGTATCAGGACTACTTGTAATTGTCATGAATTTCTGTTCATATGACTTGCTATCCTTGTAAGAATAAAACATTATTTTAATCTGATTTGAAAATGAAACAGACGGTGGAAAAATCATTTGAACATCGGTTGAAATACACCTGTTACCACAATTCATATAAACTGATTTTGGTTACATCTTTACAAAATTTGTAAAATAATATTAGTGTAATAATATTGTCTATAAAATTCTTTCTCAGTGGTGCAAAGTTACCCTGTACTTACTGACCTTTACTAAGTGTTTAGAAGAGATGAACGATTGAAGCATTTATTAATATTAAAAAATGTTCACGAGAAACTTCGATTTCTGTTAATTATACTGCATTAGTTATTGAAGTTGCTTTAAGACTGTACATGAGATCACACCATACTAGATGTATTATGCCTCATTGGATTACCAAATATTTGTGAAAGTTTATGATAGACATGTATGGTGATTATATCTTATTTATAGATTTGAAAAACTGTTTGAGAACTGGAAACTTCAACCAAAGAATTAAGATCTATGTTGTATGAAACATTCTTTCAAGCTAGTTATCATTGATATTCTGATATTCTGATTGTCATTTAATTTAACTGTCCTTATAATGGAAGAAGGCAGTTTGTTGAACATCATTCTTAAAGCTTTGTGCTACAGTTATATACTGTTGTGTACTGAGTTTTAGAAAGACTTTGTTTAGTGAGTGAATGACGGGATTTGTGGTAACCTGAGCAAAGCACACTGAGCACATACCCATATTTAGAGAGTCACATGTATAATGTGACAACAGATCAGTTATGATTCAAAAATCAGTCCTGATTTCAGGATTTAAATTTTCTTTATCAATCAAATTTAATCAAATTTGAATACAGAATTTTCAGCATTGGAAAATTCATGTATTATTAGATAGCAAGGAGAATATTATGAAACAAAACAGCCTTGAAAACATGCCTGTGATTAAGAATTTGCAGTGGTGATGATACTATACTTTTTTGGTGAATCTAAGGAGATTCAATGCATGTGTTGTGTTGTTCTCTCGTTTACGTGACTATGAATGTTTGACTAGTTTATTTGCAGGAGCTGATATGATATGCTGCTTCAATGGGCAGATTATGATGTTGAATTAATAATACATGCCTTCCAGATGTTGCCAAAGGATAACTATTTTATCCATTGTACATATCACTGATTTTTAAAAACACCAACATAAATTAAATGGAAGAGAAATCATTAAAGATGAAATAATTGAAAACAACTCATATCTTTGTCCAATTCACATGTCATAACTGATTTTAATCTGTGCAAAAACGCAAAAGAATTAGTATATATATTATACTTCCATCTCAGTGATGATGCTGTATACATTTAACTTGAAATTTGCTTTTTTGTATGTCATTGTCAGCGTATTCAAGCTTAAACATGTGCAAAATAAACTGATTGGTCAATTACAACAAATCTCTCACATTGTACATAGAGAGCTTCATTTTGCCTTGTAACTCGCTGACAATTTGTGGTCTTAAAAATAAGTTGAATTGATCTAGCAGGATCTATGCCCCGAAAGAGAAGATAGTATCAAAAAGTTGAAGAATTTGACTGTTAATAGTTAAGATTTATTTAAGATGAAAATATTGAGGATGAAGAAATATGCTTTTTGTGAGAAAAGTGATTTAGCTTTGCTGCTACAATTTACAATTTACTTGAACAGTTTAACTGCAGTTCTCTCTGATGTTTTACAATGGAAGGAAAAGATAATCTGAGACATGGAGTAGATACATCATTATGGCATACTGTATGTGCAAGATTTACCAGACTTCTTTACTTCAGTTCCATGCATTTTTTCCTTAAGTTGCCATGTTGATATTTATGTTGGGGCTGGGGAAGGTTGGGGGGGGGGGGGGGGGGGGGGGCAGACAGCTGTATCGAAACAACATTGCAGAAAATAATTTTGTCAACTGTCTTTTATGGTGGTATTGGTGAGGGTGAGACATGGCAGATATCATTACTATCATGTGTTGCTAGCTTTTACAGTTGGATGGGGTAGCTTTCATATACATTCATATTAGCTTTTGGCCTTAAAACTGTCTAAAACTCTAAGTGGCCATTCAAAGGTTGATGCAAAATGAAGGGTTAAAACAAATGTTGTGAGAAATTGCAAGCGCAAACAGGTCCTACATTGCCCTGGGCTGAAGGTTATAAAACTGAGTTTGGAAACCAGTCTCAAATCTCAAGCATCTGATTGGCTGAAATGGCGACTGGTTGCCATTTCAGCCAATCAGATGCTTGAGATTTGAGACTGGTTTCCATGCTCAGTTTTATAACCTTGGGCACTGACTTCAACAAACATGAAGCTCATAGACATGAGATCTGTTCTAAGCCCCCTAGAGTGTTTATTCTAAGCCATGGTGATACAGGATTTTTCCAAAGCAAAGTTAGCATTATGAGATTGATCATTTTACCCACATCATATCACTATAAATGGTCAATAACTGTCTTAAAACTGCTGCTGGACTGTTCCTAGCCAAATGCATTGCAGAACCAAGTATTACCCTGACCTGAAGCACATGAAAGCTACATTATGAGTACATGAAAGTTGCACATATAAAAGCTACTTTGTGCTCATTGAAAAAATAATGAAAAAATAATCCAGGAAAGTTCAGGGAGCAAAATTTTCATAAGCCTTGATAATAGACTGATTACAGAATGGATTAATCATTTCTGGAATAGAATTTATTAGAAATGCCTTTTGGCTTTATTTATGTAAAGGTGCTGAAAGCCTAAAATTATCAAATGCATCAGAGAAGTTGAGCATGTTTGAAAATAACCAAGATTTTCCCTAAAGTCATTGTAATTGAACACAATAAATTCATAATAAAAGTCATTGTTAAGATTTAGCAGTATTTCTTTGCAAACAAAGTTATTTTTAGTGCCAGCTTTAAGTAAAATCTGCCATATAGGCTAGTAGGCCATTTATAACTACCAGTATATGACAATGGTGATTTAATTTCGTGCCTGAAATCTATGTGTCAAAAATAACCTTTTGAATCTTAGATCAAAGTGTAGATTGTAATGAGACTGCATGGATAATAGGATATGAAAACTCCTCTGAATCTGAACTGATTGTAAATTAGATATAAGCTGTATCACATGGAATAAAGGGTAATTATTACATGAACTATAAATAGACGCAACGCGATTGGTCACACCCCCAAAATAACCGAGTCAATAAATCTAGATATTGACCAGCTTTCGCTGATATTGACCTGTCTATAAATAGAATCCGAAAGTTTCCATCTTTTATATTATTTATAGTTCATGTAATAAACTATTATATATATAACTATTTATAGTTCATGTAATAAAACAGTTATTTACTTATTAGCTGGGAAATATGCTGTTGATATTGACCGCAAAAATCGTTATTGACCTCGGCTATCGCCTCGGTCAATAACGATTTTTTAGGTCAATATCACAGCATATTTCCCAGCTAATAAGTAAATAATTGTATATTAAAATATATCCACATTTTGAATAATTTCCTTTTTTGTTGTTCAGTTTGCATGAAAACTTGACAAAAATGAAAAGAACACCAGGAAAAAACCAAGTTGTCTCCCTTTGACAAGTTAACTACATAGTTTGACAGTATTTTGCATATCATTCTGCTTCCAAAGGGATATATTACTAGAATCCTTATGGCACTCTGTGTTACAGGCATACATTATTTGAGTCCCGTCACAAATACAGGCTAATGACTGGCACTGTGGTGCCACCTACTGGGTAGAAGTGTTAGTGGGCGCGAACGAACAGAGTTACATTGTATGCCAACTCTAATGTCCTCAATATACTGTTAAGTTTTCAAACTGAAAGATTGTACACATGCATATGACATTTTAAATTTTCTTACTAAAACGAACACATCAAGGTGGAAAAAGAGATAATGAAATTCTCTAGTTTTCATTTCTTTTTAACATACAATCAATGTTGAAGTTCAGGCTAACAGAGTTTGACTTAATTCTTTATGAAAGTTTGATGTAATATTCAAACTTTGAGATGTGATTTATACTTGTATGATTGACTTGTGAAAGTCAATAGAAGCTACAGGTTGATCATATAGGTACTGTTGTATTGTGTGACATATCAGCTTATATCAGTGATATGTTCAAGTAAATGATGATATGAGAGCAAGACAGCATTGGTGAACAGGCTTATGAGGGAGAGCTCTTGACTGCCAATTTTTTTTTGTTTTGGTTGCGGGTTCTTTTTTATTTTCTTCTGTTTGTTTTCTTAGACTTGTTTTTGTAATGTTTATTGGACTTCATGACTCATTGCTAGGCGTCAAACCAGTGATGTCACTAAAATATGTGGTTTGTTAAAAAAAGATTTTATGTGAGACCTGAATATTTCTGGATTGAGTATCTGGACCAAATTAGTATTGTTTGTCTGAAGTTAAACTTCCTTGTCTTCCACAAGTGTATCAAGAAGGAAAGTTCCTACTAGAGTTTTTCATATATGTAGTGATTTGACATGGTTTAAAAATTGATATAAAATGCTTGAAATCAAGACTAGGATAGAACTAAACCAGCTGTATTTAAAACATTTCTCCCCTGTTAATAATCTTGCTCATTAATTCTTATTTATTTGAATTTATATGCTGTTTCACTTCATATTCTTTTACCTGTAAGATATGACACAACAGATTTAGGGGTTGAACACTTGCAATTCGGTCTGTACAGAAACAATTTACTCAGTTGTCTAGAGCAACATCCAATACAAAAGTTTTATGTTTAAATGATAAAATGGTGAAGACATCTGCTATTGGCAGAAACACTGGTTAAAATCTGTTTTGTATGGGTATGAGAAATTATCAAGAGTATTAACACTGATGAATGAAATAAGATTTTATAGTAAGGATATTACTCATTACTCACAAATTTTACTCATTATTAATGGAAAAGTGCATGGCAGTACGATGACATGTGAAATGAAATATTGCATTTAAATCTAAAATAAAAAGTTCTGATGAACAAATGCATTACTAAAATTTTGTAAAGGGTGTGGAATACTTGTGGAAACTTACAATATAGAACAGATTACATACTGAAAGTGTTTTCTGCCTCAAACAATGCAGAGTAAGTTAAACTTTTACTCTTTATACTAGGGTTTTATCACATGTGCAACCATTATCCATCTGTGCCTTTTGATTTGGCTCTACGCCCATGCAAACAAGTCATATATATGTGGTATTTAACAGGAAGTACAGCAGATATTCAAACAAATCAACACTGTTATTTTTCTCAGTGAATAAGGGCTGTTTAGGTAAACTTAAATTAATTTTTTGTTATGATAGGTTTGTCTTCATAACTCTGTCTATCAGTTAGTGTAAGGCAAATGACATGAGTGAATACTTACAATAAACGATGTTAGGTAATGGTAAAAACATAACTAATCAAAATCTAGTAATACTACTCTGTGTCAGTCTTCGCGAAAGGACAAAAAATATGCTGGTTATTCGGTCCTGTAAGCTATGAAATTATGCCGGACTGAAAGAAAATCTGCCGGACTGAAAAAAAAAACCCAGAGATATTGAAAAATATTTTGTTTTTGCCCTTTTTAAGGTACATTTGTTTGAAATACTAAGTTTCACCAATAAAACTTACAATTTTTACCAGTTTTAGTTAAACTTAGTTCATTTTTAGCAACAGAATAACAAACAAGAAAATTGTTGATGTACATGTAATCCTAAGTTTGTAACGCTACTTACAGCTTATAAAAGATAACTTACTTTGACTGCTGATCGCCTGTCTTTAAACAAATCCTGTTAGACTTCCATTTTATTGTTTCCTTGAGATGAAAATCAACAACGGCAACAAAGCCATTTTAAATTTCGCTAAAATCGAAACTGAATGGCCTTATGCCAGCATTTGCTCTGTGATTCGTGAAATATCACCAGTTTGAACACAACTGCAAACTCAAGACAGTTGAAACACCATTTTGCTTTACAAGGCTGTTAGATTATGTTATCAAGTTTGCGATTGGACAATAGGAATTAGGAAACTAATCACAAACCATTTTACTGCGACTGAAGGGAAGTAACTACTGTGAGGTTTTTAGACAAACTTCTCACAGCAGTTACTTCCCTTTACAGTTTCAGAATAACAGGTTGCTTCCATTAGATTTAAAGAAACTGGACAGGATGACCGACAACATACAACATTTTATCGGACCAAAACCAAATCTCTCGGACATGTCCGACGCCTTTCACAAAGTCTGACTCTGCATTGAAGTAAATCTGTGCTTTTCATATCCATCGAACAAGATCTTAGAAATCTAGTGAAGGACCCGTATGGGTAAAGGACTAGACCGGATAATGTTGGTGATAGGAAAAAAATGGAAACCGGCCTCATCTGTGTTCACAGATATAATATATTATTTGTCATGTAGTTTAATTTTTCATCAAGATTACTGTGATGTGAAATCTTTGCTGCACCGCCCATGTGTCATTAGTACAGTAGAATTCGGTTATTTGAATAGTCCATTTGTCAGAACCCTTGATTCAATTAAGCGGAGTATTATTATATACGGAGCTTACAAATTCTTTCCAGTTTTTGGTTTCGTTCGTATCTCCGCCATTTTTTGCCGGTGCGTCATGAGAATACGCACTTGTTAAAATCGCTTACACTGTAACTACAGCGTAACGTTAATAACTACATGTGGTGAAATCAAAGATAAAAAGATATTGTAAATAAATACACTGCAATCCGTTATATCGCGATGTCCAATAAATCGCGCTTGGTCCGTGGATCCCATTTTTTGTACATTTACAATCTATATGTTTGTTCATTCTTCGTGGCAGGTAAAATTTTTAGATCAAATGATTAAATCAACGTTGCCGACAAATTCATGAAACGCACGCTTTGTTCGTGTCGTATTACGTCATTATCGGCGAAGGTTGTTTATTAAATTTTTTGCAGTGATTTAAGAGGCAATGTACAAGTTTACCAACGGATACAATTAAACGTCAAACGTATGAAAGTTTTTTCATGCCCCCACAAAGTGGGAGGCATATAGAGTTGCACTCGTCCGTCCGTCCGTACGTCCGTACGTTCCCAAATCTTGTGGCGTCAACTCCTCCTAAACTATAAGGCGGATTTCTTTCAAACTTGCACAGATGATCAAGCAGGATGTGTAGATGATCGTAAAGAAAGGATTTTTTCCTGCGACCATTTTTACCAGAGTTATGGCCCTTTGTTAATTTCAGTTATTAAATCTTGTGGCGTCAACTCCTCCTAAACTATAAGGCGGATTTCTTTCAAACTTGCACAGATGATCAAGCAGGATGTGTAGATGATCGTAAAGAAAGGATTTTTTCCTGCGACCATTTTTACCAGAGTTATGGCCCTTTGTTAATTTCAATTATTAAATCTTGTGGCGTCAACTCCTCCTAAACTATAAGGCGGATTTCTTTCAAACTTGCACAGATGATCAAGCAGGATGTGTCGATGATCGTAAAGAAAGGATTTTTTCCTGCGACCATTTTTACCAGAGTTATGGCCCTTTGTTAATTTCAGTTATTAAATCTTGTGGCGTCAACTCCTCCTAAACTATAAGGCGGATTTCTTTCAAACTTGCACAGATGATCAAGCAGGATGTGTCGATGATCGTAAAGAAAGGATTTTTTCCTGCGACCATTTTTACCAGAGTTATGGCCCTTTGTTAATTTCAGTTATTAAATCTTGTGGCGTCAACTCCTCCTAAACTATAAGGCGGATTTCTTTCAAACTTGCACAGATGATCAAGCAGGATGTGTAGATGATCGTAAAGAAAGGATTTTTTCCTGCGACTATTTTTACCAGAGTTATGGCCCTTTGTTAATTTCAGTTATTAAATCTTGTGGCGTCAACTCCTCCTAAACTATAAGGCGGATTTCTTTCAAACTTGCACAGATGATCAAGCAGGATGTGTAGATGATCGTAAAGAAAGGATTTTTTCCTGCGACTATTTTTACCAGAGTTATGGCCCTTTGTTAATTTCAGTAATTAAATCTTGTGGCATCAACTCCTCCAAAACTATAAGGCAGATTTCTTGCGAACTTGCACAGATGATGAAGCAGGATGTGTAGATGATTGTGAAGAAAGGATTTTTTCCTGCGACCATTTTTACCAGAGTTATGGCCCTTTGTTAATTTCAGCAATTAAATCTTGTGGCATCAACTCCTCCTAAACTACAGGGCAGATTCCTTGCAAACATGCACAGATGATGAAGCAGGATGTGTAGATGATCGTGAAGAAAGGATGTTTTCCTGCGACTATTTTTACCAGAGTTATGGCCCTTTGTTTTTTTCAGTAATAATATCTTGTGGCATCAACTCCTCATTTACTTTTGGACAGATTTCTTTCTAACTTGCACACATGATCAAGATGGCTGGGTAGATGATCATAAAAAAAGATTTTTTTCTGCTGCCATTTTTACCACAGTTATGGCCCTTTGTTTATTTCACTTACAAAATTTTGTGACATCAACTTCACATTTTCTAATTGGCTGATTTCTTGCAAACTTGCACAGATGATTAGACATGATGTGAAGATTGTTGTAAAGGACATTGTCTTGCAACAATTTTCACCACAGTTATGGCCTTTTGTTTATGTTAGTTATTAAATTTTGTGGCACTTACTCCTCATTTACTAATCATGATCACCACATGTTGTTAATACCTGGTACAAAATTTTGTAACAAATGTTATTGCAGCAGTGGGGGCATCAGTGTCCTGTGGACACAGTCTAGTTCTGTTTTATGTTTCTTTTTACAAATAAAAAATTTTTATTCGTGAATTCCCCGTATTCCATAAAACGTAATCATCTAATGAACAAAAACAAATGAAAATTCTCGATGCGGGGAAACCCCGTTATGTGACGTCATTGCTCTGAATGTACACGGTAAACACGCGTGCCAGTGAACGGAAGTCATTATTTTAAATAGGTGATAAACAATGACAATAAATTTATCGAGTTAACCGGATAATGAACATTGCCTTTGGGCAGAAACGTGTGAATTTCAAGTAGGATTAGCGTCGTAAGGCATTGCAAGGTGGGAAAGTGCTATCTTAATAAACGAAATGCATGCGGTGACCTATTCAAATAAAGATATTTTTTAGCATAGAAATATATAGAAATGGTTTTGTGTTTTAATATTCTACTATATTAAGCGAAATATTCAAATAACCGCTATTCAAATAAGTGGAATGTACTGTACTATGTATGTCCAAATTTCCATTAGGACAGAAATTCAGAAGTAATGACTTGAAAATACCAGGATAATTCCAAGAACTTCCGAGTTGTTGCAACTAAACTGTTATTATTAAAAGAAATTGATGAGTATGAGATTGATTTTGGTTATTAAATCAACCATATGGTCGTGTCAGTATTGTCTCGATGTTTTGACTGTATTCAGTAAATAGGCATTGAATGTGTGATGATGATCGAAAATAGTACAATATATTTATTCGGAGAATTTTCATGCTAATTTTTATGCACTTTGTTAGCCTGAGTTCTGCAAGTGTACATACTTTCAGATTGAAATAAAAACTTGGGAACAAATATGGGAACAGTTGAGAGAGGGTTGGGTAAGGTGTAGAGTTGTCATTAGCCTATGTGACTGTTGGACGTCATTGTATTGTTCTACCACTAATCATGGATTGTTGATTTACAGATAAATGGTTGATCAGATGAAATACCTGACTAGGCATGAAAGAGTGTCACATTGTATTTGATGTGGTTTACATTAATTTAACTGATGAGGTAGATAACCTCAGATATATTACATGTTCGTGTTTGAGATATTCTGGTATAAACCACATGATTGCACTGTGGAAATACCCACCTTCATTGCAAGACACTTGTAAAGTTACCAAAAGAAACAAGTACTATTGCTTATTATCCAATGCCTTATAGGGGATTGGAAGGAATTTGGCCTTTCATGCCAAATGGTAAGTTGATAGGACATGATAAAGTTGACCAATATAACACTATTTGCTTATTTGCTTCTACAGCCGCGCCCTGGCCCAGGACCTCAAGGACCGCCATCTGGAAGATTTCCAGGACCTCCTGGGCCCGGGGGACCACCAGGTAACTTCCCAGGCCCTGGGGGTAACATGTTCCCTCCAAACATGCAGGGGCCACGTGGGCCCGGAGGTCCTAACCCCAATATGAGAGGCAATGATAGAAGGGAACCCCCTCCTCGCAGAGAAGATTTTGAATCTAAAAGAATGAGAAGGTTTTAAACTTAAACAGAATATAAGGACTGCAGTACGGAGAATATCTCAAGAACAATAATGGAAGACTATAATATATACTGTGAATTTATGTTTTAAAGTGGTTGGTACATATTGAAGGAAGATCAACAGATCTTGGTAGTTTTATTTCTTGACATGTCATTTGTAGACTGCTTTGAGTGCTTTAACTTGTTAATCTTACATGCTTCAGATGTACAAAAGACATTTAAAATTCTCCACTTGCTAGAAAAGTTTATATGTGTTATACATCAATACTATGGAGAAGTCATTCTGGGGAAAGATTGCCATAAGTTGTCATTGATCATTGTCATAATTATTTTAATTAAAAACAAATCATGCCAGTGAATGAAGTAATAAAGAGTAGATAATGGGAAAGTCAAAGCATATTTTGTAAATACCCATATGGCTGTTTTAGAACTTAATTTTGAGATCATGTTTTAATTTTGTACTTATATATTCATATAATTTTCATGAACACCTGTACATTTCCTTTTTGTCCGTGTTTTATTTCGAGTTGTGTTAGCAGTAAATCACCAAAATGGAAATCTTAACATAATTTTTTCATCTTCATTATGTTGTGTTGTCAGATCTTTGAATAAATATTGTAGTAAAACAAGAACGTGTTATTAGCATTAGCTTTGAAAACAAAACATACCAAAGACTTTTCATACAAGAAAAAAGAAAAAAAAGTGTATTGTATATGGTGCCGAAAAAATGGAGTAAAAATGAAGTGGTCTGCTAATGCAAGATTAAAATTGATGCAAACTGTACATGCATTGATATTGTCGTCAGCACAACCATCATACTGTCTAAACTGCAGCCAGATATTGCTCCTCAGTTGTTTGATATCTATACAACATCAGTTAACATCAGTAAATATAATATGCGCCATTTTCCATGTGAAAAGGTGTCTCAAGGAAATTGATGCTTTTCCTAGAAATTAAGTCATATAGAAGAGCAGGCATTAATCAGTAAACAATATTCATTATTTTTATGCTCCCACAAAGTGGGAGGCATATAGAGTTGCACTCGTCTGTCCGTCCGTACATACATATGTACGTATGTCCCCAAATCTTGTTGCATCAACTCCTCCTAAACTATAAGGCAGATTTCTTTCAAACTTGCTCACATGATCAAGCAGGATGTGTAGATGATCGTAAAGAAAGGATTTTTTCCTGCGACCATTTTTACCAGAGTCATGGCCCTTTATTACAAATTTTGTTGCAGAAGTTGCGACATCATTGTCCGAGGACACATTCTAGTTAAAATATATAACAATATTGCCTGCACGTAATGGGAAAACAAAATAAAAATGTTTGTTACTTTCAAAGTTATGAACAACTTGCCACAGAAGACAAATTTTTGCATTGGTCAGGGCCCAAGATCATAATACTAAATCAGGAAACTAGTCTCAACTGGTTGCCATTACAGCCAATCAGATGCTTGAGATAAGAAACTTGTCTCCAATCTAGAATAAAGACGTCCGGCATTTAATGCTGTGTTAAAAAGATGTTATTTCTCATTTCTTTTGAAAAGAAATGATTTGTATATTTTTGTCTGCAATGATTTCTTCATTTATATATTATGCAAAAATGTATAACCCTCTACTCCATATATTCACATTTCTTTGCTTGTGCAACCAGTGTAGATCTCAGTCAGCTGGTACATCCATCACCATGTCGTCTGATCAGGATCTACACCGTTCTTTTTTTTATTTATTAGGTTTTTTCTGACCAAAGAGCGAACAGTGCAGATCCTGATCGGAAAGCATGGAAGGTTGGCAGATCTGGATCTACACTGTTTGCACGTGCCATAAAGGTGTGTATATGGAGGAAAGGGTTAAATAAACTTGCTAACATTGGAAAGTTGATTAAGCATCAAGAATAATTATTCTTGATAAATGGCCTACTATTATCGAATTTTCTGGAACTTAAAATGACATCTTATTTCCTCATCTATATTCTTGTGAATTAAATTAAATTTGTTTCATGTAAGCATTACATTTTCCATCTTCATTATTGCATGAACAAGACTTAGTCATTTGGCATCATACTGACAAATAATCTGATTCAAAATTATGTATATTTGGATCAATAGACGATTTAGAAATATATTTGGAAAAATATACATTGTAGAGCTGGTTATACTTGTGGAGAAATTTTGGCTATGATTTAAAATTAAAAATAAAATATTATTCAATGAAACAAGCATCCCTTAGATTGGTAGTGTTGTTACTAAGATCTGTGTTACAATGTATACACATACTAAGGAACTGATTGGATCATTAAAAAAAAGATAGGCAGCATGTTGAATGTCTTGAGAATGAATACCTTAACACAAGTCATGTTGATGTTCTGGGGGAGAATGTAAAAAAAACCCACACCAAAAATCTAGTAAATTTTTGTGTCATATATGATGGCATTGGATCATATTGTCCCCTTGTGCTGGTGGCACCAAGTAGTTGCACAACTTTAACCTGAAAATTAATGTTGCCAATAAGAGTTATTAATTATTTTGAACATTAGGACAGGTACTTTTAAAGTAAAAGTACCTATCCTTATGACATGATACTTAAAATAATTCATCCTTGTGAACAAAGCTTTTTCTGCCAACAGAAATTGAAACTTCTGATTGAATTATTCCTCTTTAAATTGACTATATTTGGAGTTATGTCCCTTTAAAACTGCAGGGCATACTTTGGTGTAAATGTAAAAATTGTATCTTTTATTGCCTATGTTGGGATATGAAATACATTTGGAGTGTTGAGTGATCAGCCCATTGGACTTGACACTAAATATTATATTGCACCCCAAAATGTTTTTCATTCCCTCTGGAATGCATTGACTGGTTCATTTCTTATGAAGGTAAAGAAACTTAGAGAGCAAGTGTGCTGATGTGGTTAAGGGGCACCACGTTCCTAAAATCCTTATGCAAGGAAATGGTGTTATGTTTGGAAACTCTATCAAAAGAAGATTATTTTTTTTGCATCACACAGTCAGATTCTGTCAAGCGACTGGTTATGGAATCCAGCTGATCCTTCAATAAGCAGTTCATTTCAAGTCTATTTCCTTACAACTTAGCTGAATTTTTTTAATATAAGTGAACTACCAGGGAACTTAACTGTTGTAATGACCACAGTTTTGAGAGTATTGTTACTGCCCCAAAACAGTTTCCAGAGGACTTAAAAAAGGATTTATTGTGGGAATATCTGAGACAGGTGGCATCTACAAAACTTGTTGAGTCTCTTGTATTTCTTGTCCAATCTTTATCAAACTATGTTAGAATAATGTGGCCAAAATGTCTTGATCATGTTCAGTAATAGCCATATTGCTTCAGTAACTAAAGAGTTTTGGCCCTTTAATGGTTGGTCAAATCAGCAATATTTTTTTTGTAGCAGTTTGGCACTTTGACCGTCCATTCATCTATCTGTAAATGTTTTTGTTTTTTGGTAAAGAAAAATTTAGCCTAAAGTCACCAAACTCGTACTGAGTCATCTGTGTCAACCAATTAATCATTAAGGTTACTGGATCAAATTGAAAGAAAACCCATATGCCCACTCTGGGTTCAGAAACAAGGTCACCATGTTTGACCATGTTTGACATGAAAGAATATTCTTTACCACAACAAGCCAAATGTCTTCAGATTATCACTTTAACTGGATAAAAATGTTGGTCTTACTAGGGCCCATTTCATTTCTAAAACTTTTGACTAGATTCACAGGTGAGTAATAAAGTGCCATAAGGCCAGAGAAAAAAAAAATTAGATTCTCATCCGGATTTCGTGAAAAAATGGGGCGGGACAATTTTTATTTTTTATTAACGAAATACCTGAGAACAGAAGAAAAAACTAACTTAAAATTTTGAGAAAATGGCATTTATAGTTACCAGCAGAGTTTCTAAAATTTCAAAATCCCAATCGGACATTGGTGCCAAATTGACTATTTCCCAACTTCCGGTTCGCTCTAACAGCGACTTCCAGTCAGCACGAACTGCAAATTCTGGTCCCCAAGAACTGCGACTATCCGTCCCCGCGTTCAGCGCATTTAACCCTCCCGGCATCCAGTCCATTCCTCCCTTACAGCGTTTTTTTTTTCGTCGGTGAAATCCTACAACCTCCCAACAGATTTATTAAATGATTTTCGAGCTGTAGGTGGACAAATTCTTTGATCAATTTATTAGAGCGGCACGCGACGTTTGAAGTTTACGGCGATCGGCGTCTTTGTTGTAATACACAAGCATCCCATGCATTTAAAACGTGACTTAATAGTTCAAAATAATAATATACAGCAGTGATTATAGCGATTTTGAAGTGGATTTTTTAGTTAATTGAACATCTATTCACTCTCGGAATTTCAGGAGGCAGGTATTCCCCTTTCGTATTTTTATGTTGATCATGTCATATTTTGTAACACGATATTATAGTTGTTTGAAATATTATTCTATTCTTTACCCGATGTAGTAATTCTTGAATGAACACGAACTTACACGAGTTTGCGTATGCAAAATTTATTTCCAAGTCGGAAATAAATGTTGTGTGCGTAGATTTTTGTAAATTTGAAATTTATTTGAATCGTTATGTACCAAAGCAAGCCGGTCACTCTATTTTTTTCACATCAAGTATGTATTCATTTGAGCATTTTCAACTTTACTGTGAAAGGCAATCAATTTAAGTAAAATCCGCATGATATAAGTTTTCTTTAAATTTGCGAAACAGCAATTTTATACATGAACTTAATTTTATTCGGACGTCGGTCATTTAGAATTACGCACATCGGACTAACATTTCTTTCAATAAAATGCAAACTGTTTTATTGTTTGCGTAAATTAATATAATCACGGATATTGCTACTTTTAATTCTGACATCAAACAGCCTTTCAATAGCGCAGTTCATTTCAAAATAAATAAACCTGCCCTTTGTTAAAATGAGTCCGACCACATCCTGTTTCATCTATGCCGCAGGCTATTCACAGGACGTGTTGTCGTGGTAGTCATGGTAGCAAAGATGTGAAGTCGATATCGGTAATTGACAGGTTAATAGCTGATTTAGCTGTTAAAAATGTACATGTAGGTAATTTTTGTAACAATTCATAGGCCACTATTCATGACCGATTTTTTTACCAATTTTGAAATTTCAATCGGACATTCTTCCCGAAAATCCGTCAATGACCGGCCTGCCGTTAATTTTAGAAACACTGGTTACCAGAACCTTTAGTGTAGATTATTCGTTCATCTTTTCAATTTCTTCCAAAAAAATCATGATAACAACTTAAAAAAGTAGCAGGTTGGTGCCTATTCTTGCTTGAAAAGCCATAACAGTCTTAAATAGTGACACTATCACCATCTGTAAGCTTTGAAATTATGAACATTTTATTTTTTTATTGTTGGCCATGTTTTTTTCCATATCCGGGCTGGTCTAAAACCCGTTCTGTCCGGTACAGAATATGTTCTGACATTTTTACCAATAATTTTTTGAGGGGAGGGTGGTTTTAGACAGGGGCAGCATGGGATGAGAATCTAAAATATTTTTCTATTGCCTTACCGATTGGTGTTGAGTTGAAAGCTGGAAATGATAAATATGCACAAAGGGAGTGCCCAAGCCATACTGTGTGGAGCATGTACAGAAAATTTGCTGCTTGGGTTAGCTGACAAGTGGAACACCAGGATCATGTTGTTAATCATCATTATCATTTGTCAGTCATTCTCTATGAAGCTTCTACTGTCTGTGGACATAACGAAATTTCAGGTTCAAAACCAGTAAAAATAGAGTTTCTGCTTAAATAATGAAAAATTATGTAATGGGCATTTTGCAAATTCTCAAGTGTAATAAATATTTATGGGTTGGGATGAAACTTGAAATGGTTGTTGGCATTGGATCCTGATGAAGTTTGGAAAACTAGAGCTAGAGGAGACCTGGAACATTTTACATCTCCTGAGAATTGAAAAAAAAAACAACAATGTCTGGACACTACTTGCATCCAAATTGACAATACTTTGGACATCTTTAGTGTTTGGGTCATCATAAGTAAAAAACAAACTAGGTCATAAAGTAAAGTAAAAGGAAAATCTTGTTAGCAGAATAGGGACCATGTCTTTGGCGAAACGTCATCCTATTATACCTAAACTTGACAACAAATAAATGAGAAATGAAAGGCTTGAAACCTTCAACAAAACAGGAACTGCTGTACTTGATGTTGGATCACAAGTTATACATAAAAAAAGGAAGCTGAACTCAAACTTTCAGGTAAGGCTTGAAGATGAGTATCCATTTCTATTTTGCCAGTACAAGAATCTCCATTTGTACTGTATACTTACAATTAATTGTAAGTTACAAACTGCTGCAACACTGTTTCTTTAGAACGGCATGTGATGAATTTTATACAAATGTCGAGTGCAAAACATGAAAAAGGAAGAATTTTCAGTTATATGAGGGCTGTTCAGAAAGTTCTAAGATGGGTAATACAGATTTTGAAGTAAATGACCAATGAAAGTAATATTTGTACAATGTCAGTTGCTTAGATTCGGAGATAAATTCCAAAGTTTCAAAGTTATTGTCAGAAATGCAAACAAGTTCTGGATTTCATTGTTAGGCATGCATTCCTGGTGTATGTTGATTAAGATTAGTTAAATGATTGTTGTTTTACTTTTAATAATTTAATTATTTACATATTTCATTCTTGCTGTGTCGTTAGATTTCTAAGCATATTCTGATGTAGGCCTACCATTTCTACAAACTATCCAGAATTAGGCAGAGGATCAAATAAAATACATTGTTGCAAGTTGCTATTGAAAATGTTCTAGAGACATTCATTTATTATGTGCCCTTTTGTTGGCTATAACTGCCATTTCTTAATATTTCTTCATAAAACTTTCAAATTATATTGCTTATGACAACACAGTGGTGATGATGCCCAATTCTTTAGGTCGAGGTCACATTTGATGGAGTAATGCCCCTTTTTGTACTTGGATTTTTACACGAAAACTTTAACATTGGCTATAACTAGTATTAGTTATAATTTTGTCATTTCTCAATATTTCTTAATGAAACTTGCAAATTAAATTGGATATGAAAACACACTCATGGTGATGCCAAATAATTTAGGTCAAGGATGGAGTTATACCCCTTTGTGTACTTGGATTTTGACAGTTCTTTATGCAAATTTCAAATAACATTGCTTTTGACAATGTGCTCATGATGATGCTAAATTCTTTAGGTCACGGCCACATCTGGTGGAGTTATGCCCCTTATTTTACTTCGATTTTGACATGGAAACTTAACATTGGCTATAACTGCCATTTCTCAATATTTCTTCATGAAACTTTCAAATGATATTGCTTATGACAAGATGCTCGTGATGATCCTAAATTCTTCAGGTCAAGGTCACATTTGATGGAGTTATGCCTCTTTTTGTACTTGGATTTTGATGTAAACTTTACAGCTATATCTTTGTCATTTCTCAATATTTCTTTTAAAACTTCCAAATGATATTGCTTATGACATCATGCTTATGACGATGACAAGTTCATTAGGTCAAGATGGAATTATGCCCTTTTTGTATGTGCATTTTTATGACGACATAGTACCAGAGGGTGACACAACTGTTCAACTGAACACCCATCAATTATCAGTACAGTATGGAAAAAATACTTTTTGTCATTTCTCTAGTATTCTATCCTTCGGGGCATTAGTTTAAACATTTCAGTTACGGACCTTTATCTGACAGTTTGATGTCATTAAGCTGGTGCACGTTGGCAACAGACATTATTACAGTCTGACATACTGTTCTAATGTGTGACAACGTTAGTAGGAATTTTAAAGAAGTATTTACTATGATACTGGGAATTGAAATAAAAAAAGAGTGTATGGTTTGATTGAATATGGTTTGATAAAAAAGTAACTAGTAAGTGATGTATTATTAAGAAGACATTACATCGCAATGTTATCAATGTCAGGCTACTCGCCCACCCAAATACGGTTAACTTTTGATGTTTCATAACTTAAAAACTGTTTGTTGTACTTTTCTGAAGCCCAGCAGATGAAAAAAGGAATGTTCCAACATTGATTATCCAACAATTTTACAAATTTGATTGGCGTATGACTATTACATTACACTTGTCAATGAGCTTTCCGAACAGCCTTTGTATGTTTTAACATAAAACTTACAAATATTATTAGATGAAAATTGGCTTTATTCATACACATTTCCAATAATGAAGTGTTTAAGAATATTTCTATATTAGTATCTCCTTGCACAAACAGTCCTGAGTAGTTTGTGTGGGAGTTTAATCATACACATTTCTAATATAGATGTGTTTAAGAAGTTTAATATTTTTATATTTAATGAGCATGTCCTTGCACAAACAGTCCTGAGTAGTATGTGCAGGAGTTTAATCAGTTAGAACAAAATGGGTAAGAGAGTTTACTGGGTAAGAGCAGTGTTGTTTATTAAAGAAAAATGTTGTACTATTGTCAAAAGAATTCAAATGTCATTCTTTACATGATTTAGTATGATAAAATGCCATTCCTATACAGTTACTGTCTTCATTGCTGTCTTAATGCAACAAACAGATGAAAAAGTATTGGAGATTTTTTAAATGTTGTAACAAGTTTTGACAACTAGCAGGATCTTAACAGTAACATCTGTTATGGCACTTAAACTGTTTAATATTAATAGAATTAAGTTATTTTGTATGCTTAAATTTAGTGCTGTTCATTAACTAACAATATTCCGCATGCAGCACAAGAGTAATGTGGCACTAAAATTGTTAATTATTAATGAAAGTTGTATAATTATGCTTGAGCTGCCATTTCAGAATTACCTTATTGTCATACTATACTGTCATTATCACGAGATCTTTGGTAAATTTCAGAGCCAGTAGGATCAAATTGCATCACCGGAGTAATTCACAGTTGATAAAATATTAAATTTTGGTTTCTGCTTGATATTTTGGGTCTCACACCTCAATGAACCCAGCATTAAAGAAATATTATCTTGGCATGAAAATATCTAGTTTATAAATATTATTAGAATATAAAATTTATAACTTATTATTCACTGAAATTATATATTTACAAGTTATGACCTTTTGTTGTGATATTTTGTTGGAATTGACCATTTCTGTAACACAACAGGGTAGCCATACCACGTGATCTTTAGAATGTCGTGCACACATTTATATAGGAAAAATCACTCTAACATTCAAAGACATTTCTAACCAAAAATGTTTCAGTTAACGGCAGCCAAGTGATATTGGAGGTTAAATGTCAATGGAAATGGTTAACAGAAGTACGGTAACACTGCACTTTGTCTGAGCCAAATCGGTCCAGAAGTTACTAAGAAATAAGCAAAAAACCCTACCTGAAGCGAATGATTTTTCTGATATAAATGTATGCACAAGATCCTAAAAGTCGCATGGTACAGCCACCCTGAGTGAATGCTCTAATCTTTAGCAATGTGATTGCAGAGTTTTTTGGTAGAATATCGTGAACTTGTCGATGTTTAAATTTGAGCAAAGAAACTGTTGGCAACACATGTGTAGCTGAAAATCAATTTATCTTTATTACAAATTTGTTCTTGCTGAAATTCAATACAAAAATTTCATAGTTGTTATTCAACCTTCAAATTTTAAGAAATGCTATGGAATGAAAAGAAGAAAGATATAAACAACATAATTTGTTAATTGAAAGTGAGTATTAGCTTCTATCTATCTCATGTTCAAGTTCCATGAAATGAATGAACAAAGGTGAATCAATCTATTGTGGAGATAGGGGTAGGGGAAGGTATTTAATAAGAATACCAAATCAAATTTATATACTAATAGAACAAAAAGTGTGCATTTCAAAAGTCACATCTTAAATAATTATACATCTTGCAATAATTACAAACTAACTTTCATTTTTATGGGAACACCTGCGGCGGGCGGCGTCCACATGGTTTCTGCTCTCTAAGTCAAAGAGTTTTCATCCGATCTTTATCAAACTTGGTGAATATGTTGGTGGGCATAATATCTCCACCAAGTTCTATAACCAGCAAAATCCCCCAGGCACTCCTGAATTATGGCCCTTGAATTGTCCAAAATTACTGTTTCCGCTCTCTAAGTCAAAGAGTTTTCATCCAGTCTTTATCAAACTTGGTGAATATGTTGGTGGGCATAATATCTCGACCAAGTTCTATAACCTGCCAATCCCCCCAGGCACTCGTGAATTATGGCCCTTGAATTGTCCAAAATTACTGTTTCCGCTCTCTAAGTCAAAGAGTTTTCATCCGATCTTTATCAAACTTGGTGAATATGTTGGTGGGCATAATATATCGACCAAGTTGTGTAACCTGCCAAATCCCCCCAGGCACTCCTGAATTATGGCCCTTGATTTGTCCAAAATTACTGTTTCCGCTCTCTTAAGTCAAAGAGTTTTCATCCGATCTTTATCAAACTTGGTGAATATGTTGGTGGGCATAATATCTCCACCAAGTTCTATAAACAGCCAAATCCCCCCCAGGCACTCCTGAATTATGGCCCTTGAATTGTCCAAAATTACTGTTTCCGCTCTCTAAGTCAAAGAGTTTTCATCCGATCTTTATCAAACTTGGTGAATATGTTGGTGGGCATAATATCTCCACCAAGTTCTATAAACAGCCAAATCCCCCCCAGGCACTCCTGAATTATGGCCCTTGAATTGTCCAAAATTACTGTTTCCGCTCTCTAAGTCAAACAGTTTTCATCTAACTTTATCAAACTTGGTGAATATGTTGGTGGGCATAATATCTCCACCAAGTTCTATAACCAGCCAAATCCCCACAGGCACTCCTGAATTATGGCCCTTGAATTGTCCAAAATTACTGTTTCCGCTCTCTAAGTCTAAGAGTTTTCATCCCGTCTTTATCAAACTTGGTGAATATGTTGGTGGGCATAATATCTCGACCAAGTTCTTTAACCAGCCAAATCCCCCCCCAGGCACTCCTGAATTATGGCCCTTGAATTGTCCAAAATTACTGTTTCCGCACTCTAAGTCAGAGTTTTCATCCGGTCTTTATCAAACTTGGTGAATATGTTGGTGGGCATAATATCTCAACCAAGTTCTATAACCAGCCAAATCCCCCCAGGCACTCCTGAATTAAGGCCCTTGAATTGTCCAAAATTACTGTTTCAGCTTTCTAAGTCAAAGAGTTTTCATCCGGTCTTTATCAAACTTCGTGAATATGTTGGTGGGCATAATATCTCGACCAAGTTCTATAACCTGCCGAATCCCCCCAGGCACTCCTGAATTATGGCCCTTGAATTGTCCAAAAACTGAATTAGCGGTTTCTGCTCTCCTAGTGGAATAATTTTCATTGGATCGTTACGCAACTTTGATGATCAGCATTTTGATGGGTGTATTTTGTGTCAGTTTGGCACTCTTGTTAAGTTTGTGTTGTGTTTGAAATAATCAAATTACCAATTCATATAAAGTGTTCAGATAATGCACACATTTGAAATCAAAATTGTAAATGCACAATTTCTGTCAATTTTGAGAATATGTATTTCCTGACTGTGTTCAATTAAAGAATAGTGTACTGAACATGAACATTTGTTTTTTTAGGGATGGCAACAAGTAGTAAAATTGGTACTTGATTTCTTTGATAATCTTCCAATTGAGTACACGAATGATTATAACCGTTTTGAAAGAGATTGAATGCCTTATAAGTTTCCGTTCGCGTTCTTTCCTCTTCAAGTTATTCTTTATTCATGTACTAAATCTTCCATATAAATTAAGATAATTTAAAAGAAAAGTTACAGCACATATGTGCTAGAAGCAATGTACAAGTATCTTTTTAATAATTTGATACTGAACATCACTGCTGTTCTACTTTTTATATTTCTCCCTAAAGAACAATGTAACTAATCAAAGATTATATTGGACGGTCCTGATTTTCTCTTTGGTAGGGTTAAGATAATTAGCAAACAATATATCTCTGCTATCAAGACATTAGTAATTTACATAAGTGAGAAGTGCAAATTGGGACCCTATTTTGACATTTTGAAATCTCGCTAAAATTTCACAGCATTAATTGCGCCACCTGTAAATGTATCCCACGTTTGGCTTATAGGTGCAGTGCCATTGGCAGCCAATTCTTTAACATCATATATATCAAACTTATTAAAAACCATACAAATGGGTTTCATTATTATAAAGAAAATTGGTTATCTACGTACTTAAAATAGATGAAAAGGGAACTTTGAAAGCCACTGAACATGACAAATATGAAAATACTGCAGGCTCGGTTTGATTGAGTCTGTTCATGGGCAGTAGTGGGAATGCCGCCTAGCCCCGGGTTGAGCGCAACTCAGTAATTACACCACTAAATAGTACAATTTCGATCCATCCCAAACGATGGTATGTATACGGCGGTGAACATGGAACCTTCAATGAGGTATTTTCAGATTAATACCATTTCATGTTCAGTGAAGTATGGTCCCCAGATAAAAGAATGGGTTTGCCCTAAACGAGAAAACAATGGGCGGAACCAAACAGAATAGAATTTTGACAGGGGATCTTAGAATGTAAATCCTGCATATCACAGACGACGCCTAAGGCAAAATTTAAAAAGCAGGAAGTATATCCTTGGGGGTGATTGGACAATATCCAAATCTGTATTGGCTGGGATATCTATAAACTATCTATAAACTGGCCGAAATATGAAAACAAAAGTAATTTTAGAAGTACTATGAACATAGTACATAAGTATCGTGCTCAACATCCTTCAAAGATAGTAGATTTAGTATTCGATACTCGGACTATCCATCAAGTACTTGGTTACTCAAATACTCGTTGCCATCCCTAGTTTTTTTGAAAGGGTTTACTTTTAGGGGGATTCACATCTAAGGAAAATGCTCGTTCCATTTTCAATGCTACACTTAAGGTAACAATTAGAAAATAAACGGATTAAGTGCAAGGATGACTTGGGTTCCTACCACTGAATCATTCCGTAAGTATATTTGCAATGGAGTTTGTGGATATAGTTGTTGAAAATGATTTACTGACATGCCGATGACTGTGTTTATTTCTTTTCAGGAAAAACCACAAAGACCTTGGCTGAATAGTAACTTTGTAATTTCACTTTTGTCATAGTGCTGTGCTGTATTTAACTGGCAGATGGTCCAAATGAGTTTTTTCTGACCACCATCCAGTTGTTGTTAGGTTGAAACCCGGATTAAAGATTACTCCACTGTTAATGGAATTTTTGTTCAGTCTCAGAAGTGGTCTTTATAGAGGGGTTTCACTGTATTTGATGAACCTCTACTGTACATCTAAGAGTTTATATAAACTTCTCGATGAATCTACACTGATAGATGTGAGGGGTTTCACTGTATTTGATGAACCTCTACTGTACATCTAAGAGTTTATATAAACTTCTCGATGAATCTACACTGATAGATGTGAGGGGTTTCACTGTATTTGATGAACCTCTACTGTACATCTAAGAGTTTATAAAAACTTCTCGATGAATCTACACTGATAGATGTGAGGGGTTTCACTGTATTTGATGAACCTCTACTGTACATCTAAGAGTTTATATAAACTTCTCGATGAATCTACACTGATAGATGTGAGGGGTTTCACTGTATTTGATGAACCTCTACTGTACATCTAAGAGTTTATATAAACTTCTCGATGAATCTACACTGATAGATGTGAGGGGTTTCACTGTATTTGATGAACCTCTACCGTACATCTAAGAGTTTATATAAACTTCTCGATGAATCTACACTGATAGATGTGATGAAATTTTGCATCAGAATTGCAAACTTGTAACACAGTGTATACAACATTTTATCCGGACAAATCTTAATTAGTTTGACTTTTGCTTGGAGATTATATCAATACTTGATAAACTGGAATTTTTGGTCAATTTTGGCCTTAGCTACAGGAGTCAACGGCTGTCATACTTGACAAGTTCAGATTCATTCTGTTGATATTAACTAAATAAAATTTCAACAAAGTTACCCAAGCTTCAGCATGTAAAATTCAGGTCGAGGTTTGTACCATCCATCTGCATTCCTTTTTATGATTGCATGCATATATTTCATTATTCTTAGACTACTTGGCATGAACATGAGAATATCAAGTTTTTCATGATATAAAAAGACAAAATTAACTCATTTCGGTAAATCAGTGAGTGAATTGAGTTTTGCAACGACTGTTAAAGAAAGACTTGACCCTTTTTAGAAAGAAAATGTAAAGTGAAGTGTTGTAGCATTAAAAACTGAAGAAGGCCAATGGCCGAAACGTTTTAATAAAGAGTTTTTAAACTGGTTATTGACCCTTTTTATTTGAAAGTTTTAGAATTTTGAGACCAGAAGTCGGTCAGTCTATTAGCGAGAACTTGTGTCCATCCTGTAGCATTGGCTGATGATTAGTAATTTAAGTCTCAGCATGAAAAAATGTCAAAACACAAAAATTTTTACTCACCTTTGTTTTTAACCAGTGTAAGATAGAAATATATTTCGCCAAGTGAGCTCTGGAATTTGTATTTTCAAGAGTGACGACTAAAGGTAAGTTATGCCAGAGTTTAAGGTCATTATGTAAATAACTTAATGTTTTAGACCCAGCTGACCAACAAGTAATGGTGAATATTGACTATTTTTCTGAGGTAACAATACTTGGCAACAAACGAAGAACCTTACCTTGATGGTTCTTTATTCAAAACAAAATTGGTGCAGTCTTTTAATTGATTTTATTATTTTTGTGTCTCCCTTTCAAAGAAAAAGCAATACATAGGGATTGCTTTGTCCTTCTGGCGGTTTGTCCTTCTGTCATGAAAACTTAATGTTGGCTATTAAAGAGTTTTTCATCTCTGTCTGCGACTATGGAAACGTAGGTGTTCCCAAATCAAATGGCCCCAATGATAACCAGTTGTCTTTTTTCCCAATTTAATACATACCCTATTTCTAAAATTTTCAGCAAAAATTGCATAAAGTATATTGAAATACACAGTAAACAGCAGAATGACTTCCTTTATCTAGAAATTGCTAGCATTTTGTGACCCTGAAGTAAGCACAAATATTTTCCTGACCTTCTTTTAACATTAGAGATAAATTATATCAATAAATTAAGATCTATTATTATTTTAATAATTATTTTAATAAATAATTTTTATTTCATGTAATGAATAATTTAAATGAGAACATTATTTTCTTATAAAAGAGGGGCCTGGCTAAATATATTTAGTTAACAGTTTTGCCTTGTTTGTTTGAATGAACACCAAAAAGCTGGTAAAAGGATTTTAGTATTGTCAAAATAGACTGAATTCAGCTTAAAAAGGGCGTACCGAAATTGGACCATTTTATCGATGCAAAAATTCCCAAAATGGGCATTTTTGTCGATAAAAAAATTCCCAAAATGATCAGACTCCTTTTCCCAAAACAGGCAGAAAAAACCCTGCTATAATTTTGCTATTTCTTAATATTTCTTAATCAAACTTTAAAATTATATTGCTTATGACATGATGGTTGTGATAATGCCAAATTCTGAAGATCACATTTGATGGACTTAAGCCCGCTTTTGTAATTCGATTTTTTATTCTGACGAAGAACGAAAGGGCGACACATGTGTACAACTGAAAATCCATCACGTCCAACATAAAGATTGTTACATACTTAAATTTTCATAATTCTCAGTTTGCATAAACGGCTGTCTATTGAGTCATGTAGACGATGTAGCTTCTTGCCTTCTTATTGTACTTGATACAAGATTGGCATTGGTCCCTGTTCATCACAGGTCAATATCATAGAAATCTTCAAATCTGAAAATATATTCAGTTGAGAACTCGGAAGATACTGGACCATCAAGGTCTTCGGTGGACTTGGTAGGGAGGTTAGGTATGGGTGTAGTCTACAGAAAGGCTTATTGATTTTGTGAAGAAAAGGAAAGCACCTATGCGTTTCATTTAATTCAGTAAGATTTGTTTTGCTTGTTCAGTTTTAATCTGGCAATTCATTACGAAAAAAATGTTTAGTTTCTTTAACCCTTTTCTCCATAGATACACCTTTATTGCGTGGGCAAACAGTTTAGATCCAGATTTTTTTTAATCGTTAGGTTATTTCTGACCAAAATGCAACCAGTGCAGATCCTAAACAGATGGCATGGATGTGCCAGCTGATCTGGATCTACACTGATCACACATGCGTAAAAAAACGATATTTATGGAGGAAAGGGTTAACCCAGAAATTAAAGATACTATTAACCCTTCAATCTCCATATAAATTGCAACACTCCCAAGGCATTCATTTTAATTCTATTCTTGTAACATAATCTGAAGTACCGTATTTTATCTAAGTCTTCGGACCCTCTAAGTGTTCGGACACCAAAACTATTTTGCCAAAATAATTTTTTTCAGCCTCTAAAAAACGGGACACCGAAATCAATATATATTATTTTATCAGGATCTGCACTAGTTGAATTTTGGTTAGAAATAAGCTAACAAATCAAAAAGCGGATGTGCCAGAGGAATGGGTTAAACCTTTGTAGCAAGAATGGCATAGGTAATAAAGGCTTAGGTAATAAATCAAATGTGGTTGGACAAGAGGAGCAGTAAACTACTGGTAAGGAGGCTGGACAGATCAATCTAAATGGACTAATATTTTTTGGAACCAGAATGTTAAAATAAAGGTTAAGGTCACATTGATCTTTGTGTTTCGCCCATCTGCTTGGTGTAGAGTATTCACTCCTTTTATTTTCAGATTTTGCAGCTGTGGAATAATATATGAATCCATTATACAATGATCACTTGTTAACACAGTTTGATTAAAGATTCTATATTAGGACAATTTTGCTTTGTCTAAAATTACTAGAATCATAAATTAATAAACTGCTTTATATTTACAACATTTTATTGGTTTTGAAAAACTATGACAAAAGCTAGCTTAACCCTTTCCTCCGTAGACACACCTTTATTGCATGGGCAAACAGAGTAGATCCAGATCAGCCAGCACATCTGTGCCATCTGATCATCATCTGCACTGTTCGCTTTATGTTTCATTAGGTTATTTCTGACCAAAATGCGACCAGTGCAGATCCTGATCAGACAGCACATGCCGGCTGATCTGGATCTACACTGGTCACACATGCATAAAAATGCTTATATGCGGAGGAAAGGGTTAAGGCTGAAAAATTGAATATTTTAAGAGATGAAATGGCAGAAGGCGGTGATTATTTGTGTAAAAGCCATCATCTCAAGTCTGGACAATGGTAAGAAAACAATAAAGGAGTATTGATAAAAACAATCATCCCAGATGAATACATGTGTTGCCTACATATACAATGCAACTCTATTATATTGCGGACCTCTGGGTCCAAGCTCGCCAACCGTGATATAAACAGAGCGCGATATAAGTAAATACATGCTAGAACAATGAGAATCCATTTGTTGTGTTGTCAGATGCATGTTTATCACAGTGTTGCGTAATTAACACGCCATTAAAATCTACGGGTACATCAGCGAGTAAGTATGCTGGACAAATGTTTTAAAACAACTTTTTATATCTTTTATTAAGATTTATATTTAATTAGAAATACATTAATGTACAAAAAAGATCGCCATCATAAATTTCCAACAGTGTCGGTACTTTCAACTGAATTACAATCTATTTGACGGTGAAGGTTGGAGATGTTAGTTCTCCGTACCGTCTTAACCACCTCGATATGTCAATGAGCAGATAATTTCAAAACAACAAACTGATTTGACGTTTCCTTCTCAATTTTTGAATTAATTGTCGCTAATTTTCCGTTTGGTTCGTGAACGAAATTCTGCCAGTACTGTATTGGCTTGGTGTTTTTCGCACCTATTTTTCGCACCTAAGGGGGTTTCATGTCAAATCAGAAGCAACAGCCTTGTAAAAAAAAAAATTCATTTATTTTCATACTTTTGATGTTGAATTGTATCTGTTGGTGAACTAAATCCCTGCATACAAAATGTAATAAACAAACTTTGCCAATAATGACATAATGCGACAAGAAAAAAGCGTGCATTTCGTGAAATTGTTGCCAACATTGATTTAATCATTTGGTCTTCTTTACCACCCACGAAGAATGAACAAATATATACATTGTAAATGTACAAAAAATGGGATCCATGGACCAAGCGCGATATATTGGGTATCACGATATAACGGAGCTGCAGTGTATTCTGAGCATAAATGACAACCGTATTTCTGCGGTGACATTATTTCTGCTATGTCTGCGGTTAATAAAATGACAGAAAATTTAAAATCAATGTTGCAAGCTGTATCGGTCACAGTGTGCTTACTACCTTTTTCTCGGGTAATAATGAATGATGGCCAACATTTTGTCAATGAATTGAATATTATGATTGCTGAAGGCTTCGACAGTTGTACATGCTTTATGAAACAATATTTTAATAAAGATATTTTAATGTTATTTGCTAAGTCCAAGCTGGTAGAAATATGAGAGCTTTTTATACTTTCTTGTTTTTCCCATACTATTAAAGGTTAATTAATCAGTTTTGACTCTGATCATATTTTAAAGCTGTTCAAACCTTGTCATAGTGAAACACATGTAAATCGCAGCAAAATATTTCACATTTTGGACAATCCTTGAATAGGAGAATCTTATCCAATAGACCCTTTTCACATTGCTCAGTCGCCGAACGAATTTCCGATTTTTAGCGAAACACAGTTTCTGAACGAGGCGGCTTATGCTGATTCGCATATTAATAGTGAATGCTATGGGTTTAATTCTGTACTCTTGACACAATTTCTTTAAAATTTTAAGTATTTGGACCCAAAAATAATTTTGGTGTAAATCGATAATCACACATGGAGTTCGCAAGAAAAAAAAGAAATTATTTATTATGCAAAACAATCCCGTTTATTAGATTAGAACAAGCACTCATTTCAGGAACACAAGAAACCAAACAGAATCTAAAATAATTTAGGCTTATGAACCATACGCAAATTATTTTGCTTTTACCATCTTTTATTAAATATATATAATTTACTATCGATTAATCCTGATCGGGCATATCTAGTCAGGCCTTAATAGCAAACTGTAACCCAATCGTTTTGTTTGTGGCTTAAAATTAAAAGAGAATACAAAAACTGGGGGACTTTAAGAGCCTCAGTCTATTTCTTGTGCTTATGAAGTTTGTCTAACAATCAAACTCGATAAATTTAACTAATGAAAGGCTTATGTTTAATCTACGGCAATAATCGAATGTGTTTCCTGGATTGATTTTTAAATAAAATCGAAAAACACTGCTTTGTCCGTTTCTTTTAAAAACATTTCTTATCCCCACTTCAAGTTTACTCTTAAAGAAAACTGTTAGGCAGCGAACGTGCACCTGATAGACTTATGTGGTCAACTCTTGTTTGTTAGATTCAGTATACTGCAGTTGTCTGGTTAGAATAAACATCCTGTTATTTTGTGTCACTTCATTCATACCTAGAGGCTATATAATTTCATGCTTCGGTACGGATTGAAAACATCCCAATAAACTGTTTAAATAAACAGTTTTAAATAAACAGTTTCTCTAGGAAGATCAGGGAAGGCAATATGATTGTTTTCAAATATTTTGAGATTCGAGTTATTCAGTAAAACTTGTCAAACTTCTCGGCATTGCGTTATAATCTAATGTGTAATGACGTGATCCAGCAGTTTATGCCTCGTTCTGAAATTCGTGAATTATGTGGTAGTGATAAAACAACGGTATTGGGAAACAGGTCTATTGTCAAACATAATTATTGTTTGCACTCAAGTCAAACTTTTGTATTGTTTAGAGACACTACTTTTGACAGATTTGTAAATGTCACATTTTACTTTCTCTTTCTACTGACCTTGCAGAATTGAGGTCTGATATATGACTGATCTTGGCACTGCAGAAATAATGTAGGCAGAAATAAGAACACCCATGAACTTTAAGAAAACCGCAGAATTTGCAGCCCACAGAAAGAAACACTTGTTCGGTATGTTTTGGTAGTTTTTCTGTGATCTGGTATGGTCACTCAAATTGTTATGTTAAAATAAAAAGCGAAGAATTGCATGCACCTAGACAAGGGGTCTAACCTAAAGTAAGAAGATCGATGCTTTAAGACGGCCATTTCATGGAGAGTGGTGTCAATTGGTGATAAAACAGCATTGGTTTGTTTACATCGACCACTAATTCAGTAAAGTAAGTACATTTTCTTGTATTATAGGTATTGTGTATGAGATAACCACCTAGCCGCTTGTTTCAGACATCTGCTTTTGGTCCGTTTTTGTCTGTCCATGCAGTGGTTGAAGCGTGAAAGAAGGGATAGCGACATAGGGGTCCAAACTCTGCAATGTCTGCAGACTGATTTTGGGAGCTTTAGAGAATTAGATTTCGCCTTGCTGTGTTTGCGGGGTGCGGCATACATTATTTAACACTTTAGAACGTTTTCTGTGCTAATAGGAGCCTCTGTGTTCATTTTTTTTACATTTAAGACGATTTCATGGAGAACTGTCTCACTTTAGGACAATTTCATGGAGAGCTATAAATTTTGGAGAGGTTAGACACTGATTAGTTTATAATGAACAGAAGTATATCTGTAATTTTTATTGTAATTGTATCATGTATTGAACATGATTGTATTGGCAAGTCAAGAACTGCACCCATTAAATGCAATGAGCACAATTAAGACCAGTATATCATTGCTTGTTAGGTATCCATGACTGTACTATACTTTAGTGCTTAAAACGGATTACGCGACACAATTTCACCTTAAGACATCCCATTTAACGTATACACCAGTCGAAAAGTCATATGAATCCACTCTCCCACCCCCACCCCCTTGCCGGAAGTACGGGCGGGAAAAGCCATGTTTAACCATTCGGATGTCTCGGCACTGCGAGGCAAGTGTGATGGTTTTGATTTAGCGCCAAAGTGTCCTTGAATTTTATTATTTACACTAGTCAAAAGTTCTAAGTGCACACTTGATAAATGTTAATTTTTCCAATAATTTGATTGAATCTTTCAAAATAGTGTAAATTACAATGAAGAAGAATCAATATTTTATTAAAGCACACCAAAAATTTTAAGTCTGCTTAACCAGATTAAAAAATAATAATATTTTAGCTCACTTGTTCTCAGAAAGCAATTCTCAAGTTAATTATCATTGCATCGGCTATCATTTGTGATCGTTTTCTCATCTCTGTATAATTTAAATTTCATGCAGATTTAAAGGAAATACTGTAGTTTGCCATTCCATTGCACTGAAATAGCTTTCTGTAGCTTTGTAATGGTCTGCTGGGCACGATGAGCCAACACACTCAACTTTATTTTATCCATAACGTTTTTACAGGATTTCAAGGAGAAAATTCCATTTTTCACACAATGTTTTGTGCCAAAAGTTTTTGAATTGTCTAGCAGTTTGGGATGATACAATTTTCTATTATAGATGTGTAACAGCCTTTCCAAACGAAAAAAATGTATTCATTTCGATAAAATTGACCAGTTTTCGGATACGCCTTTTGACCGAATAAGCGTCATTTTCGAATAATTCGATTTTGAAGTTTATTGAATTTCTATAAATTTTAGTTTTAAATTTTATTTATTGGACACTTATCCAACAAATGTTACACTAATTTTTTCGAGTTTACGTTGTTTTACGTAAATATTTAATGACGTAATTGAGTAACATCAGCGTTCAACGTAAGCAACGTAAACAATATAGAAAATAATATCGTTTGATTTTCTTCTTAAATTAATAAAATATGCAAAAATAAGGTATTTCTTTTGCATTTACGAAAACCGTCAATATTTGTTTACAACAAATTTGAAGTTGTGCCTGTGAAAAGAATTTTGACGGCAATGTCGTTGTCTGCTGATGTCAACCGTTTCATGGTTACAATTTGTTGGTGTGTTTTTCGTGTTTGTCTTGAGTCGGTGAACATGTGAAAAACAAAAACGATTGTAAAAAAATAAATTTCGCTTGCCGCACGGGGATAATGCATAAAAAGCGTATGCCGACGTGGATGACGTAAAACGTAAAACATATGCACAGTTTTCAAAAAATTATTGTTGTTTGATCATTATTAACATTAAGTCAAACTTTCATTCAATTTGAATAAGTTTACTTTAAGATATTAAAAATTGAAAAGTGTGCACTTAGAACTTTTAACCAGTGTATTTAGCGGTAATTTTACCATCAGGCTGTTCCCACATGGTGGGTATTTTACAAGGTATCTGCTTGGGCCAAAAGCAAAGTGTCTGCTAGTCTGTAGGGTTACGATCCCCTGCCTTTAATACCATCTTCAGATATAATCAAGTTCTGATTAAAATCAATTTAATCAGATATTTTTAGTAGGTGCACTTAATCCCTACTGTTCGCAGTGTTATTGGCTTTTTTGCTGAAACTTTCAAAGTTTATATAATTTCCAATCGACCAGTATTTCGACATTGTGTTAAATTGACTACATGCAAAACATATTTATTATGATGATTTTAGTACACGCATTTGTTCTCCTCACCTTTTTTATTTTCATGTGGATGTATTCTTTTTAGGGATGGCAACGAATAGCAAAATTGTCATTAGAATATTTTGATGTACAAGTATTGTAATATTCGATAGTTATTTGTATTTGCGATCTCTTTGCTGGAGTATGCCGTATGTGTCTGTCAAACAACACTTCCGGCTTAATAACGACTTTCCAATTATAATAACGTTTCACATCAGGTCATGCTAAAGTAAGATCAAATCTCGATTTCTAACATTTAATGATCATGTGCTGTCCGCTTACTGATAAATAACATTAAGTTACTATAAAAGAAGTCAGTGTACTTTCGTCGTCTTTTGTACGTGCATTTACGGGACATAGTAATTTTATGGTGATACCGTTGTCGTCACGGCAGTTACGCATGTTGAATTGAGACGATAACTGCATTAAACTTTTAAGTTTTTAACTATTGGAGGAAGCAGAATGAAATCCAAGTGTTGTTAGCATATTTAGCATTTCACTTGTTTGAGTTTTCACGTGACTGCAATACCGATCGGGATTGGATGCGCGTGATACTGAGTATGCAAATTATCTTTATTATGACAATCATTTGATAGGGCTTTTTACCTTTTTAGCTTTACCCAATGGTAAAGTTTTGAATTAAAACATACACCGGCATTAGTGAATTCACACCTCATGGCAAAACTCTTTATTAAACACCGGTCCGTATTGTTATCAAGAAGCCCTGATAATTGATATTAATGGTCACTCAAACTGCCAATCACTGTTAATTGGTGGAAGTATATTGACTATGACACTTCTTATAATAACACCAGGTGTTTCTGTTCATTGTACATCGAATTTAGTGGAAAATTAAATGTCCTGACCAGAAATAATTTACATTTATTCGCTTTTCTTTGTATTTCGTTTAACAAAAATTGATATTCGAACACTTAAAAGTATTAGAATGTCTCGTTTCACAGATGTTGATCTAGGTGATAATAATTTCAGCGGTGATGGTGACGTAAGACGTATTTTTTTCTTTGTCGTCTTCAGTGGTGAGGAGATATGGGATAATTTTCTTTCGGTTTCCTTCCATTTTCTTCTTAGATTCAACACGGGTTTTCTTTTTCTCATGTTTGGAACTAGACCTAAAAAATGAAAACAAGAGTTGGTGTTAAATCCATTAACAATGGCTTTCTTATGCAAGTCTCCATGAAATTGTCCTAAAGTAAGGCGGTTCTCCATGAAATTGTCCTAAAGTGAGACAGTTCTCCATGAAATCGTCTTAAATGTAAAAAAAATGAACACAGAGGCTCCTATTTGAACAGAAAAACGTTCTAAAGTGTTAAATAATGTATGCCGCACCCCGCAAACACAGCAAGGCGAAATCTAATTCTCTAAAGCTCCCAAAATCAGTCTGCAGACATTGCAGAGTTTGGACCCCTATGCCGCTATCCCTTCTTTCACGCTTCAACCACTGCATGGACAGACAAAAACGGACCAGAAGCAGATGTCTGAAACAAGCGGCTAGGTGGTTATCTCATACACAATACCTATAATACAAGAAAATGTACTTACTTTACTGAATTAGTGGTCGATGTAAACAAAACAATGCTGTTTTATCACCAATTGACACCACTCTCCATGAAATGGCCGTCTTAAAGCATCGATCTTCTTACTTTAGGTTAGACCCCTTGCTAGAGGTATATAAATGTACTTAAAGGGAGACGTGCAGGGTCGAGCACTATCTATGTAACACTAAACTCTACATTTCAAACCCTCCAGGAGGAAGTTTTCGGTTAATTTTACCATTTTACCGGACCTGAAAACAATCCGCTGAAGAAATACAAAAATACATTCTATATTTAGCGATCATTCTATATTTAGCTCATTGCTGAGCTTACTATTCGGGGTGGCCCAGGCATTTTGAAACAAATGGCGATGTCGATAGTCGGCAAGGTACACCAAATGCGTATTTTGGTTGAAGTGCGGCTTTACGCGGGAAATACAAAAAAAGCTAACCTATGCGCGTCGCATAGGATAGGAAACACCATTTATATATCTTTTTTATAAAATATTGGTTTGAAATATTTCGGGTGTAAATCAATATTTGAGCTTCAAATAATGATATTCAACTGATTAATAACCCTTTTCGCAAATCTGTTCCATTCTTCAATCCTGCACATCTCCCTTTTAAATGAAACAGAGATAAATAAATGTTTAAAGTGTTGGGGGTCACCCGATTTACCGAAATCGACCGAATTACCGAAATCTACCGAAATCGACTTGGAATTACCGAAATGGACTTTATAAATTCATTTTTCCCCGTTATTAATGCTTATATTAATAATTATTGTGATTATAAAATGAATATTTATGAAATTAAAGATGATTCAATTCAGAAATTTGATTTGAAATTGTAAAAATGATCGTAGATGTGCGTACTAACATATAACGTTGTATGCCACAAACCAAAATCGGCGAGTTAACTTCCTATTTATATAATAAGTATGGCTTAAATCTGAAATAGATTGTTATAAATCAAAAATATGATCATACTGACGTCTTAATACGTTTGAATACGTTTGTATTTATTAAATTTTCGTAAAACTTTCTCAAAAAGTAAGCGAGGGAATATCCGAAAGCGGGTCTCAAAGAGATACCAAACTACCGAAAGCGACTTTTAAATTCATTTCCTTCAGTTATTAGTTCTTTTTTTTATTAATTGTGAATTCATAAGGAATGTTCATTAAAATTTTAGGTGATTTAATTCAGAATTTCATTTGAAATTGCAAAATTAACTGTAGTACTAACGTATAAATCACATACCGAAATCGGCTTGTAAACTTCATATTCATATCCCAAATATAGGGTAAATCTTTAATAAATTGTTCTAAAAATATAAACAAAATGCCTAAAAGTTTGAATATGAATAAGCTATAAATGTAATAAAGTTACATAAAACGTATCGGGATATACGCAAATTACCACAAATATGAAGGTATAGAGTGAATATTATTATACTGTATATAATAATTAAATAGTACGATACCAAAATTGAATCTTTAATAATTTTATTTGAGAACTGATTGAAGCAAACTAGTGCCTAATAATATATATATATACTATTTAGTTACATTAATATAACAAAATGAATCTTAATATTTGTATCATATAATGATTGTTTAAAGCAAACTAGTGATTGTTATGGATGTAGACTACAATAATAAATATTTTATTTGGTTTACTTACTGGTTCCAGCGACTTTCATTAAATATGTTTTAATTGTTGGGAAATGAAATTAACACCTTTTGTTTGTCGGGCGCTTCTTTGGAAAAAATATTGTCGGTCTTTTCAAAGGATTTTATTGGATTGAGAAGGTAATGTCATGAATCGTGTTTGTTTTTGTACGTTAGATATCAATAGCCGCCAAAAATTACTGCTTGTTTTGAGAAGAGAATGTCATGAGTCGGGTTTGTTTCAAGTTTTTAATATTATAATTAGAACGTCAATTATCATTATGATTGGGCATTATTTACCTTTCATAATCTATTACTGCATAATAACAAAGATACTTTTCTTCCAATGATAATCTTCATAAAGAACAATCTTTTCAATATTGTTTTTCTCTTATAACAATTAGAAAACATATAGAGGTGATTTTGTTAAATAAAATTATGAAATCAGTATTTGCAATTAAGCTCCCTCATTATACAAAAAAAAAACAAAGACTTTTATTTACGCTAGTAAAAATACACTCGATGAGAACGCTTTCGCTATTATTTTTTAGCAAGTTTTACTAAAATTTAATGAACATAAACTTATTAAGGATTCAGTATGAACACATTTTTATCTATATCAATTTATTCGAGATCGGCGCTATATTTATGACATAAATATGAAGTTTTCAAGCCGATTTCGGTATGTTACGTTATAAGTTAGCACGCATATCTACGGTCTTTTTTACAAGTCCAATGAAATTTCTGAATTGAAAAATCTATGTTTTTAATGAACATTCATAATATTATCACAATTAATAAATAATGTATCACTTATAACTGGGGAATATGAATTTAAAAGTCGATTTCGGTATCTCTTTGCGACCCGCTTTCAGAAATTCGCTCGCTGACTTTTTGAGCAAGTTTTAAGGAAATATAATGAAAAAAAAACACATATTAACATATCAGTATGAACAAATTTTTTATTTATAACAATCTATTTCAGATTTACGCCATACTTAATATATAAATAGGAAGTTAACTCGCCGATTTCGGTTTGTGGCATACAACGTTATATGTTAGTGCGCACATCTACGATCATTTTTACAATTTCAAATCAAATTTCTGAATTGAATCATCTTTATTTTCATAAATATTCATTTTATAATCACAATAATTATTAAAATAAGCATTAATAACGGGAAAAAATGAATTTATAAAGTCGATTTCGGTAATTCCCAGTCGATTTCGGTAGATTTCGGTAATTCGGTCGATTTCGGTAAATCGGGTGACCGAAGTGTTGGCACTTCTTAATGAATAAACTGTTTTTTGCAACATAAAAAGCATTGCTTTCAACAGAGATACCTTATAATTATAAAATATCCTTTTTTAATGATTTAGAGAGAAATAGCACACATATTCTGCTAAATATGTTGTTTGGCCATACTGGCTCACAGGAAGATGTTACTCACACTGGGTCACAACATTGTTGTAGTTTAAATCGCTGATTGTCATCATTATTGCTGTCATTAATCCCTTTATATCACTCTGAGAACTGTAGGTTTACTCTCCTGTCTGTCTGTCAGTCTGTCCAGAAATTTGGATCCTGCAATCTTAAGAAGTATGAAAGCTAGGTTTATGAAACTTGGTATTTGCTGAGATGATGAGATTATGCACTTGTAAAGCTGGCTTAAAGCTGCCTATTCACATTCCAGGGTGGAATACTTAAATGGTTTAGAAGTGGTTATTATTAATTGTACGCTATGCCTGTAATTTACTGAACAGGACCTTATATCGCCGAAATTTTAGACTATTGAGTACATTATAGGACCTTTAGTGAGCGATTTTTACTGTGTTAGTAACACTGTAACAACCTACAGTTTAAATAGGTTGACTAGTATGTTAACTGTTTAAGGATATTACTGGGTACATCACATTTACTATGTTTACAGGTCTTCTTGAGTTTAAGTTATTAATTTTGCTATTTGAAAACACTTTCTTTATTAGTTCTCATATGTGACCTAGCACCTTTTATATTGGTCGGGGAATACTGTGTTGTTAGCATTACTTGGTGTTTATTGTCTTAATCTTTATTCTTACTTTCATCATTGTAATACCAAGGTGAAATAAGCAGGACATAGTTGATATATTTGCTCAGCCTTCAAGAAGATGTGTGACTTATTTAGACAGAATTAAGACACCAAAGATCTGTGTGAAGGCCTCTAGGTAAGTTATAGTAAATTTGTGATCAATCTTGTAAACTCGGAGAATGTTAAGAGGACTGGGTTTGTGTAGACACCTGTTTTTATAAGCCCTTTTCAGAATAATGGCATATTTTTTGGAATGTGTTTGGTGGGTGGTGTCCAAAAAGGTGTCCCCTTTCATCTGGATTGTAACTGATGTAATCATCCTCACACTTGTTCTGAATGACCATAATATCAGTTTGATAACCAGAAACAAAATTTCTCCAAAGATTTTGCCTGCCACCAGAGTAAAAGCCCATTAGTAACTGAATTTGACAAATCAGCAATTCCTGCTCTTAAAGTCTACCTGCCACCAGAGTAAAGGCCCATTAGTAACTGAATTTGACAAATCAGCAATGCCTGCTCTTAAAGTCTGGCTGCTACCGGAGTTAAGGCCCATTAATAACTGAGTTTGACAAAACAGCAATGCCTGCTCTCTTAAGTCGGCATAACTTTTATGTGTAACAGCTAAAGCAGTATGGATTGTGAATCAGATTTGGTACCAAATCCTGCATTTGTATGCATGTGCGGTCTGTTGAAACAATTTGGGCAAATTGAAAATTGGAAAGCCTTTGTCCTGGACTCCAGTCTTCAACTTGAAATGATTTGAATGCTTATTGACATGATACCCCTGCAAAAGTTTACAATTTATTAAACAGCAGTTGCTCTGGTATGGTAATTTCTTCATTATATATGCAGTATCAGCTTTATAAATTGAAATACCTTTGTCAAATCTTCATCACTGTTACTACAAATATTGATTTCAGTTAAATATATTACTGGCTGCCCAGTATTTTGGTAGCCAAAATCTAACTGAAATATGTAATTTGTAAATTAACTGATAGAATAGTAGAATGTTGAAAAGCAAAATTTCTCAGACAAATTGTTGTTGTCCATTTTGAGTGACAGCCCTTAAATTGTGAATATGTTACAAAATACATCTTTATTTTTGAAAGATTCTTCTTAATTTTTGTCAAAATTTTGTTTGTGAAAATATCTTGGCTTATTTCTTTAACCAGTCGTTTACTATTGATTAGCATATTTGGTAGAGGTTTGTCACTCATGCTCACAGTACCTAAGGATTTGGATATGACCTGATTTTGTAAAAAAATATCATGACACTTTCTGAGATCTGTTTTGTTAAAGAAAAACAGCAGATTGCTGTGATCTATAGATGTAAATGATACATTACTGCTAACTGAATTAATACATTATTAAATTAAACAGTTTGTACTTTTAACATGGAGGATGTGATACGAATACATGAAGTGCAGTGTTGCTTAGTTCATCATTATGTTAGGTAATAATGTTTTCAAAGGAAATTAGCCTGGCATTACTGTGTACATTTTAACACACCAGGTTAGTTGCTATTTTGGGAAATTTGCTACAGGTCATATGTATTCTCACCAAGTTAATATTAGAACTGATATCATTGGTGCAGCCACAGGTGAGAATGCTAGTTTTAGTTTAAATAAGTAAAACAAAAAAATCTGTTAGAAATAATAAATAATAATAAAAAATATATTGACACCACTACACGACTAAGCAACATTGTGACAATTTAATACATAACACAAATGCTTTTGCCGTAGTGATTTCCAGGCATGTTCTAGATACCAACCTTGATAAAGCAACTTCAAAAGTAACGATACTCCTTTGAAACATAATGTGGTTAGAAATTTGATCAGTATGACTTGTGTAGTATTGAAATGAAATTACCTTAACCCATATTTCCAAATTTTGCAAGTAGGTGACAGATTCCATGTATTACCAAATTCTAAGTTTAAATTCTTCATAGAAGAATATTATTTATGATAAATTATTGCTTACTGATGACCCTAAGAGTGGTAGTAACCACAAAACCAGGTCATGGGCTTTCATCAATAAACTTGGAAGAAGAAACAAAATAATGGTTTTAAGTTGTTTCTTGCATCTCGTATTTAAGTAATTTTCGCACAATTTCCAAATTTCTACTGGCTGAACCTCATAACCTGTATGATTACTACTTACATGTTTGAGACATTTCCATTGGCTAGTGCTAGGTCCTCAAAAGCATTGTATTGTTTGGTGAGTCCTTGAGATGGCCAACAATGTGGTGTTCCAAGAAACTGCACATAACTTCTGCTGTTTAATTTACATGACTGTTCATACTTGACAAATATTTGTTTCAAAAAAGATAGAAAATAGAAAAAAAAAATTAGTAAAATTGTCAGAAACAAGTTTTCTAAAAGTGATATTGCCTGATGGTTATAAAACTGAGATTTGAAACCAGTCAAATCTCAAGCATCTGATTGGCTGAAATGGTTTCTTTTTCAGCCAATCAGATAGTTGAGATTTTAGACTGGTTTCCTTTTTCAGCCAATCAGATACTTGAGATTTTAGACTGGTTTCCATTCCCAGTTTTATAACCTTTGGACATTACCTCTACAATGTTACATTTTTAATGCTGCAGTTCAATGTTTGATGTTATGTATACAAGAGAACTTCTAAGCAGTCTGATCTGGGTATCGAGTAGTTGAAATAGTAAATAATGTCCTCGTTTTTGATTGAATGCTGTACACAATTATTAAAGCTGCCTGTTCAGTGTCAGGGAAGAAAACTTGAATGTCTCAGTTGTCATTATTCATTCTACTACTATGTTATACCTATAAACTGACTGGACACAAGTGAATTTCACTGTAATATTGAACTAATCAGTATATATTAGGACATGTTCTGAATTAATTTTACTGTGCTAGTAACAATTTTAAAAGTATCAACTCAGCTTTATATACATTCAATCATTCGTTGATGGTGTTAGAATATTACATCACATTTTGTTTACATGCCTTCAACCGTTTAAATTATTAATTTTGATATTTGAAAACACTTAATATTTTTTCCCTGATAAGTGGCAAGGCACCTTTAAGTAAGCTAAGGTGGCTTTAAGTTCATTGCAGTTGTCTGTAAGTGCAAGCTCTCAGATAATCAGAAATTTGATCATAAAAACGTTAAAGCAATCATTCTAATGATATTGCTAACTGATATGCACCTCTCTTCACATCAGTGGTGTGATATTTTATAATAGACCAAATTTTCCATTTTAGACTGTGCTTCCTGGATAGAGTGACAACAGGAACAGTGGTGGATGTTATCTAAGTCCTGGTTCGAAGAGTTGTTGTAGCAGGTCAGCTGATGGACAATAGTTTCAGTAAACAAACTGACTGATACAGCCAGAAAAACAACTGATAAAGACACATCATGTAAGCTGCAGTATTTTGCTATAAAGATTTTTTTCAGTGAAATTTGAATGAAGGTTTTCATTTATATGGAGTATTCTAAACCAAACTTCTCACTAAATTCTGCAGACAATCCTGTCATTGCAGTATTCATGCTCTCTGGATGTGGGAAGCAAACAGAGAATCTCTTCTGTATGTGTAAGTCCTCCAAAATGGTTTGGCACAAACTCATTTACCATGTGGTGGATTTCTTCAAACTTGCACAGAGATAGTCAGGCAGTGTGTAGATGGATGTAAAGAAGAGTTTTTTTCATGCAATGGTTTTACAAGAGTTATGGCCCTTCGTTAATTTGAGTAACAAAATTTTGTTTTACAAACTCCTCTTTTATTATCTGGTGGATTTCTTTCATACTTGCACAGATAATCAGGCAGGATGTTTAGATATCTGTAAAGAAAAGATTCTTTTCAGCAACCACATTTGCCAGAGCTATTACTTTTTTGTTAATTTTAGTAACAAAAGTTTGGCACAATCTACTTATTTACTATTATGAAGGATTTTTTTCCTTGACCCATTTTTGCTAGAATTATGGCCCTTTGTTATTTAAGTATAATAAAATCTTGTTCAACAAATTCCTTATTCATGTTCTGGTGTATTTTTTTTTTCAAATTTGCACAGGTGATTAGGCAGGATGTGAAGATGGTCATAAAGATTGGAATAGAATTTTTTTTTACCCAAGACATTTGTTTAAAGAGTAATGAAGGTTGTTCTTTTCAGTACTGGGCATATTGAAATCTCTGTTGCAAACACCTCATTTGCTTTTAGTACTTTCTGCAAAATGATACCATAATTGTCACTTTATGCCCCAAGAAATCGGAAGGCATGTAGAGTTGCACATGTCCGTACATACATACGTCCCCAAAATCTTGTGACATAAACTCCTCATTAACTATCAGGTGTATTTCTTTCCAACTTGCACAGATGATCAAGCACAATGTGTAGATGATTGTAAAGAAGATATTTTTTCGTGCAACCATTTTTACCTCAGTTATGGCCCTTTGATACAAATGTAGCAATGGGGGCGTCAGTGTCGGAGGACACATTCTAGTCCAATCGAGTATAACGGTTTTAGTAAATTACACAAAAATTCATGTGACAAATGTGCAGTAGGGAAGGTTTTGCTCACCGATGACACTTTCCCATTTCCCTGATTAACGTATGTAATAGACTTATAATGATGGATATTTCAGTTATTATGTTGTTACATTTTAGGAGTTTTCATTTTGACTGTGTTATGACCACAGTGGATGTATAATATCTGATGGTTCATTACATATTTTGATCACATGTGGGTTGACGCTGATCTTACATCTGTTCTACAGGATGATGCTTAATTTTTATTTTGAGGCTCAGCCGCTGTATAAAATGTTATGATTTTGAAATGTGTGGACTAAACACATACAAAAAACAAAAGATTTCAATTGACTTTGTTGCAGATGCAATCCAAACATGATTTTGTGGTTGAGATCAGCTGAGTTTTTATGAAATGAAGATGGTAAGTCTTTCCACATGTTGAATACTATAGCTGCTTGAGTATGGCAAAACTTTTCTACAGTCAGTATTTTGTGTACAAATTTATGGACTATAGTGCACAGTGTAGGAGTAAATCTAAATGGATAGGCTTGCAGGCACATGGTTGTCTATCCCTTTCCTTGATATATACGCATTTTTATGCATGTGTGACCAGTGTAGATCCAGATCAGCTGGCACATCTGTGCCGTCTGATCAGGATCTGCACTGGTCGCATTTTGGTCAGAAATAACCTAATGAATCAAAAAACGAACAGTTTAAATCCTGATCAGATGGCAAGGATGTGCCGGCTGATCTGGATCTAAACTGTTCACCCTAGCAATAAATGTGTATCTATACAGGAAAGGGCTATACTGGTCCTAAAGGTGAGCATTCAGTAGGACAATGGGTTTATGATATTTATTACCTTTAATAGATAAACAAAGCCAAGGAACATGACAAATTAGTAAATATTGCAAAATCAGTCTTTGATAGATCCTGTAAAGTGATCGGGTGGAATAAAAGTTGTATGTCCTTAACCCTTTCCTTCATAAATACGCATTTTTGCGCATGTGCAACCAGTGTAGATCCAGATCAGCAAGCACATCCGTGCCGTCTGATCAGGATCTGCACTGGTCACATTTTGGTCAGAAATAACCTAATGAATAAAAAAATGAACAGTTTAGATCCTGATCAGACAGGCACGGATGTGGCAGCTGCTCTGGATCTAAACTGTTCGCCCACGCAATAAAGGTGTGTCTATGGAGGAAAGAAAGTGATACAGATGCTGAGATACTGGTCTAAATCCAAAATATTGTTATGAGATCTGGTCTGATGTTTTGTTAGGTCATGTACTTAGTAAGTTTTTTCACAACCACTAGAGCAATTTTAGCATTGTTGATGCAACATTTGGTCCTGTTAAATATTGATAGGAAGGATTACTTGTGTTGAATTTGTGATCGGGAAGATTGTCAGATTTAAAAAAAAAGAAAATCAAGATATTCGATTTTTGATCCACACCATGTAATGCCCCCCTCCCAGAAAATTAAGAAGTTTAATAAAAAGATTTAAGTTTTGAAGCAAACAAACATTTTTTTGGCTATGAGGTAATTGTGCTCTGTTTTGCTACTTTGTAGGTGTTTCTATATGTTGAGCTCCTGTTTATGTTAATTGATAGTAGACAGAATATTTTTTCATAAATTTTCTGAACTGGTTTAAAGTCCATTAAATATATGTCATAGAAATGGTATTTATCTTATAATGACTAACTTTCAGTGCACATATATGTCATAAAAACGGAAGTTGAGATGCAGTGTTGATGGAATACAATGTGATGGAAGATTATGGGGAGATTGTGACAATCAATAACTGGTAAAGACCTTTTAACTCTTGACAGCTGTTGTTTAACCCTTTCCTCCATATATACGCATTTTTAGCTCGACTATTCAAAGAATATGTCGAGCTATTGTACTCATTTTGGCGTCGGTGTCGGCGTCGGCGTCCCGCTTTGGTTAAAGTTTGCGTGCAACCTACTGATATCTTAAAAACTACTGTAGCTACAGCTTTAAAACTTGGCACACTTGTTCATCATCATGTCCCGAGTATGTATGCCAAGAACCATAACTCTAACTTTCATTTTGATCAAATTATGACCCTTTTTCGACTTAGAATTTCAGGTTAAAGTTTGCGTGCAAGCTAATGTACAGACACATAACTTCAATACAACTTATACTACAGCTTTGAAACTTGGCACACTTGTTCATCATCATGTCCCGAGTGTGTATGCCAAGAACCATAACTCTAACTTTCATTTTGATCAAATTATGGCCCTTTTTTGACTTAGAATTTCTGGTTAAAGTTTGCGTGCAAGCTACTGTACAAACACATAACTTCAATACTACTTATTCTACAACTTTGAAACTTGGCACACTTGTTCATCATCATCTCCCAAGTGTGTATGCCAAGAACCAAAACTCTTAACTTTCATTTTATTAAAATTATAGCCCTTTTTGAACTTAGAATTTCAGGTTAAAGTTTGCATGCAAGCTAGTGTACAAACCAGTAACTTCCATACTACTTATACTACAGCTTTGAAACTTTCAGCACTTGTTCATTATCATATCCCGAGTGGGTATGCCAAGAAGCATAACTCTAACTTCCATTTTGTTCAAATTATGGCCCTTTTTCAACTCAGAATTTCAGGTTAAAGTTTGGGTGCAAGCTAGTTACTTTCATACTTCTTGTACTATAGCTTTGAAACTTTCAACACTTGTTTACCATCATGACCCTGACTATGTATGCCAAGAACCATAACTCTTTCTTTAATTTTTAATCAAATTATGGCCCTTTTTCAACTTAGAATTTCAGGTTAAAGTTTGCGTGCAAGCTAGTTACTTTCATACTTCTTGTACTATAGCTTTGAAACTTGTTCACTATCATAACCATGACTATGTATGCCAAGAACCATAACTCTTTCTTTGATTTATATCAAATTATTGCCCTTTTTAGACCTAGAAATTAAGGTTAAAGTTTGCGTGTAAGGTGGTGAAACCTCATATCTTTCATTCTATTAAAACCACAACTTTTAAACTTTGTATACCTTTATTTTATCATACATCAGGTTGATTTTCAAAGGCCCATAACTCATCCTTGCTTTTTTTATTTAATTTTTGCCCTTTTTCGCTTAGAAATTAGAATTAAGACTTAGAAATTATGGTTAAAGTTTCAATGTTAGTGTTTTTCATAGGTAATGCTATAGAAAAGGTTTAAAACAGATGTACTTAACATACTTTGGTTGAAAGTGTTGAGTGGTTATACTATACTATACTAGACTATACTATACTAGACTATACTATACTATACCATACCATACCATACCATACCATACCATACCATACCATACCATACCATACCATACCATACCATACCATACCATACCATACCATACGACACCACACCACACCACACCACACCACACCACACCACACCACACCCACCCACCCACCCACCAGCACCACCACCCACCCCACACCCACCCACCCACCCACCACCACCCCACACCCACCCAACACCCACCCACCCCACACCCACCTCCCACCACCACCTTCCACCACCACCACCCACCCCACACCCACCCACCCACCCACCACCACCCCACACCCACCCACCCCACACCCACCTCCCACCACCACCTTCCACCACCACCACCCACCCCACACCCACCCACCCACCACCACCCACCACACCACAACTCACCACCACCACCCACCACCACCACCCCACCCACACCCACCCACCACCCCCCACCACCACCCCCCACCCACCCCTGACCCACCCACCCCCCCATCCACCCACCCACCACAACCACCCCACACCCACCCACCCCACCCCCACCCACCCACCACCACCCACCCACCACCACCCACCACCACCACCCACCACCACCACCCACCACCACCACACCACACTACCACCACCCCCCACCACATACCACCAACAATACCACCAACAACACATCCAACAATAACACAAATAACAACAACTACACCACCAACAACATCACCAACAACAACATCAACACCATCAATAGCATCAACAACCACCACCAACAGCAACAACACTGACAACAACACCACCACCAACAACAACAACAACACCAACAACACAACCAACAAAAACCCTAATAACAACACCAACAACACCACCAACAACACCACCAACAACACCGTCAACAACACCACCAACAACAATACCATACCTTACTATACTACACCACACTATAGATGGGCAGGGGTGTATGGACTGGGTTGTGTAAACCCTCTAAAAAAACTACAATAATAAATTAAGTGTAATTTATTGATTTCCTAACTTGGATTAAGAAACTTTTGTTCATGTGTGTGTGTTGGGTGTCATAAACTCCTGAATCACTCCCCAGTTTAAATGAAGCCCAGTTTTAAATGTGCTTAAATATGTCTGACTTCGAATAGTCGAGCGTGCTGTCGTTTCCGACTGGCTCTTGTTACACATGTGCAACCAGTGTAGATCCAGATCAGCCAGTACATCCATGCCATGTGATCAGGATCTGCACTGGTCGCATTTTGGTCAGAAATAACATATCAAAAAGCGAACAATTTAGATCCTGATCAGTCTATTATGTGTGATTATATATTTTTTAAATCTTTTGTCGCCAAAACCATCCTTGCTAACCTGGTACACTCATTTTCACAAATGATTGAGAAAACTACTATATTCTGGACACTTGAGAAGACTAGAATCATAAAGTGTCATGACTTGACAGCCGTTTAGGCCTATTGGTGTTTTTTTTTTAAATCTAACCAAAAACTGCTATTTTCTTACCTTACCCCACAAAATCTCCTACATTGACACTGGTTATGCCGGTTAAAAGCGTTGCATATGCCGAGGGAGCGGTGTAGTGCCGTCCGCAAAGCTTACCAGATTAGCCAAGGTGAAAACACTTGTGACCCAAATGTGTGCAGTTTTGGTGAATCTGATGTTTCTTTTTCAAATTATGTCACATTTTACTATTAAGCATGCTGGCAAATAAAAAATTCATACTACAATCTTGCATTTTACACCCTCTGTATGCTTCATGTTGAATTATGATATTTTATTGAAATGTTAATGAGTTCAAAGTTTAACTACTAGGTATTTCTTATACTTTCTGATATTTTTCTGATATTGGACTTCTTGTATTTTCCTTTACTTTACAGCAACTAACTTACAGTATTAACCCTTTCCTCCATATGCATTTTTACGCATGTGCGACCAGTGTAGATCCAGATCAGGATCTGCATTGGTCCCATGTTGGTCAGAAATAACCTAATGAATCAAAAAGTGAACAGTGCAGATCTTGATCAGATGGCACAGATGTGCCAGCAGGTCTAGATCTAAACTGTTCGCCCACACAATAAAGGTATATCTATGGAGGAAAGGTTTTATTGATAAATATTGTTGCTCATTGTTAGATGTTGCTAAGGCAAAGTATTGGTGTTCTGTGTTTATCCCATATATTGTTCGAAATGAAAATGATATTAGTTTCCAATCTCAAACAATTATGATTTTTACCTATCTGTTGTACCAAAGTAATAAAAAATAAAGACCAGTTTCATAAATTTTATGATTTGTAATAAAGGTAAATAGTTTTAGATGAAAATGTCCAATTTGAAACATGATCAGAGCGTTTTTGAAACTTTGAATGATATGAACACATAATAATACCCTTTGTCCATTTTTTTTCAGAAGAAAATAGAGACCAAAGGCATATGGCATGACTAAGGATGACTGCATCATGTGATCTGAGAAGACAACATGTGATAGAGAAACATGTCATGTGACAAGAAAGTACTTTTAGATACCTGTGAAATGTTTACTGTTTGACATCAAAGTGCAGAAATTTTATAAATGATTTTGTCTAAATATTCATGGTACTTAATACAAAAAAAGGAATAGCTCTTGTAGCGGTCTGAAAGAATTATTTTATAATTATATTAGGGCTTTTTAGGGCTATTCCAGGAGAAAAATTCAGGGAGTGTTGGAATGGAAAGGATCTAAATTGAATTAAAATGCTGTGGGTGGGTTTGCAGATTGTACCTACATCTATTGAAGATTTGGTTTTGGTTAAGCCCACTTGCAGTCAGCTTACCTTAGTTGTCACAAAGGCAGTTTGTTGTGTATGCCTGCATTAGTGGGTGTGTTAAAGTGTCCGTCGAGATTTTTCCAGCCCATAACTTAATAATGCATTGAGGAATCTTAATCATATTCAGTAAACATGCATTGAGGAATCTTATTCATATTCAGTATGAATGTTATCATTAGCTTGACAGCACAAACCCCAGGTTTTCAGGTTAAGGTCAAAGTTAGTGGTCAAAGGTCATGTCAGACCTTGTCCCACCCATAACTTTGACATGCATAGAGCAATCTTGTTTATATTTTGCAAGAATGTTAAGCTGTGTGAGAGGAAGACTATCACAACCAGTTCCATGAAGTTGTTATATTAGCAGTTTTTGTTCCTGGGTTTATGTTTTTTAGCACCAACACCCCCTCTGTTTTTTCACTTCTTCTGTATGTTATGTTTTATTAAGCAAAATTTGTCACCTCACATGGAGTTTTCACTGTACAACTAATTATTACCTTTAATTGTTACTGAACTTTAAGGTTAGGAGTGGTATTACACTACACCCCAGTGTACTTGTTTGGAACAAAACAAATATTCTGCTTGTATGCAAGAACATAAACTTATATTTGGAAGTACATGTATTATTGATAGGATAAGTGCAGTAATTTTTTTAAATTTTTATTTTATCCCCAATAGTATATTCGGTATCGCTATTATCGCGGGCTCACTATTATCGCGGTATCCAGATTTTACCTTATTGTAGGACAACAACGCCACCTACACATGTGTTTCCAGTTGTAAAATGAAAACTGAAACCATTTCTATTTGCACCAAGAATATTTTAAGTGATCATGCATAAAACTGCTGTACATATGTTACTTTTTGCAACAACATCAAAATCATCACTTAGTCTAAATATTCTGTCAACCCCTACCTTAATAAAACTAGTAAAACATTGTTAAAAATCCATATTTTTCATTTGAAATTTCAGCAGTAAGTCGTCTGCAAATCCTATGACATCATCCATCATGTGACTTTTGTCCTATTTCTAAAACGAGGCTAAATGACATCATTTTATCTACGGAAGCAAGTAAGGATCATTTTTGACAGTTTTGCAATGTCTATTATACGATTGCCAGCCTGGTTAAACATATGAATTAAAGTTGAATTTTTCTTTTTGTCTTTATCAGTAAACATTTTTGAGCTCATATACATTTCAAAACAATTATAAAGCACTTATATTCCTTTAATAAAGCTGTTTACAAACTTTGGAGTCAGTTTGCAATATATGCCCCTAAAAACGTTCCACAGTCATTCAACTGACATTATCTTATGGGATGTTATTAAAATTTTACCGACCTTAACTGTTTTCCTCTGAGAATATTGTTTAAAAATACATTCATGGGATGACTGGTCTTTGGATTTACAAGTTAGTAATTTTTAGCTCGACTATTCGAAGAATAGGGGAGCTATCCTACTCGCCCCGGTGTCGGTGTCCGTTAAACAAATGCGTTAAACAAAAAATGCACTTTGGTCCATAACTTGAAAACTACTTAAGATATCAACTTGAAACTTGGAATATATATTCACCATCAAATTCTACATCATTACCAACAACACCCATAACTCTGCTGCAAATATTTTTCAAGTTATGCCCTTTTTTCACTTAAATTTTGCGTTAAGGAAAATATGCACTTTGGTCCATTACTTATAAACTACTTGAGATATCAACTTGAAACTTGGAATATATATTCACCATCAAATTCTACATCATTACCAACAACACCCATAACTCTGCTGTCAATATATTTCAAGTTATGCCCCTTTTTTTCTTATATTTTGTGTTAAGCAAAATATGCATTTTGCCCATAACTTTAAAACTACTTGAGATATTGCCTTGAAACTTAAAATATATTTTCACCATCAAAATCTACATCATAACCAACAAGACCCATAACCCTGCTTCCAATATTTTACAAATTACATTACATTTTGTGTGAAGCAAAACATACACTTGGCCCTTAACTTCGTTATGAATGGAGGGATTTCAAAATAACTTGGCACAAATGTTCACCATGACAAGGCGGTGTGTCGCGTACAATACCCATGCCTGTAGGTCCAAGGTCAAGGTCACTGTTTTTAAAATAGAATTTTCTTGCAAAATCGTGTCGGCTCTGTAACTTTGTTATTTCTTATTGGATTTTTAAATAACTTGGCACAAATGTTCACCATGATAAGGCAGTGTGTCCGCACAATACTCATGCCTGTAGATCTAAGGTCAAGGTCACTGTTACTAAAAATAGAATTTTCTTGTCCAGGCTGTAACTTCATTATATTCAAAATAACTTGACACAAATGTTCACCATGACAGGGCGGTGTGTCGCGTACCATGCCCATGCCTGAAGGTCAAAGGTCAAGGTCACTGTTACTAAAAAAAGAATTCTCTTGTCTGGGCTGTTACTTTGTTATGAATGGAGGGATTTCAAAATAACTTTGCACAAATGTTCACTATGACAAGGCAGTGTGTCTGCACAATACCCAAGCCTGACGGTCCAAGGTCAAGGTCACTGTTACTAAAAATAGAATTTTCTTGTCCGGGCTGTAACTTCATTATAAATGGAGGGATATCAAAATAACTTGACACAAATGTTTACCATGACAGGGCGGTGTATCGCGTACCATGCCCATGCCTGTAGGTCAAGGTCACTGTTACTAAAAATAGAATTCTCTTGTCTGGGCTGTAACTTCGTTAGGAATAGAGTGATTTCAAAATAACTTGACACAAATGTTCATAATGACAAGGTGGTGTGTCCCGTACCATGCCCATGCCTGTAGGACCAAGGTCAAGGTCACTGTAACTAAAATAGAATTTTCTTGTCGGGGTTGTAACTACGTTAGGAATAGAGTAATTTCAAAATAACTTGGCAGAAATGTTCACCATGACAAGGTGGTGAGTCCTGTACCATGTCCATGCCTGTAGATCCAAGGTCAAGGTCACTGTTACTAAAAATCAGGGTTGCCAGCGGACTTGAAAAGTCAGGGAAATTTGATTTTTTTTCAAGGTCAGGGAATTGTCAGGGAATTTTGAAACTTGGTCAGTGAAAAATAAAAATCCTGAAAAGTCAGTGAAAAGTCAGGGAAAAATAAATTTGAAAGAAAAAAAAGTTCTATTTTATTAAAGATTGCATTTACAAATTTTCTGTTATGAACCTTTTTTTATAATAGTGTACATGTATTATAATAAAAGTTCTTATATTAAAAAAATAATACCTGAAGACTGAAAGGCTCTGCAACCCTTGCCTCCAGAAATTATAAGGTGCTACACACAAAACCCATGTTCTTCCCTCCAAGATCCAGCTCACAGCAACACTCTGAACTTAGTAATTTCTGCTATACAGGCCTTACTGATGATAGTTTGTGTCTTGCCCATATATTTTCATCTATGGTTGGATTTTTAAATAATTGGCAGAAGTGACTATCATAATGTGAACATCTCATGTACAAAATCTGTTTCCAACATTCAGTTCACAGCAACCTTGTTTTTTTGTATAACTGCAGGATTTTAAAAAGAATATTGTGGCACAAACTACTGCTACAGTTTTCAAGATAATGACTTGAAACTTTAAACAAGTGAGGTACTTTGTATCATGTGTAGATGTGCCTGACATATTTTTTATGTGGCTCAGTCCATCATTTTTATGAAAGGTGCATGATTTTTTTAATCTTGTGACAAAAACTTCAAAATTTTTCTCTAGATTAATTTGAGAATTTAAGCACACATTCTGTATCAACTGACCTATTTTCCATTAGGCTATGTGGTTGACATATTCTTCAATTGGATCAGACTATTAATTATTAATATTTATTGGATTGGAACAGGGATCTTCAAAACCTACATGCATTTTTTTTTTCAAAGTTTATCCAAGCACAGGCTAAATTGTGTGTTTTCGTTTCACTTGTATGGTGTAAACAGCATTGTATTCGAGTTATGTATAATTTTTTGTTACAACATGAAGGAAACATGTATGGGCATTCTGTTTGAGGGGTTGTTTTACTTGCGTAAAATGGTATGTTGTTTGCTTGCCCATTTTACAGATTATGTATTTTTCTTTTACTCTGCATTTGTGAATAATGGATACTTAAGCTTCAGTTGTGATAATCTCTTGCTTTATACAAGTACTATATGTATGTTGTTTATATAGTTTCTGTATGAAGAATAAGAATACATTATTTGCCAATTATCTTAGAAGTATTGGCTGAATCTTGTAAGCGTACATATTTTAATTTTTCACTAAACATAAATCTATCGAACTTTATACTTGATATATAAATGATGCTTTAATTGTAAAATAATGTAATAATATATTGTTAAAATAATAAAAATGTACTTATGGGTGGATTGGGCAGCAGTAGGGGTGTTAGTGGTCGTTTACGTTTTTATTATTGGTCAGTGAAAACCCTGATTTGGTCAGTGAAAAGTCAGGGAAAAGTCAGGGAATTTTTTTCATCCTTGGTGCTGGCAACCCTGAAAATAGAATTTTCTCGTCCGGGCTATAACTTTGTTTTGAATGGAGGGTTTTCAAAATAACTTGGCACAAATGTTCACCATGACAAGGCGGTGTGTTGCGTACATTACCCATGCCTGTAAGTCCAAGGTCAAGATCACAGTTACTGAAACTTGAATTTACTTGTTCGGGCTATAACTTCTTTATGAATGAAGGGATTTCAAAATAACTTGGCACAAATGTTCACTATGACATTGCATTGCATTACCACCAACTTCTTCACAGACATTTCGGTAATGAGAAGACAACAGTGCCACAAATACAAATAATTTATTTGATCTTCAAGTTTATGCATATTCTTATAATTACTCGAACATCACTGTCTTTGAAATGCTATTATTCCCATCATTGCACTTGAGTGTCTGAAAACAATGCAAAGTGGGGGCAACCATGTCCCATATAAACATTTCTAGTTTCACATATATTAAGTGCACTTCATCGATAACTTTGCAAATACTTAAGGTATCAACTTCAAACTTCCATTATATTTTCATTTCAGTTCTTTTTCTATAACATTACTGAAGTGATTGATATTTGACTAAAAGTAAATGTCTCTAATAAAAAATTACTAACAAGTTTTCTAACAAATTCAGAAATATTTCATAGTAATTCCCCTATTCAGTTTAATATTTATGGTACATTAAGGAATTATTTCTGTTATTTGAAATGAATTTCTCCCTTACCATTCACTTGTTAATATTTTTCCTGATTGCACATGAATGTATGGCCATAGTTGTTATTGTTTTAATCTTCAAATTGCATTTGTTTCAAATGATTCGAATAGTCGAGCATGCTGTCTCCTCTGACAAATGTAAGTCTAAAAGTAATTATGATGTTGTTATTGGCCCTCTCTGCAAAAGTTTTTGAGAAAATAAAAACCTCTTAATGATTTGAAAATGTATCAACAAATTTCATTGTCTGAAAATGCACACAGTTTTTGTGTTGCCGGCAATAGCAAGTAGACACATATTGATCCTATTGTCCGGTGATGTTTGCGGTGGCGGCAGCGTCTGGTAGTCACCCAACTTTAACATGAAACTGAATGTTGCCTATAACTTTGAAAGTACTTGTCCTATTCACCTCGTACTTGGAATATGTCATCAGCATGAACAACACCATCTGCGACAACAGGAGTGACAACTCCTGTTTCAATATTTTATGAGTTATGCCCCTTTCAAATGCAAATTGAATATGAAGCTTAATGTTGCCTATAACTTTGAAAGTACTTGTCCTATTCACTTAATACTTGGAATATATCATCTGCATGAACAACGCCATTGGTGACAAACAAGAATGAAAACTCCTGTTTGACTATTTTTTTAGTTATGCCACTTTCAAATGCAACTTTAACATGAAATGTTGCGTGTAACATTGAAAGCACTTGTCCAATTCACTTAAAATAGTTGGAATATATCATCTGCATGCACATAGCTATTGGTAAAGAATGATAACTCGGGTTTCACAATTTTTTTGTTGTGCCCCTTTCAAATGCAATTTAGATGACACATGTGTTCCATGGTGCAGTATTGCAATCAACTTGAAGTAAATCTTTTTATCATATGATCAAACATAGGCCCACATTTCAACTTTTTGCAAGCAGGCGACACATGTTCCGTGGAACACCAAATTCTCGTAAAAAAGGTTATATTGAGTTATAATAACTACAATGTATTTAGAAAATCACATTTAATTAAAACAATTTCTAGATGCTTTTTAAGTTTTCCATAAATTTTAAGAGCTTCAATGAAGTTTGTTTGTTAGAATCTAATTTACGTGATGAAAGACAAGACTTAAAGTAAGTAGTGATCTTAACTTTGCAAACATTTAAAGCAAATGTACCAAAGTTTTCCATAATTTATAATGTTATTGCTTCAATGGCTTTAAATCCATAAAATTAATTAGATTTGTTTAAAATAAGTTTCCTAATTTTAAAAAAATGGTCCTACTTAGAAATAATTCAACAAAAATGGAGTGACACCAGTGAAATTTGGATGTCATGTATGCATATTTGATCCATTTTCATCTTCCATGAAAAAATACAATTTTTCATATTGTTAAGTATAAGAGTATGGTTTGAGAATGGTTGTTATATTGTTGATCAGTGAAAAAAAGTTGCTATTTTGCTTTTCTATGAAAATATCAAGACAACAGGCCAGTTTTAATTGTTGAATGAATATAGTAAAGAATAAAAGAAAGAAGGACAATATTGTCTTCATTTCATTTTAGTCCTTACCTCGTCCAAACTGCCATTAAACTGCCTGTCATGTTCACATTGGCCTTCAAGTTTTAATGGTCAAAATATGGTTACTACAAAAAATAATGTTTTTAAGAAGTATCCAGAATGATTTCCTTAAAATATCGTGAGGTAGGATCAGGTTTTAAGACAGAATTTGTTACATGAGTATCTCATCCACAGGAAGCAGTCAGCTGCATGCCAAATTCAGAGGCTACCGTATCAGGTTTATACAGATTGTCTAGAGTTAGCACTATATGCCAGGGATGAGCTATTGTGATCACCATCCATCCATGGACCTTACATCTGTCTAAGCAAAACCACTTGTGACAAAACTACAGGAATTATGCATGCCTGGTCCCGCTCCAAAATTGGTTCGTGTCTGTTGAACTGATAGTTCACCGAGGTTAAGTTATGTTATGCAATCCGACTATATTAATAAAATTCACTTGATTTGGTCTTCAGAAACTTCATGCATACCATCGAACACCACAACAATGAAAATATTGCAGGCTCGGTTTGATATAGCCTGTTCATGGGCATTAATAGAAATGCACAGGCCGCCAAGCCTCGGGTTGAGCGCAACCCGATATTTACACCAGGAAACAGTAAAATTTTTATCCATCCCAAACGAGGGTATGCATATGGCGATGAGCATGGAACCTTATATGCAGTATTTTCAGATTAACACCATTCCGTGATCCAAGGCGAATGGTCCCCAGAAAAAGAACGGCTTTGCCCTAAACGAGAAAACAATTGGCGGATCCGAAAAGAATAGAATTCGACAGGAGATCTGAGAATATAAATCCTGCATATCAAAGACATCGCCCAAGGCAATAATTATATCCAAGGGGTGATTGAAGAAAATCCAAATCTATACTGGCTGGGATATTGAAACCACTCATCTTAAAATTGGCCGAAATATTAGAACAGTAATTTTTAATTTACTTGCAACATACACAAGTATCGTGCTCAGCGACCTTCAAGGGGCGTAAATGATAACAGCACTGACTGACGGGGAAACTTTTTACAGCCTCCACACGGCACAAGCTATGCTACTGTGATACTGAAATAGATGAGAATCGTCTACAGGTCTTGTTATGCCCCTGAAGTCAATACCGGCCCACCTTTTCTAGCAAAAACAGAAAACCAACTTTACTGTAATATATAAACATGGAATACCGGTAGTAATTTCAAACTGAACCTCTTCCACAGCCATCAGTAGAACCAAAAGAATACATTAATGGCTTACCACACTCCTCCCAATCACGTTCATCGATAAAAAGAAAATTATCAAAATCTCTACAGCAAAATGCCGTTAAATGAAACTTTGCACAAAAGTATGTTATTAAATTAATGTATCTTTATTTTGTAGATGGTAGGACACGTTAGAACAGTAAAGAAAAATAGCGAGATCTTAAAATTCCTGGTCGCCTCCTGGTCCCGTAAACCGATGACAAACCGATGACAGTCACTGATTTCTGTTTTAGTAGTTGAACGTTTTTTACAAAGTACACAACATTTTCGTGTCAGCATCATTGCACTCACTGGGAATTTAAAATTATGTTTCGTACCGTTTAGTTTTTGTGAATTTATGTAAATAGAATTTTAAGGAATTTTTAGCTTTTTTCTTTACTTTTCTAACGTGTTTTACTCAATGCAAAATAAAGATATATAAGTAACAGTCATTTGTGCAAAGTTTCATTGAACAGCATTTTGCCATCATTGAGATTTTGATAATTTTCTTTTTATCGATGAACGTGATTGGATATAGGTACTTGAAGTTGAAGTAGAAAATCGAAGCAAAAACTAAATTTCTTGTATAAATTGTATGATGTCAGAAACTGTTTTATATACCCAACATTTTAGACTTCAAATAAAATTCCACCTTTTCAGCTCTGTACATCATGTGTTAATGGAGAATTTTTTGTTTCCTTTTGGTTCTCCTTAAACTCTGAGTATCATTTATTACCCAACATTTATTTATGCCCAATTGAAGTATGGTATGCAGCTAGCGACGGCGAGCATCCAAACAAGGTCTGCTTTATAATTTCAGTACTACTTGCACAGTTCACACCAAAATAGGGCAGAATGTTTATAGTCATAATATCTCGGCCATATTTGTCAATGTAGCCGTTAACATAACGACCCTGTTCAGACTGGCACTGTCTGCCCGATCAAAAATAATTACCTGCTAAATTTCACCTTTCACTGCAGTTATGGCCCTGCTATTGCTGATATTTACTAATTTAAAATTAGTGCTGTCCGCATGCTAAAAAAGTAAAATATGCATAGCCTATCAGGTATTGGCACCACTAGAAAACACAGCCTCCACATGCAGCTGATGCAGGCATCTGCGGGAATACTGTCGAGGAAAGGTCAGCGGCATATTTAAGGGCCGTCTGCAGTCATCATAGAACGTTCATCGATAAAAAAGAAAATTAATAAAAGCTCTCTAACGATTAATGCCGTTTAATGAAACTTTGCACATATACTAGGCGATAGAAATGGTCAATTAATGGAAATTTCTCGTTAAGGTATGTGATAAATAGAATACATCATTCGTATTCATTTTATACTGAAATTATTAAACTCGTCATCTAAAGCGATATTAAACTCGGCATAGCCTGGTTTTATTTCAATTTAGATAACTCATTTTATAATTTTAGTATAAAATGGTCACTCGTATTGTATTTTGTTGTACAAACTTTTATTGAACTTTTGTCATTACAGAGATTTTGATATTTTTTGTTATAGTTGACAGTGACAACTGAAGAGGACCCTTACACCAGATTCTAAGGTGCACCAACCTTACTCTTCTCACATGAACAAACATGTACACGTTTTTATCATATCATCACCAAACTAGGTCTGAATGGATTATTTCTCAGTCTAAGTCAATCTGATTAAAATCATCTCCAGAAAACCTCTACGCTAACTGTTTGATAGATCTGTCTTTAGTGAGATTGCGTCTAAGTTTAATAATCATCCAGATTGCTCTAGTAACTATGGTGTCATGGCTTTCTAATTATGGCTGTCTTCTCTCCAACTTGCAAGTCTTTATACAGTTATAACTTTTGACTATGTGACCAAGTTTCAAAATCAAATTAAAACGGGTTAATTAGACATGTAATATAACGGTCAAATTCCTCAGCAGAGGACTGCAACTGAACTTCCTTGTTTGCCATATGAGATATGGATGTATGTACTAGTATACTTGAAATGAATTAAGCTAAATATATCTATGATACAAATCAATCAGGTCTACCAATTCAAATCATTGTATCTTTTTTTCTTGGAGCTTCCGTACACTGCAAACTAAGGTGCTTTAAAAATATAATGGGTGTTTTCCAAGTTTTTGATCTTAAATTTTATTTATGATATTTTATTTGCATAATAATTACTGATTATATGACAAGGAGATTCAATTTAACTGGTGGATATCTGACTTTAAAGGCACGCTTTTAACAATGCACAAAACAAAGTAAATGTAAAGCATACTGACCTTACTTATCAAGATCACCTAGAATGAAGTTAGCGAACACTCAATGAAACTGTTTGTGCCCCCACGTTAGATTATTCTGTTAGTACCTTTTCCCAAATGTACTAATGTTGTTTTTTACTTATATGATGAACTGACTTTCATTTCTTCAAGTTCTTAATCAACCTTATAAAACACATGGGGAATTGTTTTCAATTCCAGTAAGCATTTTATTAAAATAAAAAAAATATTAAAAACAATTGTGACTCGCAAACTCTGTTTAACTCCTTTCATCATTTCCTTAACATTTTATTACCTTTAAACATGTCTGAAAAAAGATTATTTTAACAGAAGTCAAGGATTTGGAAAGGTTCTATATTGAACTCTGTGCAGTGTGATCAATCCACACAGTTTTGATAAGAGACATTGAATTGATTTGGAATTTACAGTATGTTATACTAATGCCCTCGCTGCTTCAACAACATTTGAACAATTGGTCATAACTCTGGTAAAAAAGATTACATGGAAAATATCCTTTCTTTTCGATCATCTACACATCCTGCTTTCAAATCAAGATCGTCTATAGAAGTTTAAAAGAAATCCCCCGATAGTCAGAGAGGAGTCGATGCCACAAGCTTTGGTTTACGAACGTACGGACGAGTGCAACTCTATATACCTCCCACTTCTTCTTGGGGGCATTATGTTATGTTTCCACCGAGAACATTGCTAATAGATATCATGACATTCAGTCTATATCTATGTTACGGAATTTGCGATTGTCTATGAGAAAAAAAAAGACTAATTATCCATGTATTTAGGCAAGGCAGAAGAGTTATACTTTTACAGTTATAACCTGCATGTGCCGGGCTTCACTGGTTAGAATATGATGTTCTTTTTAGTTTACACTAATAAAGTGCAGTCCTGCCCCATTGTGCCCTCAAAACTAACCACGGTGTAGATTGTTTTTTTATTTAATGCCAAATTCATGCTTATGATTTATTTGATAAAGTATTTAAATGGTCTGATACCAAAACAATATCGGAATGAATAGCTTGGTTAGGTTTAAATAAGACCGATCAGATATAAGTATCAATGATGAAACATTCATTCTTCAGACTGATTGTTTTCTGCCAGAAGATCTAAGATCATATTGACACCATATTATTCAAAGATGTGTGAACTATTTAATCTACATAATTATATTTTGGGTTGATCTATTGCGCACATTAATATTTGTTTTAGTACAGAATATAAAATTATAAAACTTGTCTGTCCCGTTTGCTTTCGTGACCATTTTAGTGTTTCGGACCTATTTTCGCCATGGATAATTTATAGAAGTTTCGCAAATAAATTATTTCTTAAAGAAAATATTTTTACTTGTACATTTTATGGATATGCCTGTTAGAACCGTGTTGCTCTTGACACTCTTTCTAGGATTGACAGACATTGTGAAGGGACAAATTGGTGTTACAAGTGAGTTTAATGTATTGTACCTTTAATTTGTGTTTTCACATGAATGTGTTTAGAAGAAATTATTGACTATTCTTAACAGGTTAAAATTGATTTTGAATAGATTGAAAAACTGGCAACCCTTTAGTCCATGTACATTCCTTTAGCAATTGGGCGACCATTGTAGATCGGTTCGAATCTCACTTAAGTCAGATCTAACGGTTAAGGAGATGATTTTAATCAGATTGGATCGGTGCCATTTGATCTTTATCTACACCGTTCGGTTCTTGGTCAGATTTAATCTAATTAATCTCAGAGCGAACAGGTTAGATTTTGATCAGACAGCACGTATGTTCCAGCTGATCTGGATCTACAATAGTTGCCAACAGGATAAGACTCATAAGCCATGAAGTAAATGGTTAAATCAGATTAGCAGTGTTACACTCTCACTTCACAAATATATGTATCGTTCTCAGTGGCCTTCAAAGATGGTAATTAATAACAGCATTTATTTAATGTACGGGGAGACTATTTACAGCCACTACTCGACACAAACAACGCTGCAATGATATTTAAATAGATGAAATATAACTTTGAAATCCAACAAACATAACCAATAAAAATACAACAGGCTCGTTTGATAGAGCCTTCTTCCCGTACTTACATTCAATACTGTTGTCTTTTCATCCCTCAGGGACTGCATTTGACATTCACTTTCTACACCCCCTCCCCCGCTCACTCATTTATTAACCATTCTCTCTCTTTCTCTGAATATGCATATTTCATCCTTTTTAATGAACTGTAATGGAAATGTATGATACTGTTCATTCCGCCAAGCCCCAGGTTAAGCACTACTCTAAAAGCTTATGTATTTTGAAAATAGCTCACATATTACTCAAAATATTAATAAGGAACTCCAAATAAATGTCAAAATAATAATGTTAAGTTCATAAAATAATAAATTTACTTCCTTTCGAACATGTTGTATTACTTCCAAAATAATGTTCACATGTATTTAGCTTTTCCTTTAAAGTATTCACCCATCTGGCCTGTATCTGTATCAATATTGAGTGATTGATATGCAACTTAAAAAGACATGTCCAACACCATGCTCTACCTAATTTTCAACAAATTAATCTCGACCCCCCTTAAAAAACAACAACAACACAATAAAAATAATCACAATGATGCCCCCATTTTACTCAAAGTTTTCATTAAACAGATGACCTTTGTTATTAGTAATATAAAATTAAAATAAATGTCCCAGCTCATGATCTACTTCATTTCTTCAAAAAATATTTTGCCTTACGTAGAATGTTTATTTGCCCTTACATATTATGTCAAAAATATCAAAAAATTTATAATTCGCGGTTTTAAACGACTAACATTTTTTTCAACTCTTCCAAAACTATCGTGCCATTAATACTTTTGTTCAACTAAGAACATATTGTATATCAAGAGATCGACACTACTTGCAATAAAAAAGGATTTACTTCATACATTAATTATTGTTCAATGTCATAAATTACTAACAAGTTATTTTTCAGCGTAAGCTGTCTCAGCTCATTTTTGACCAAGTTTTTCGACCAATGAAATGTTGTAAATAAAACTTATTGTACAGCGGGAAAACCAACAAGATTATTTCGATTGGTTGTTAGTGGGTGTTGTTTACGATTACCGTAACGATTTTATATTGTGCGTAAGTATTTACCTAGCACTTACATGTTCGGGCATTTTCGTTTTAATCCCCCGCCGCATAGCGGCTGGGGGATATAAGAATGGTCTTCGTCCGTCCGTCTGTCCGTCCGTGCGTCCATCCGTCCATCCGTCTGTCAATTCGTCCGTCCGTCCGTCATTCCTTGCGCGCACAATTCTTGTTCGGTCCATAACTTTGCAACCCCTAGAAGGAATTTCATGAAACTTTAGTCAAATTTTCTCCCCATAAAGACGACGTGCAGAACCCATGTTCCAACCTGGCAGGCTCAATGTCGAGGTCACCAGTGGTGTTTGAAGATTTGAACCATTTTTTCGTGTCCGGCTCATATCTTCTGGAGCCCTAGAAGGAATTTCATGAAAGTTAAGTCGAATGTTATCTCCATGAAGACGACGTGCAGATGTTCCAACCTGGCCGGCTCAAGGTCAAGGTCACCAGTGGCGTTTGAACATATGAACCTTGTATTTCGTGTCCGGTTCATATCTTCTGAACCCCTAGAAGGAATTTCATGAAACTAGTCAAATTTTCTCCCCATCAAGACGACGTGCAGAACCCATGTTCCAACCTGGCCGGCTCAAGGTCAAGGTCACCAGTGGTGTTTGAAGATTTGAACCATTTTTTTTCGTGTCCGGCTCATATCTTCTGAACCCCTAGAAGGAATTTCATGGAACTTAAGTCGAATGTTATCTCCATGAAGACGACGTGCAGATGTTCCAACCTGGCCGGCTCAAGGTCAAGGTCACCAGTGGCGTTTGAACATATGAACCTTGTATTTCGTGTACGGTTCATATCTTCTGAACCCCTAGAAGGAATTTCTTGAAACTTTAGTCAAATGCTCAGCCTATGAAGACGATGTGCAGAACCCACGTTCCAACATGGCCGGTTCAAGGTCAAGGTCACCAGTGGTGTTTGAAGATTTGAACCATGTACTTCATGTCCGGTTCATATCTTCTGAACCCCTAGAAGGAATTTCATGAAACTTTAGTCAAATGCTCAGCCCATGAAGACGATGTGCAGAAACCATGTTCCCACCTGGCCAACTCAAGGTCAATGTCACCAGTGATGTTTGAAGATTTGAACTATGTATTTTTGTGTCTGGTTCATATCTTTTGGACCTCTAGAATGAATATCATGAAACTTTTGTCAAATGTCAGCCCATCAAGATGATGTGCAGAACCCATGTTCTTAACCTTTGATTTTCTACAGTTGGCTGGCTCAAGGTCAAGGTCATTGAAGATTTGAACTATGTATTTTGTATCCGTTTCATATCTTTTGAACCCCTGCAATGAATTTTATCAAACTTTAGTCAAATGTTCATTCCACCAAGATGATGTGCAGAACCCATGTTCTTAACCTTTGATTTTCTACAGTTATCAACCAGATTTTGACACAAACTTTATACCATCTTAAAATCCAATCTTTCCTGATCAATTCATTCACTGGTTGTTCAATGATAAAATTTGAAACAAAAATTTAATAGCAGAGTGAAAATTTCAAGTGTCAAAATTCCAATATTTCTACCTGTCTTCAGCTTTATTTAGATTCAATCTTAAGATGTTAAGATGAATTAGGGTGCATTATCAGAGTTCATTCCTCCAGTTGCTGGTCAATGACCTAATGAACATTTCTGCTTAGATCTGTGTTATGCAATGTTAAGAACTGTGCTCTGGAAGATTTTATAGGTTAAATTTTGTCATTTTCCATGGATACTGTCCAAATAAACTTTCTTACTTTATAGCACTTTGTTAATCAGGCTTTTCTGAATATTTTATTCACTGTTTGTAAGTAAAACAACAACAACAACAACAACAAATTTGTAGCACATTCTCAAAATGTTAAGACTAAATTTGAGAGAGGTCTCAGCTGTATATAGTGTATGTACACAAACTGGCAAGTTAATTGGAGGTCTCTGAACCCCTGGAATGAATATCATGAAACTTAAGTGAAATGTTCAGTTCATGAACATGATGTGCTGAACCCGTGTTCCAACCTGGCTGGCTCTATGTCAAGGGCGCCTGTGGTGTTTGAGCATATTTCCCGTCTGGTCCATAGCTTTACAACCCTTAGAAAGAACTTCATGAAACTTTAGTCAAACGTTCTCCCCATGAAGACGACGTGCAAAACCCATGTTCCAACATGGCCGCCTCAATGTCATGGACACCAGGGGTGTTTTTTGAGAAACCTTGAAGGAATTTCATGAAAGTTGCATGCTTTGTGTCCGATCTATAACTTTTTAACCCCTACAACAAATTTCATGAAACTTTAGTCAAATATTCTCCCCATCAAGACGACATGCAGAACCCATTTTCCAACATTGCCGGCTCAATGTCAAGGTCACCAATGGTGTCTGAAGATCTGAACCATGCATTTCGTGTCCAGTTCATATCTTCTTAACCCCTGGAATGAATATCATGAAACTTAAGTGAAATGTTCAGTTCATGAACCTGATGTGCAGAACCCATGTTCCAACCTGGCTGGCTCAAGGTCAAGGCCGCCTGTGGTGTTTGAGCAGGCCGATACTCTGAAACATATCAGAACACGACATGCCCTTGCACTTGCATTGGCTTCCACCTGCCTGCCCGTCGCCCAGAGCTATTGTTTGAATTGGCTCTTAACCATCCATAACCTTTCCCATATTCATATCTGCGGCGGGGGATATTGATGTCGTTCCGACTGCCTTATTAAAAGCGATAAAATAGTATAGACGAAAAATATATTTACGGTATAAAGTTAAGTGATGGCTTAACAATTTTAAATGGAATATTCATCGGTGTCTGGTAAACGCTTGTGTACAATACATAGTTTAAACGACAGAGAAATGCAGATTTTTTAGTTCTTACTGGTTCCTTTCTAGTTCCTTTGATACTGATTTGTAGTTTCAACATCAGAAACACAAATGGCCTTTGGTCTAGTGGTTATCTCACTCGCCTCACAAGCGGAGGCCACGGGTTCAGTACTCGGAAGGGACACTTTTTAAAAGTTAATTTACGTACGAGTTGGTAGATTTCACTCTTGTAACAAGTTGTTAGTATTTATATTTATTATATCAAGGACATTTATTCAACTTGAGTTCTAACTGTACAAGATGTATTTTATTGAAACTGAATAAATGTGGATCAAGACTTAATTTAAGACATTGCTTCTTTAATCGACGTTTATCACCAGGCGAAATTGTTGCAAGAGTTTCAACATTTTTTGGACAGACACTTTCAATGAATTTATGGGGTTTCCATGACTCGGTCGCTTAATCCCTAGGCCATACTAAGAAGGCAGGGAGGGTTTGTCAACAGCTATAACAAGTTAAATAAAATTGCTACACTGTGTCTGCTTCGCCGCTCTATATTTCTTTCTTTCTTATAATATTATATAAAACTATTTTCCGTCAACGCCGTTTATCTTTTTTAAAGTTATTTCTTGATAAATATACAGTGTTTCCCCCTTTCTGCTTGAATATAATATAATGATAAATTAAGGGACTGACTCAATACTTAAAAAATGGATCCTCGCACATCTATGATTTGTACATATTTTTTTTAAAATTACCATTAACAGCCATTAATGCAAGCTCTACCTTCATATGTTAAAGACACTAGTGATTTTATTCATAAACTTAAAACTCTTAAGCTAACAGATAAAAAAACTTATTTGGTCACTTTGGATGTAAGTTCATTGTATACCAATATCCCTCATGCTGAGGGTATTGAAGCATGCAGACATTTTTGGAAACTAGTTGTTACAATGGCAGACTTTCAACTGATAATATATGTAAACTTGTCAATTTAGTATTACACAACAACTTCTTTCAATTCAATGGTATTAATTTTCTTCAAAAAATGGGTACAGCCAGGGGCAGCCCAATGCACCATGCTATGCGTCTTTATTTATGGGTTAACTGGAACAGATGTTTTTGGATTGATGTAAATATAAACCAGATGCATGGTTTAGATTTTTGGATGACATTTTTATGATTTGGACTTACTCTTTAGAGAATTTGTATAAATTTATTGAATCACTTAATGCTTTTCATCCAAATATAAAGTTTACTTACAATATCTCAGAATCTCATGTAACATTTTTTTATGTTGATGTGTATATTGATGAGAAAAACAACTTCAGTACCAGTGTTCATGTAAAACCAACAAATATTCATGAGTATGTACATTACACTTCTAGTCATCCTATGTCGTGTAAAAATAGTATTCCTTTCATCCAAGCCAAACGTTACAGGCGTATTTGCTCTGATAACAACCAGTTCATGGAGTCACTTGATGAGTTATACAAGTATTTTGTTGCCAGGAACTATCCCAAGCCAATTATTGAGACTGCTTTTGAGCATTTCAAAACTATGTCCCAAACTGAAGCTCTGCAACCCACTGTTCAAAGTGTTAACAAAAATATTATACCTTTTGTTGTAGAATACAATCCGTCTTTGCCAAATATTGGTTTTATAATCAACAAGTACTGGGATTTATTAAAACTATCTAATAATCCTGCAGTTAGAGAATTACATAAATGCAAGTCCGTCATGGCTTTCAAACGCCCAAAGAACATTAAGGACATTCTTGTAAGAACTACTTTTCAACCTCAGAACAATGTTAAATATACATCTGTTAAATGCAACCGTCCTAGATGTTCTCACTGCTCTAACATCATTGAAAGTGATAGTTTCACTAGCTCTCAGTATCATACAGAATTTAAATTAAATCATAATACTGATTGTACAAGTTCAGATGTAATTTATTTAATAACTTGTAAAAAATGCAATATGCAATATGTTGGCCAGACCAGTCAAAAAGTGTCTAAGCGTATGAACAATCACCGTTTTGATTTCAATAGCTATATAGATCCTGCATTTTCTACACTGGTTGCTTTCCATTTCAACCAAAATAATCACAGTCTAAATGACTTTAGTTTCATGTGTATTGATAAAGTTCATAACAATATGGAGAGACTTATGAAGGAAACTTACTGGATTCATAAATTGGGAACAGTTTTTCCACAGGGTCTAAATTCTAAAATATTGTATGGCTTATCATGAAAAGGTTTAACGGTGCTGATTATGTAGGTAATTAAGGGTGTTTTTTTATCTACCAGTAATTTCCCTTTATTAAGTCTCTACAATTATTTACAATATAGATGAAATTATGAATTTATTATCTGCCTTACATTTTATAAAAATTATGTACAGTTGTTACTGGAATCCATTGTACATTGTGCTTTGTATGCATTTTTTTCTACCAGTGACTGTTGAATCTATAAGATCCTGTACTTATTACATAAATTTAATGTATTTCCTATTTTTATCAACATTATATTATTTTTGGCGAAAGGAATCCTGTGATTTTATATATGTTTCCTTTATTTTATTTTTTTATTATTGCTTGTGCCAAATAATGTGCAACTTCTTTTTGCGCCAAAGTTGACGTCGTTTATATTGCTATGTGACGTCTTTTTTACGCCAAATGGTGACGTTTGTTTAGTATATAAAATTACATCATTTTTTACGCCAAAATAAGACATTGTTTGTAAGAGATGTTGATACAATAACATTCACCTGAAGAAGAGTCAAATAAACTCGAAACGCGTAGTGAAATATTGGAGTTTGTCTTCCTTTATTTGTTTATACATATTTTTTTCTGGTTTCACTTGAACGTTTAGCAATAGTTGTTGTATTTTCAATATATAATCTTTATATAAGCTAATTCTTTAAATTTAAACTTATTCAGAATACAACAATTTTCAAATTGCAAAGTGTAGTAATTAAAATAGTTTGGTATGCTTCTCCCTTTGACATCTCTAGTCTATGACTCATTAATTCAAAAGATTAAAATATAAGGACTACAAAGGAAACATTCTACTTTTTGGAAAAGTTAGTGCTTTACTCCTTAAATACGATTTTTTTCAGGAGATCCGATCAGCTGGTCGATTTACGTTCAGGAAAAAGCGAAACGTATCTTACACGTCGAACCTATTTTTGTTATTCATGTAATATTCGTCAATCTATTTGTAGTTAAATAACCTATGTTTCTTGAAATACTTTTTCACCAATTTTAAAAAGATATGTTCTAATAAAACCAGTACTTGTATTAATTCAGGTAAGACGTTTTCGGGACTAGACTGTTAAACTTCCAGGATGATTTTAATAATTTTAAAACTATCATAGAATTTACAGTTTTCCGAGTCAAATTCCCTTTTTCGAAAATATAATTCACAAAGTGGTTTTATCAAAAAGAAACAAAAGACTCATCTATTAGATACTTAAACATGTAAAAGATCTAAACTGGGCTGAAGGTTATAAAACTGAGATAAGAAACCAGTCTCAAATCTCAGGCATATGATTGGCTGAAATGGCGACTTGTCACCATTTCAGCCAATTAGATGCTTGAGATTTGAGACTGGTTTCCATGCTAAGTTTTATAACCTTGGGGCATGCACTTTTGTCTAATTTCAGCTTGCACTTTTGCAACTCAGGCACTCTGTGCAGCCAACATCCCTCTCTCTTACTGCGATGTTGCTGCAGGAAGATGCAAGTGTGCAACTGTCGCTGGATATGTGGATGATGGCACAGGTTTTGCTTGTACATATGGTAAGCTACTGATCGATTTTTAAGAAAATATTTGCTATATTGAATAAACCGAAAATGCTTACAGTTTTAATTTGTTGTTGTCTACATATTGATGACTTCCAATCGAACTACCGATAAGTTCATGAGTTAAAATTAAATTTTGATAGCTGGATCTCATGTTTGTTTCAGTTAAGTTTTATACTAAAACTTAAAAAGAAGATACAACTTATGGTTGGTCTGCCTGTTAAAGTGAGTTGCCAGAGCTGGATGTAGTACTATGTGCCAGAATGCCTGACCCAGTTAAAGTTAATGAAAGTTCCTTCCATCGCACGTAAACCTCTCCAATATTGCTATTGTATTTTGTTTATACTGAACAATTGGATTATAAAATTAAACTACAATTAATATTCAGTCATTATTTCAATCCACCTACAGCTGGCCTAGTTCCTCTCTGAGTGTTAGGTCGGTCATACATCTGGTTCATACTGTAGTGATAATTGCTGTCTAAATTTATCTCGGATATTAAGTAGTGGTTTCTATCCTGTTATGGTACCTGAACGGTTTCAAGCCTTGGTATCACTCCCCTATCAGGTTACCATGGAGAGAGCTAAAGAGTACAAGTTTGTACAATTAGTTTCTAATCATATTCAGGGTTCATGGGGTTGATATATTAAGTAATTAGTTACTGTCTGGCATTTTGGGACTTAGAATTATTATGTTCTGTTTAAGAGATATGACTATTATGTTATAATAAAGCATTAAAAAAGTGATAAAAGTAGTATACAAAATAAAATTCTCACCAAGTCCACCGGCCACCCTTTCCTCTCTCCTATGTTTGTATTGACCTAGAACATGAGGCGATATAGGAACCGCTTTGCTCGTTTGCCGATCAAGAAAACTGAACATTGGCTATGTCTGCCAATGCTAAATACAATATCTTGATTGTGTTACTGAGTTTTGGCGACCATGCGTCGACCCTATAGCAATGGCTGACAAAAATACAGACACAAGTTGGTACCTTAAATATGTCACGATCCATGTTCTAATTATATATGTGGTAATGGTTTGCACAAATAAATGTACAGATGTTTGTTATGTAGCTAGAGGCTCATGGTGAGCAATTGTAACCAGTCTTTGTCTGGTGTCTGTCCATCAAAAGTCTGTGTCCGTCATCATTTTACTTCAAATTCAATCTCCTCTGACGTCAATGGATAGATTGTAACCAAATTGTGTCTGAAGCACCATAGCATTGACTTTTCGTAAAGAGTTGAAAAAGTAACATGTGATCAACATTTCCCAACTAATAGGGGCTTTATAAGCAAATTCTTTAAAATCTTCTAAAAACTCCAGCTTAATTTGAACAAAAAACACAGGAACAAAATTAATTGAAGAACCAATGTTTTTTTCAAGTAAAAAAAAACACATGGCTAACAGGGGGTAGGCTTGATTTCCTTATATGTCGACTCAAAAGGCGAAACTTCAAAATCATCGTCTGAAAATCCGCTTGTCAGATTTCGAAAAACATTCACAGGAACTTTTATTCACCAATTATGTTTCGCATTATGTTTCGTCTTATAACATGTATTACAGTAGCGGCGTTTTAAAATTTGTTGAATATTTGCAGACTGTGGAGCCTTAACATCTCCAACCAATGGTGGAGTGTCAACGGCAAGTGGGACTACCACTGGAAAAATAGCGACATACAGTTGTAATAACGGCTATAAGTTAGTTGGATCATCAACTCGTACTTGTAATCAGGATACGGGATGGGGCGGTGCAGCACCCACCTGTACTCAAGGTATGCTAGTGGAAATATTCTGGTTAAAAATTCCAACTACGGTTAAAAATTGTTATGATTTTAAAGGATAATTGAGAAAATGTTTGACAAACATGTAAAATGCTCCCAACTCTTTTAAAAAATAAGCAAAATAAAACATAAGTGGTCAAAACTAAACTTCTCTAAAAATGTTATTTCTGAAGAGTTTAAGTTTTTTTCACCAAAATGGAAGTAACAGATTACTCAAATAGTATAAATAACATAATTTCTAATTGCTAACGACCACTTAACGTTCTCCTTTTCGTTTTTAATTGTTTGTGGTGTCCTATTTGAATTAACATACTTACAACAAATATGCTCTCTCCCTTCCGCTCTTCTTTTTCGCTGTGTAGGAAGGCTGTGTTTTGTGAGTATGACGATGTCTAATATGCATATTTCATTTTTAAGTCGAAAAATCAAAAATTAAAATGTATACGAAAGTAATCAGGAAATCATAACTTATGTTTGGTTTTCTGATGGCATTCCACCATAGAGAAGAGCAAAGAAAATGCTGGCGAGGAGCACGTTCTGCTGAATGTTTTAACAAAGTTTTTGCATCTTTTAACTTTTTTTTTAATATACTAAGTAGACAACCACCAATCATTAGAAAGTCAGTGTTTTGTTTACCATTATGTGCTTCAGCTTCAAAGAATATTTTTTGTTCTGGGCATTTCCATATAGAACTGACTTTCTCTTTCTCTTGTTTTCTTCACAGAGTTTTAGTACAGTTATTGTTGAATGATTTGACAGGTTTCATTGTTGGTTTACTTTACAGGTGTCATTGGTGACAGTTGTGCATCAAATACCAACCTGTGTATACTCATTACATTTGGGACGTGTGCAGCTTCCACCTGTCAGTGCCTGCCAGGATATGAGAATGATGGCACAAACACAGTTTGCAAAGGTAAACCGTTAAATTATTATGCCCCCCTTCGAAGAAGCGGGGGTATATTGCTTTGCACATGTCGGTCGGTCGGTATGTCGGTATGTCGGTCGGTATGTCGGTCGGTCCGTAGACCACATCTTGTCCGATCAATAACTAGACAACGCTTTGTGATACAGTCCTTATATTTGGTGTGGAGGTTGGTCATGACCAGTAGAAGACCCCTATTGATTTTGGGGTCAGTAGGTCAAAGGTCAAGGTCACAGTGGCCTTGACCACAAAAACCTTGTCCGATCAATAACTAGACAACGCTTTGTGATACAGTCCTCATATTTGGTGTGGAGGTTGGTCATGACCAGTAGAAGACCCCTATTGATTTTGGGGTCAGTAGGTCAAAGGTCAAGGTCACAGTGGCCTTGACCACAAAAACCTTGTCCGATCAATAACTAGACAACGCTTTGTGATACAGTCCTCATATTTGGTGTGGAGGTTGGTCATGACCAGTAGAAGACCCCTATTGATTTTGGGGTCAGTAGGTCAAAGGTCAAGGTCACAGTGGCCTTGACCACAAAAACCTTGTCCGATCAATAACTAGACAACGCTTTGTGATACAGTCCTCATATTTGGTGTGGAGGTTGGTCATGACCAATAGAAGAACCCTATTGATTTTAGGATCAGTAGGTCAAAGGTCAAGGTCACAGTGGCCTTTGCATACAAAAACGTTGTCCGATCAATAACTAGACAACGCTTTGTGATACAGACCTCATATTTGGTGTGGAAGTTGGTCGTGACCAGTAGAAGACCCCTATTGGTTTTGGGGTCAGTAGGTCAAAGGTCAAGGTCACGGTGGCCTTGACAACAAAAAACCTTGTTCGATCAATAACTAGACAACGTTTTTATGTTTATTTGTATAATAAAATAAAATACTTCTCAGTGTAAAGTTGTGATTATTTTTCCCCATGACAATTTCAAGTAAAGATATATATTAATGATCCATAACATTAATTTTAAACTATTTCAATATATGCCGTGTCATAAATAGGCACTGATTATCACTCACTTGTGTTTATTAAATGCTTTGGTTTCGTATGGATGGTCACTAAAGCCTGCACATTACCGGAATTGACATAACACTAGAGCTACTATATCTCCGCCAATAGCGAATATTTGATTTAAATTACAATAAAATCCTTTGTGTTAGACTAGGTTAATCTACACGCGCGTGTCATAAATAGGCACTGATTATCACTCACTTGTGTTTATTAAATGCTTTGGTTTCGTATGGATGGTCACTAAAGCCTGCACATTACCGGAATTGACATAACACTAGAGCTACTATATCTCCGCCAATAGCGAATATTTGATTTAAATTACAATAAAATCCTTTGTGTTAGACTAGGTTAATCTACACGTGCTTATGTTTGTCGAGGTAAATGTAATCCTCTCATTGGATGACCTGGTTATTGATATATAGGAGTTCCACCGTCTTGTAAATTGCTTTCATGACTGGTACCCTTCATTGCTAAAGCTTACAAAAGTCTCTAAATTTCCAAAAATTTAAATTCAATGCTAATAGATATCACTTGCACGTCAGGGGGGGGGGGGCATTTGTGTTTGACAAACACCTCTTGTTTATATTCTTGAAACAATAGCATCAAAAGGTAAATCTGCTCGTGAACATGCACCGATGGCATTAACACATGCGCCTGGTAGTGCGGATACTAACGTTGGAAATGTAGACACATTTTGTAAAGAACTGTAACACATTTCCAAATATCCTTTTAACAATTAAGACATTTTTTTTCTACAGAGATAAATGAATGTCTGACCCTGACACCATGTAAGAATGGTGGTACATGCACCGATGGCATCAACTCATACACCTGCGCCTGCGTTGCGGGGTACACGGGGACCAATTGTTCAACCAGTAAGTCATTTCATAATACAAAACAAACCTTGATTTAACAAAGCTAGTCGTTTTAGTTTGTTTTCTAAAATTGTTCATGTGCATCTGTGATTGCTCGTGTGCATCTATAACTTAGTGTTAGTTAATGTAAAAATTATCAGGCAGATTATCATAGTACTTAATATTTTACCAGGAATTTAATCCATCAGCCATATTTGCACAATTTATTAATTCTATACTTACTGATTATAGGAAAGTTTCTTAATAGAAACATTAATCATTCTGGAAAAATAGATAAAATCTTACTTTTGACAAGAAGCTGTGTGGACAAAATAGTACCGAAAATTGAATTACAAAGACAATATTCGCTATGATGTCATTGTTCTCTGAGTTGAACAAATTTATATTATGCTGACTTGACCTTTGGTTATCTTATTAGCATTACCTTAAGAAAATTAATCAAAACCTTTTTTTGACAATTCACACCCTCTAAAATACAGTTTTAGCAAGAAACCCAAAATATATTACTGCTCTGTAGAGAGACTGTTATGTAGAAGTTTAATTATATACCACCTCATTTTAGATATAAACGAGTGTGCCAGTGCTCCATGCCAGAATGGTGGTACCTGTAATGACGGGATCAACTCGTACACATGTGCTTGTGCTGCTGGGTACACTGGGACCACCTGTGTAACAAGTAGGTCCTTTATAGAACTTATTTTAATTGGTTTCCATTATTTAAAATGAAATTTATAATGATTATGTAACAGTTGTAGAAGTTAAAAAGTATGTTTATTTTAACTATTCTTTAATAAGTTATTAATTTACAGTCGAAATAGGTTGCTTTCTGGTCTGTTTTTGATATAAAATACATTAATGGGTCATTTGTTTTATAAATCTGTAAAAATTATTTTTAACCGCATTGAGTGTTTATGTAGCATGCAAGTAAAAAATGTACTATTTGTCACTTCCAGACATAAACGAGTGTAGTTCGACACCCTGTCAGAATGGCGGCTCGTGCACGGACCTTGTGAATGGATATACTTGTACTTGTGTGGCAGGATATACTGGCACTACCTGTGCAACCAGTAAGATTTATTTACAAAGAATATTTACAGCAAATCTGGTGTTCTATACAAAAAGAACAACAAAAAACAACATTTTAGCATCGAGGTTGTTAAAAAAGCACATGAGATAATATGCTGAAATCATCTGTCTATTCCATTTGTGTGCTGTTATTGTTTAAAGTATATAGTTTACCTTTGGCTTTTTGTAACTTAGATCTACCGTCAAGGTTTTGCTTTGTTACAGACATCAATGAGTGTGCATCTAACCCATGTCAGAATGGAGGGACATGCATAGATCTCGTCAATAACTACTCCTGTGCTTGTGTGGCTGGCTACACGGACAAGAACTGTCAGACAAGTATGTATAATAGTATATACTTTTTACTATATGTGTCAATGACCTATTTTTGTGTTATTAATTCGGTTCTCCTGGATAAGTTTTAATATATTTGAAGTACAGTCCAATTGCAATAACTTGAAACGCGACCGGCTGCCGACTTCGAGTTAAACCGTCATTTCGAGTTATTGCAATTCCACTCTTATGGCTATTTATCAAACATACGAGATATCATTTGACAACAGTAGAATTCAGATCTGAAGTTCAGTAAATGTTTCTTCACCATCGCCTGCTGTTTAATAAGAAAGGAGGTCAGATTGAGTTCGTAGTTGTTTCACTTACTATTGAACCATATTTGGTTTCTTAATAAAAATTCCGGATTGAAATGATGTCCCAGTCTTAAACAAGTACTCAGGGACATTGCTTATCCATAATTGACTAGCTTCTTGTTCTTGCAGATATCAATGAGTGTATTGGAAATCTTTGTCAGAATGGGGCAACATGCGTAGATGGAATCAATCAGTACACGTGTAATTGTGTGGCAGGATATAACGGAACGCTCTGCAGCATCAGTATGTATTGTTATTTTTTATATCAAACCCGGATTATTAAAGAAACAACTAAAGAATTCTTTTCTACCACACCACCAAATTGTGTTTTCTTTAGGTTTTATTTCTTACCTAACTAAAATGATTTATGTAAAACTATAATATAGTTGATTGGGGCCCCCGCATAAAGCAATCCTTTTCAATGAATTACATTTCGGACCAATCCATGGTTTTCAAATAAATATTACCCAGATTGTGAAGGAAATACAGACCTATGGTTCAATTATTTATATAGTTCTGTCTATTGGTCTGGCAACAGCATCTTTAACAGATTTAAGTTTTGGTTTAAGTTTTTGAGGCTCTAAGGTAAGTTCCACTGCTCACAATCGGTCCCAACTTTAAACAAATACTCTTCATGACCCTGGAACTAACAGTGCATTTTACACAATTCTACCATAAGTTTATACCTTTTATACCAGTTATACCTACTTGCATTTAACATTGCTTGCAAGATTATTCCGTCCATACGGATATTTTAACAACGTCAAAACTTTAAATCTTTGTTCGCTTTGCGGTTTTGAGTACCATAACCCTATTTTGCATTTTTAATCAATTATGCCACTTTTTGGACTTACAATTTTATACCCCTGCATACAAAGTATGGGGGTATATAGGAGTCATCATCCGGTTGGTTGGTTGGTTGGTTGGTTGGTGGTTGGTCTGTTGCACTTACTACGTTAACAGTTTTCAAGATATCGACTTGAAACTTTAAACATGTGTTCGTGAGTAGATTTGCGCGAACTGGTTTTTTTCATGTGGATCAGTCCATTATTTTTTGGAGGGAGCATGATTAAACAAAATCTTGTGACGCGAACTTCTTCTACAGTTTTCAAGATATTGACTTGAAACTTTACACATATGTTCGGCATGAAGTGTAGATGTGCGTGACATATTTTTTATGTGGATCAGTCCATTATTTTTTGTAGGGGACATGATTAAACATTGGAGGGGAGCACGATTCAACAAAATCTTGTGACGCGAACTTGTACTACAGTTTTAGATATTGACTTGAAACTTTACACATATGTTCGGCATGAAGTGTAGATGTGCGTGACATATTTTACATGTGGATCAGTCCATTATTTTTTGTAGGGGACAACACCGTTTTACGCAAACTTCTACAATTTTCAAGATATCAACTTGAAACTGAAATCTTATGTTCTGCATGAAGTGCGCATGTAAGCGACATATTTTTTGTTTGGATCAGTCCATTATTTTTGGAGGGGAGCATTATTTAACAAAATCATTCCTTTTTTAACAAAATCTTATGACTCAAATTACTTCTCCAGTTTTCAAACTTTAAACATACGTTTGTGAGCAGGTTTGCATGACATATTTTTTTCATGTGGATCACTCCATTATTTTGTAGAAGGGGAGCACGATCAACAAAATCTTGTGACCCCAACTACTTCTACAGTTTTTAAGAAATTGACTTGAAACTTTAAACATATGTTCGGCATGAAGTGTAGATGTGTGTGACATACTTTTCGTGTGGATCAGTTCATTATTTTTTGCAGGGGACATGATTTAACAAAATTGTGTGATCTAAACTTCTACAGTTTTTAAGATATCGACTTGAAACTGAAATCATGAGTTCTGCATGAAGTACGCATGTAATTGACATATTTTTTGTGGATCAGTCCATTATTTTTTGTAGGGGAGCATTATTTAACAAATTCTTATGACACAAGCTACTTATCCTGTTTTCAAAATATTGACTTGAACCTTTTAACATATATTTGGCATGAATTGTACATGTGCAAGACATTTTTTCCTTCTGGATCGTCCATTATTTTTTTAGGGATCACTATTTAACAAAATACTGTGATGCGAACTACTGGTACAGTTTTCAAGGTAATTACGTTAAACTTAAAACATGTTAGGCTTGAAGTGTAGATTTGTCTAACCTATTTTTCATGAAGTCAGTCCATTATTTTTTAAGGGTGGTGATTTAACAAAATCTTGTGATTCGAAGTAATACGTTTTCAAGATATTGACTTAAAACTGAAATCATATGTTCAGCATAAAGTGTCGATGTGGTAGACATATTTTTCATCTGGATCAGCCCATTATTTTTTGAAGAGGAGCACTAGTGAATATTGTATTCATTGTTAGGTAAAAAGATACGAACATTATTTCTGCATACTCTGACAAAGCAGTATTGCGGGGGTATTAATCACCTTCAGTGATAGCTCTAGTTATGGTTAAAGTTTGCATGCAAGTTCTTTATCACACTTGAAACCCCACTATTTTCTTTTTCATTTTTATATGTTTTCAGGTCCATAAATTAATTATTTTGACCTTATCATCATTTAAAAACTGTTCAATATATAAGCACTTGTGTATTCCTTCACAAATTTACTGTCATTGTTCTTACTGCTTTATTTCAGACATAAATGACTGTGCCGTACACAACTGTTCAAACGGGGCAACATGTGTCGATGGTGTTAACAAATTCACATGTACCTGTGCGCCAGGATATAATGGGACCTATTGCACTAACAGTAAGCAAGCTATTGTATATTGCAACAGATCAAAGTAACAATGCCCAACATCACAAATAGATGGTCTGTTGTTTCTAAGAACATTGGCTTTATCTCAAAGTCTTGGTCACACATTCAACGTATAGAAATTTTATAAGGTCAAAATCTGGTTTCGAGAGCTCTGCACCTCCTTTCAGCCCTAACCCCTACCAATGATTTTGACGAAGGTGTGCATATGAATGAAACATTGCTGACTATAAATGAACAATAAAATTGCTAAAGATGCAAGATTTATGGTTCCCAGTTGAAATTTCTTATACATTTCCAAATGTGACCCTTGAGAGATAAAAACATCTTTTTTACCAGTTTTGCATTTTTAAATTTTTAACTTTATGTAATTTTAATTTACTCGTCATTAGTTCCAGATTGAAATGAAAAAGTCCTGCTTTTGCACAAGAAGTCAGGGAAAAACTGATCACAGTATTTTTGAATTGCTACTTGTTTATTATAACCATATTATTTTAAGTGCTCTTTATTTCAGACATCGACGAATGTGTTCCTGTTCCATGTGTTAATGGGGGCACCTGCATAGATGGCATTAATGACTACACGTGTAACTGTGTAGCCGGATACACTGGAAAGACATGTGCTACTAGTAAGATATCGTTTAGGTCTGAGATGTTTTATTAAAGGAAAACTGAAACTGTGCAACATAAAATGCTTCTTTAAATAAACCAGTCAAATGAACGGCACTAAAACGTATTTTTTTAACTGAATCACATCGCTGGACTTATTTAAATTACCAAATTGATCGTTCAAAGTGTTTGAAAAATGAACACCATTGATAAAAAGTGACAAAAAGTTTTAGAGGCGGACTTAACATGAGCCAATGGCCTTGGTGAGTTGTTGTGACCAGTCTTCATCTTGTATCTTCCGTTGTCAGCAATCTGATACTTTGTAGGTGTTAATATTTTCTTTGTTATCAGTAAAAAATTCGGTTTCCGGTGTCATGCAGTGATGATTACGTTTCAGGGTTATCGAATCAACCTTTTTGTTTTCCCCTGGTTAGCTCAATAGGAAGCATTAGTGACATTGTATGGCTAGGCGCTGTTTCCGTACTTGTTTGCTCGCCAGTAGGGGCAATGTCCTTTATAAGCCCTTATTCAGGATCATCGTGGCACTCTTATAACCTAACTTTGAGGAGATAGTGTACAGTAGTCTTCTGTTCAGAGGGAGGTTGATAATTAACATATTTTCACGGTTAGTTGATCCTGTTATCTAGAGGAAGCTGCTGGCTACCTGCTACCCATACTTGCAGGGGGTCCAACGTATTTGGTTTTTTCGGAAAAGTAAGTGAGCGACATGTTCTCTGCGGAACAAAATGGCGGAAAATTGTGTGATTTGGTGCATTCCAGGAGATATTTTGACCTGGTCAGTAGATTTATATCAATGTTATCGTAATATAAATACGCCTACCCGGAGGCCAGATGTGTAAGCTCCACTCGGTTTTTTAACTTATGTTTCTAGAGGCCTAAACAAAAAAGTTATTGAATGTATAATCTGAAAGATTGTTTGTTTACAAAGTGAAAATAGAAAATTTTGTGACTTAAAACTGTGTTATTAGTCAAAATATAACGTTCTTGGACCTATTTTAGCGAAATTATTATCGAGTTTTTGCATATATTTCTTCACGGCGGCTTTTGCACTTTACGTGGGTACTTTATGGCCAATTTTTTTATGTTCAAACACCTTTAATGTTTGGCGTGGAAGTGGTAAGCATGTTTTTGTTCGGTGCAGAATCTGAATAACACACTCGTATGCGTTAATATAAGTGAAAGTAAGACACGAGCTGATAACAAATGTTAATAATAAAAATAAAAGCCGATTTGTTACCCAAATACGAACATATCGCGTATTTGTTATGCAAAATTATCTACCACATATTATACTTGTATATTATTCTACCTCTTGATAAGTAAACTCCCGCCTTGTGACCACCTCAATTTCAAGACCACCCCGCTGTTACGGGCACTTTTTGAAAGAACAGATTTTTCCTATATAATTCAATGATCGCTCGCATCGATTATACGACCACCCCGCTATTCCATATTCCATAATGCGACCACTTTCTACAGTCTTATATGCCCAGTTGCCACTTATTTTGATACCTTAATTACGACCACAAGGCATTTGCTCGCCGAATACACAGTCAAGTGCCATTGTCTTTTGGCGAGAAGCGAGTTTACAGTTTACAGTCTTCAAGTTTCTGACGTAATTTATTCAAGTTAGTGACGTCATTAAATATAAGATTTACGTTTACGTCAATATTTCAGCGTAAGGAAACAAAATTTAGTTTGTATACATATACACAAATGAACTGTAAAAGGTATGCAAGAAAAAGTATCTTGCATGGGACATTCGGTAAAGATAGAAAAAAATCTGTCACCTCGGGTGAACAGTTTTGGCGGGAACTCGACAGAGCCTCGTTCCCGCAAAACAGTTCCCCCTCGGTGACAGACTTTTCCATCTTCACCTCACACTCATGCAAGATACTTTATTCCTGTCAAAATTTCTCGGAATACCCTTATAACAAAATGCTATGCTCGGTATTGTTGTTTGGGTATATTCTGTGTCATATTTACAATATTTAGAGATTTGTATACGTTAAATAAAAACGATTATGGAAGTAATTTTGCTTACTGAAGGAGGCTACAAAAGCGTGTTACCCATAATAAGTTAAGAGCCCTGGGAATCAGACTTGAGCGTCATACGGGGCATAGTGAAATGACGTTTACCCATCCCGCATCAACTTGCGGTTCTACAGGTGCAACCCTAGATACAACTTATTATTCCAGATAAAATAAGAAAAGAGACTGGACTGGTAAGAAATTCATATCGGGGTATAGATTTATTTATACGCGCACACACGCACACACACACAAACAAACACGAGAATGGGTAGGTAGATTCTAATTGATATTATAAATACATATGAAGTTCTTGTTTCGGCAAAGCCATTTTCGGACAAAGATATAAAGGAACATCCGTGTGTTTGGGTAAAATATTGGCTTTTGGTTTGATTTTTAACATTTATCAGCTAGTGTCTTACTTTCACTTATATAAACGCGTATGAGTGTTATTCAGATTCTGCACCGAACAAAAACATGCTTACCACTTCCACGCCAAACATTAAAGGTGTTTGAACATAAAAAAATTGGCCATAAAGTACCCATGTAAAGTGCAAAAGCCGCCGTGAAGAAATATATGCAAAAACTCGATAATAATTTCGCTAAAATAGGTCCAAGAACGTTATATTTTGACTAAAAAATACAGTTTTAAGTCACAAATTTTCTATTTTCACTTTGTAAACAAACAATCTTTCAGATTATACATTCAATAACTTTTTTGTTTAGGCCTCTAGAAACATAAGTTAAAAAACCGAGTGGAGCTTACACATATGGCCTCCGGGTAGGCGTATTTATATTACGATAACATTGATATAAATCTACTTACCAGGTCAAAATATCTCCTGGAATGCACCAAATCACACAATTTTCCGCCATTTTGTTCCGCAGAGAACATGTCGCTCACTTACTTTTCCGAAAAAACCAAATACGTTGGACCCCCTGACTTGCAGAGATCAAGTTACACTGGATAGAATTATGGTAAAAAATATCTGAAAGATGCTCTTAGTACGACATCTGTTGGTTACTTCATTATGTATTTGCATGCTGAATCACTTAACCAGGTACATCCTAAATCATTTACAGTTTACTGATTAAAGATGATTATTTAAAGTTAATGCAATTTATATATTCACAATGTTATTTCAGACATCAATGAGTGTGCATCTTCGCCATGTCAGAATGGAGGCACATGTACAGACCTTATAAATAACTACTCCTGCGCGTGTGTTGCTGGGTACACGGACAAGAATTGTCAAACGAGTACGTTTTGAAGCTTCTTTCATATTTATTGCTGAATTGGTGTTCACACTATAAGGCTTCTCTTACATGCTTTGATAATATTTACATTAGAGGATAGTTTGAAGGAATTCAGAAGTTTAGTAATTAAAAGACACAACAATACTTCATGGTACAGATTTTATTTAATCAGTCTTGCGGAAGCAATTCTTGATAAAAGTACAAAAACTACACACCGGTTTATCTTTGGTTTGGACATATAAATTATATTAGGAAGTAACTGACTTAATACCAATCATGAATCAATGAAACTTCAAGTATGACAAAAGGTTTCCTGTTCAGATCTGCCTACTTACTCATTTGGCAGTTCATGAATACCCTGTTCTTTGTTACAGACATCAATGAGTGTGCATCGTCCCCGTGCCAGAATGGCGGAACTTGTACCGACCTAATCAATAACTACGCATGTAGCTGTGTGGCTGGCTACACGGACAAGAACTGTCAGACAAGTAATTACATTTCTTGTTAGAAATGAAACTTGTTCTGTATAGGTGTGCATCTGTTTCACACCAGAATAGAGACTTAGTTATTATTTATAGCTAACAATCTCTAAAACAGAGTTTCCTTGCTGTAAAACTTCACTTATTGGCATAATTGACTCAAAACAGTGGAGACTGCATAAGTGCACAGGTAGGCTAAACTATGTGCCTTTGTGATTATTAATGCCAACATAGTACAAAAGGTTGATTTGGTCATAGATATTTAAAAAAAAAAGAATTCTGTTGGATATTTGTTTTTAAAAAGTAAAATATGCATACCAGGAATTACCACACCCTGAAAAGAGTTTTTGAAATGTTATTAAATCAATTATAAACATAATAATTGAACTGAATTATGTTGCTTTTCTTTTAAGGAGGCACAACAAGACTTTGAATATGTTTTTCTTAATGTTGATTTTAGATATCAACGAGTGTATAGGGAATGTTTGTCAGAACGGAGCAACGTGTGTAGATCAAATCAATCAGTATGCGTGTCTCTGTGTGGCAGGATATAATGGAACATTCTGCAATAACAGTATGTATTATACAACCCGAATAGTGTGTATTGTTTGCTAGGCCTGCATTTTTAAAAATACCTTCAGCAGAATTGTAATTTTGCATTAGTTGTTTTCTTATTAAAAAATCTTATTAAAAAATCAATTATACAAGGATACTCTTGAAGAACCAATGTGCTTGTGCAAATAATGAATTTGTACGATTTTAAAACACACTTGGTCTTGGTTATACTCAGCAAATCATCCAAATTCATGATTTATTTATACTTGTTAAACTGAGGATTGTCTCATATATTTAGAATTTTATTTCTAGATTTAATGTATCATCAAGCTTAATTAAAACAATATAAATTCCTTTTGCATTCTGTTACTCTGTTATGCAGCAGTGAGAAGAACTTAGAAGCCACCGAATACGATATTAAACAAAATATTTAGGTTCGGTTTGATTAATTCTGTTCATGAGCAGTAATGGAAATGCTGATTTCTGTTCATGCCGTCTAGTCCCGGGTTGAGCGCAACACAATATCTACAGAAGTATAAATATCGTGCTCGACGACTTTCAAAGGGCGTGATTGATAAGAGCACTGATTGAAATTACGGGGCGGGCGAGGTTTTACAGCCGCCACACGGCACAAACAATCAATTTGAACAAAAATTGGTGAACTCAAGATTCATGATTGAATATAGTTTGACTTAAATATGCTGTGGTATTATCTTTTCAGACATTAATGAGTGTGTGGGACACAGCTGTCAGAATGGTGGTGCATGCGTGGATGGTATCAACGCATATTCGTGTGTATGTGCTCCAGGATATAACGGATCATTTTGCACTAACAGTATGCCATCTTTCTTTCATACTATAAAGGAATGTCCATGTGCAGAAAATAAGAAAAATCCAAGATACCTTAGAATGAATACAATGATCAGCATTGTATGAAGTGCAAATTGTGAAATGTATAATAATAAAAGGACGTTTTTACTTTTCATAGCCGTCAATCGAAATATAAGGTATGACAGATGAATATTTTGGCAACTTATTTATTGATTTTTGAAACCAATATAATTGTATAATGTACTAAATATGTGTTTAACTGATTTTCAGATATAAACGAATGTATTCCCCTTCCTTGTGTTAATGGCGGCAGTTGTGTTGATGGCGTTAATGACTACACGTGTAACTGTGTAGCAGGATATTCAGGCAAAAACTGTGCAACTAGTAAGATGATTCTTTGTTTCTTAGTATTTTCAAATGAAATATAATAACGTGAAAAACACACCAAAATAATAGAATAAGTCAGACAGTATAAAACATTGGAATACTTTTACAGGTTAAATTCATAAAATGGATTTTAGATCAGGTATAAACTTTCAAATGTAAATAGCAAAAAGGGAACTTTAATGTATATATTAATTTAAACATAATTTATTGTATATAAAACACAAAAAAACAAAAGGTAATATTATACTGTTATAAATAAAAAAAAAACTCTGACAATGTTAATGAAAAACCTTCACAATTAAAAATTGATTTGTAAGAACCCATTATTGCGATTTTTTTTTAAATAATAAAGGAACATGGTTGGATTAAGCAAGTGCGTTGTTAAGTGCGACATAATTTACATAACTCAATGCTTTATTTCAGACATCAATGAATGTTCCTCTGCCCCATGTCAGAACGGTGGAACCTGTGTTGATGCTGTCAATAATTACACTTGCAACTGCTTGCCGGGGTACACGGACAAGAACTGTCAGACAAGTGAGTGGGGAAGAATTGATTTATTACCATGTATACATCCTAGATCATGAAATGATTTTATGAATAGACACAGTTCAACTTAATTAGGTTTATTTTGTTGCAGGAACTAGGTAAACAATGTTATCTTTTAAACAAGAACATTTTATGACAATTTATTAAACATATTTCTGTTTAAATAATCCAAATTATTCGTAATTATTAGATATTGTTTTGAGTTTAGTTCATCTGATTACCTTCTGTGACTATGTGCAAACTTGATGTCTAAGACTGATTAGCATGGTAGTAATAACGCCATAACAGAATAGTTCATGATCAGATTTCCTAGCGCCAACGCATGCAGATCATTTTCTTGACCGTGATGTGGTTTTTATACATTAAATGTATCCGCGGCAATATTGCAATATTTTGATACATAATAGTTTTGATAAGTGAACCAATACTGTTCATGTCATTAACTGAGGGGCAAGTTCAAGCTATTGTCCAAATTAAAATATACTAGTGTCCAAAAGAAATGATACCAAACTTTCAATAAAATGTTTGTTTAAGACCCATTTTAAATTCTGTTTATACTTGTACAGGATTTATGAAATTGATCTTCAGTACACATGCATGATGCTGCGTAAAGGTCTCTCGAATGAATTAGACAAATCCAAATGTTCTATAGCCATTTGGTTTTATTGTATGTCTTTGCAAACAAGTGTTATCGTATCATTTGGACACTAGTATATCATGTCTTTTCAAAAACTTAATTAGTGCAGAGCAGCTTTATCAGGTACAGTTGTTAAGGCAGTAGCGGATTTGGGGGTATAGGGGATAGCCCGTTTCTTTTCTTGGTCATTTTCTTTATTTATACAATTAGAATAATTAACAATTATACCAACAGAAAGAGTGAATTCTCCTCTTCACTTTATGTATTTTGTTTTGATTTCAAATTTTGCAATGAGAGTTTATTTTAAACGAAGTAGAAGGAGGCAATCGGAAGTCGACACCTACACCGTGTTTTTACTTTATGAAAAGAACAATAAACATGAAGTTATATATCAAAAGCCTGTAAACTTTCGAAAAATATGGTTTGGTTTGGTGTATAAATAAACCTTTTATCACTCATAAAAAAACATTTGTTTATAAACCTGCAAATTGTCACCAGAGATATAAATAACTACCATGCACTTAGTCAGTAACGGATTGCATATGTCGACTACTTAAGGGGATCGTCTCCAAATAAACTTGATCTGTCAAATCGCTGTCAGAGGCGAGTTTAAAGCTAGGTATGATGTGTTGTGAAGATTAACAATTGAACTAATATAACGCAATGTAGTGAATATACTGTAACTGTAGATATTTATGTATCAATGAATGGGTGACCCTGGGGAAATTCTGACAAATTATGCTTTCAAATGAAACCGTTTAAGAACACTTGAGTCAGGTGTGCTGATGGTTTAATCATTGACTTCTCAATTTCTTGTTTTTATCTGGCCACTTTTCGAATAAAATATGTTTCCACAGCCTTCCATTTTAGAGAGGTCTTTCATTTCATTGTCTTTTTTTTTGGTTTGAGAACTAGCATACAGGTACCTAATGAATGAACTGTGTAAGAAAAAAAATCCTAGTTTTTTCTGGCCACCAAGTTTAGTTACCGCCAGTAAATAAAAATATTTTTACTAAGTATTTATGCTTTTTGATATGATAATACTGTATATTCCATTTGATTTTTCTGTGATTGTTTTTTAGTATTATTAAAACCCAGTCTGTGATCAGTATTATTTTAAAATGCAATTCATTTATCTGTGTTAATTTTTTATGACTTATTGTATCATGATTTTCTTCTATTACAGTTTGCAGCGTTTTCTCGGTTTTATCTAGTTCTAATGGTATTGCTTTTTATTTGAAAAACCCCTGAACATGTTTCAGTACATTTCATAATATAAATACAATTTTTGGATTGGTTTTTGAAGACCCGTCAGTGACTTACTCTACTATCCCATACTCCCCGAAGCAATCCGCTACTGCCTAAATCCATGTATATCATATACAAAATCCCGAGCAGGAAAGTTGTCACAAAAGTTTTAAAAGAATGATATTTTTAAGAGAGAACACTTTTGTCTGATGAATGATATTGGTAAGTTTGTAGAATTTTTACTTTTAAAGACCCGGCTAGCCGTAATCTGCTTAGCTATCCGCTACTACTTGAACAACTGTATGTCATGTTGATGGGTTATTCAGAATTACAAAGTGAAGATATTTAAATGCTTTATTTTACAATTTACAGAATATGTATCTTTCTTTCTCGTATCTGTTGACTTCAGACGTAGACGAGTGTGTAACCAACAACTGTAAGAATGGAGCAACATGTGTTGATGGAATCAACAGCTACTCTTGTGTGTGTGCACAAGGATATAATGGAGTGTTCTGTACCAACAGTAAGACCTGTCTTTTGAATGAATTTTATTGACTAACCTTTCTTTTGATTTAAGCCTTTCCATGTATTGATCATAAGGGTGCTTTTAAGAAATTAACTGTAATGATTTGACCCTTTTGTTATGTTTATCAACTTTTCTTCCGATGGAGAACTTAATTGAAATCCTGGAGAAATGCTGAAATCCACAGACTAAATTATGACTTGTAAAGAAAACATGGTAAAACATGCTGAAATTCCTATATATATATATTCCAATTATCATTACTTTCAATAATTCTTACCTCTTGCGGTAAAATTCTGTTGAATGTTTTTTTTATTTCACTTAAAGCAGAAGTATTTGTGGCGCCATTATTTGAAACCCGCCACTTTGTGACTTTCGAGTTAAAATTCATAATTATTATAGCGAGATTTATCAAAATACTTGCAGATTTCCTAAATGCATACTGAATTCTTATTGTATGGTCCCGAAACCTACCAATCTTTTGAGTAATTGCTTTGAAGTGCATGCCTTTGTCCGTTTGGATCTCGTGCTGGATTTCAATATGGCCGAACTTGGAAATCCAGACAGTTTATTTGGTAAACTCCTCGAAATTCATTGGTAGATTTCATGGATACCGTTAATCTGATTGGAGGATTTTAGTTTTGCTGCCTGCCTTTATGTGCAGCGCGGAAAACAAAAATGGCAATTCAGTCTTGACCTTTGATGTGACAACATTGTTGCAGTTAGTAACCTTTTAAATGCGGGTTATTTTGAAACTGAAATCCTTCCTTCAGTCTTAATATGCTTGCCCAAAAATAAATGTACTACAATCAAATAAATACATTAGAGCTTAGATAATTATTCAATGTAACTGAATTAAAATTAGAAGTGTTAAATTCGATTGTTTTTTTTATTTAATTTAAAACGTGAGGTGATATGATTTTAACTAGCAATTGATTGATGCTGCGCAATAAAAGTGAATTCTGCAATTGCTACACCCAAGAAAAAACAACCTCGTTATGCATCCTGAAAAGCAGAGAAAAAAGGAGAGCATGGGTTCATATAATGATCAATTTCAAACAAAATACCACAAAAAAATAACGAAAACGAGAAGCCGAGGAGTTAATTGCCAAATCAATATACACGTGTGTACAGCACTTATGGAATGCATGCTATTAAATTAAATTAAAAATATATTATTTGATTATATAATTTAAAATGATATAATTTGAAAGCAGTGTTTTCTTTCTGTTTTAGACATCAATGAATGTGTTGGTCATGTATGTCAGAATGGGGCATACTGTATTGATAAAGTTAATGGTTATACTTGTGAGTGCCTGCTAGGATATGATGGAACATTCTGCCAGAACAGTAAGTGAATCTGTTTTTGTTGTCAAAATTTAACACATTTTACCTTCATTGACTTCCATTTTTAGGATAATAAACTTCCAAGATCAATGACCAAAATGATCAGTTTTAAAACTCATATCATAAAGAGCTTAGGTTTAGTCTTTTAAAGACTTTTTAGGAATCAAAAGGATCGCTAACCAACTGTATATATGTTGACATAAGCGTGGAAGCCATGGATTGCGACCTATTTTGACTAATGTCTGTTATGAAGGAGTCAACTTCAAAGGGACCTTCCCAGAATTCCTCAATTAAAGAAACAGTGTGATCATTCCCCTTGTCAGACTATTTGCGACTTCACCACACTCCTTCCCAATTTATCTGGATGGGTCTTCCTGAAAATGACTCCATGATTGAGCAATAACCTTTGACACAAGTGTGGTAGCATCTGAGACTTTCTTACTAACTAAGGGTTGGAAAAATTACTGCTATCCATTGCAGCTGGATGGTATGATATTCTAATCTTTTCTTGGTTGAAATAAGTAATTGGGGATCTGTGTTGATAACACGGTTCGCGATACAAGCCACCAAAGCGAGTTGTTTCATCTAAGATGTCGACATCTTTTGAGTGTTTCTGAGTATTTTAGACGGCTTGCTCACGGGATGTTCATGTTGACATATCTTTACATCGGTTACACCAATAGACCACATCGTCTTATAACCAGGAACTGGAACGATCTACGACTACGACATCTACGGACCGACCTGAAGGGTCTTGGCATTGATCACAGTGGTGTCAAGAACATCTTATCACATCTCGCCTCTGATTTCGCCACATTGGTAGCGGTGATTTCGATCTGTGACGGCATGCTCATGGGATGGAAGTAGGGAGCATCGGTCTCCAGAGACAGTCTTGTAAAAGGGACACCTAGAACTCCCACAATGAGCTTGAACTTTCCACCATCAATGATTAATCAAAGAAAGTGTTTGGAAAGCGGCCAAATACTTGTTCACCAACAGAGCGGTCCCATAAAACCATTGCAAATGGATCCGCTGATTACTTGGCGATGAGCAAGTGCAGAATGATCGCTTATGTTTCATCAGGCTCTCTTACCTCCAAAAGTGGAATGAACCTCAACGTTTTCAGTTGGTCCATCCAGTTTTCAGTGGGGAGTGGGGGGGGGGGGGGTTAGCCTGTCCAAACCGACCTCACCAAAAACCAGTAACTTCAGGATGTCCCTCATGTGATGAACATCGATATCTGTTTCAGTCTTCCTAGGGTGAAGACCGATTGGACATTACCCTGTTTATACTAGTTGAGTAGCTGGTCCCGGTCGGGTAGGTCTCTGGATCCCAAACACCCTAACCGCTCATGTCATTGGCAAACTTCGGATATCCTTGTTGCCGAGGGCAAATCTTTTTCAGCATCGGATTGACCATTGATAGCAATGGCTGTCAAAGGCTTCTGGCAGTTGTGATCTGCTCCTCCTCTGGGGTCGAGGCGAACGTTTCCCGGAGACTAATGACTTGGTGGGTTCCAACAGCGACACCAACGTAAAAAGAAAGTGAAATAAACAAATGCTTACCAGGAATAGCAACACTCAGAAAGCACAGCGTCCCCACACAGCCAAAAGCAGAAAGGAAAAGAGAGAATAATGGGTTTTATAAAAAGGATCTATTCCAAAAAGACACCGACAAGCAATGAACAAAAAAGAGAACATGGGGAGTAACCGCCATGATCAGTTGCAAAACAGTTTGCCACCAGGAGTTTAAATCGGTTTGTTTAATATGAACAAAAAAGAACGAGTTGTCGTGGCGAAATAACTTAAAACCAAGTATCAACTCAACAATGTTGCATGCAAAAGCATACAGACATATAAAACTGGAGCTAATTTAACCCTATTGCAGAATTAAAATAGGTTTCTAGTGGAGTAAACCGTTCATGGTTCCAGGGCTCCTGACAATTCCGTGGATGGTGGAATCTTATTAGCCTTGTACAAGTCCTTTATCGCAGTTAGTAGCTGCTTTGGCAAGTTCTATGTCATCTGAATGACACCTGCGCGTTCTACATAACGGACAAAGTATTGCAAGTTAGACTGAGTCTCCATAATTTACCTCATGATAAACTTCAAGACCCGACGCTTCAATTTGCAGTGTTAGAGATCATTAAGTTGAACACGTCTGGGAGGTTACTGTTAAAGGTGTGGCTTTTCTTCCCCATACGTATTTCCTGTTTGGTCATCAGGGGCCGGTTGTTGAAAATGGTATCTGTGGGTTAAACTATCCTAGGGTTAAGTAATGATTAAGTAACTCTACACATAAAATCATTTTGCTTCAATATTGTTTTATAGAAATACTAGTAATATTGAAATAACAAGTTTCTTAAGACACTAATATGTATTCAGAATATTTTATACAAGTAGCATTATTTCTCTTGGAGATTTGACCCCCGCTTAATTTAACCCGAAGATAATAAGAGTTTGCACCTCAGGCTCATTAAATGTTTATTACAATATTTGCAGATATCAACGAGTGTGCAAACCATACATGTCAGAACGGTGCTACGTGTGTGGATGGCATAAATGGTTATAATTGTACATGTATGCCTGGTTATAACGGTAACCTGTGTCAGCTCAGTAAGTTTTTCTTGTTTGCTTTTATGAATATATTGCTTTTAAGCTTCTTGATAAACAGTTTTTCTGTGTTATTGCCTTTTAAAATCAAGTATGTTTGATTCTGTGATTCTGAAAATTCGAAGTCATATATTGAAGCATTTGTAGTTCAAGATTTGGTCAGTTTCTTTGCTTAGAGCTCAACCTGCTGTAATTTGGTTCTAATTTGTCTCATGGGCTATTGTAAATATAACAATTGAGTTGCTTACAATTAGCTTTATTTCATAAAATGATAATTCATATTTTGATGAAAAGCAGTTTGATTTGCATATTAATGCAAGATAATTTGTACAAGGAGAGACATATGCCTAAACTTTTTTATTTTGGCAATTTAAACAAGTTATAAAATTATTACATATTTATTATTAAAGATATCAATGAATGTGCAAGTCATGGTTGCGTGAATGGAGCTACATGTGTGGATGGAATCAACAAGTACACATGTACTTGTGTGGCTGGGTACACTGGAACCCTTTGCAGCACAAGTTTGTACACATTGGTTATATGATATTATGTCCATGTTTTTACCGTTTGCATTGAGTTTCAGTGAATATTTTCCTTTACATATTTACATTTGATTCTTGCACACCAGTGCTGAAGATTTTAAAACTGATTTTAAGCTGATGGGTGAATTGGAGTTATTTCACCACGACAACTTGTACTTGTTTGCTGATTTGAGAACCTGTTGGGGGGCAAGTATGAGGTTGGTGCACACTAGAACCTGGTTTAAACCCCTAGTTGCAATTTGATTTGCCACTGACCGTTCCAAGGTGGTAACCCCTCAGGTTCTAATTTTTGTTAATTGTTTGTGGTGTCTTTTTTGAAACTGATAATTTTATTTACCATGCTCTCATATTTCACGAAAACCAGTCTCAAATCTCAAGCTCAAGTTATATAGATCCCTACACATGCCATGCAGCCGAAACGAAAAGCATCTTTATATTTCAGACATAAATGAATGTAGTTCAACACCTTGTAAGAACGGAGGCACGTGTGTGGATGCTGTAAATGACTACTCCTGCAATTGTGTAGCTGGCTACATAGACAAGAACTGTCAAACAAGTAAGGGCTGAACATATATATTCGTTTATAGCACTTCTGTTTGAAGCACATGTCAAGCTACTGTACTCATCAGAGACACACAACAACCTTGTTATACCTAAGAAACAAATGAAGTTACCCCGGGTTGCGCTTAACTCGGTATTTAAATAGAAATCTATATACAATATATGTATATATTGTTCTCAACGCCTTCAAAGAACGTAATTGATATCAAAACTGATTAAATGTACGTGGAGAATTTTTACAACCGCTATCTTTAGGAATCATTATACCCATAACTTGCGCCAGGTGACCATATGTTACCGGAGAATGTAAAATTATTTTCTGAACAATCCGTGTCCCAGAAAAATGGTCCTACCTAGGAGTTTAAGGTCATGTCATATGGCCTGTAAATGTCAAATATATTTGCAGAGATCATTGCCCTGGCTGAACAAATATGCTCAAAGGGCAGCAGGCAAATCGCCCAAATATTTTCACTGAAATTAAATTAAGTGTACAAGAGCTGTGACCATGTCTAAGACGACATTTTGCTGTAAAGGTAAAACATGATGGAAAACTTCAAATATGTCCAAATAAGACTTTTGCAGCTGCTCGCGTTACATTTGCCAAACTTCTTCCAAATTGCTCATTTCAGTGAGATGTGTCCCATTAAAGAATTGTGACCCGATCGAAAAGGTTCTGCCAATGGTGTTTTCCTCATAAATGATTTTTTTTCTGTGAAAACTAAAGTTGTGGATACAAGCAATAAAAATTAAACTTTTTTTTTCAGACGTAAACGAGTGTGCCTCTGCTCCATGTCAGAACAACGGGACATGTGTAGATGCTGTCAATGATTACTCATGTCTTTGTGTTGACGGCTACACTGGCAAAAACTGTGCAACAAGTAAGTATGTTCAAAATATCTGAAGTGAACTGCTATGGTCTTTCCTTGCTACGCTTTTTATGATTTGAACATTTAAACATCATGTCACTAGTAAGTTTTCTTAAGTTGCAGACTATGATGAGAATGCACAGGTTGCTGCTGGACTTGCGTCTGATTTGGTTACATTTTTATTTACTTTCACCAAGCGATGCATAAGACTGCTGCTTTCTTTTCAGTGTTATAAACATTCGTTCAAATAATCATGCTGAATCGCCATCAGAAATTAAAGATGTGATGTTAATAATCATGTATAAATATCCAGTCATTGTTGCATAACATTAATTTTATTTTTCTACTCGCTTTTTAATGAAAAAATTCATGTAAATCTGTTCAGAACAGACCTTTTTTTTTGAAAAAGAAACATGTTGCAATGTAGATTTATCAAGTTCTATCTTTAATGAGGTTTTTGAAAGTGTGTTGAAAAAATATTTAAAAAATACATAGGGCATCATGAAAGATAATCGACACAAAAACAATGCTCGTTCCTATAAAAATGTTTGCCTTATGATAGGAAAGAATGTTTGCCTTACGACAGAGAACGAATGTTTGCCTTATGATAGGGAACGAATGTTTGCCTTATGATAGGGAACGGATGTTTGCCTTATGATAGGAAACGAATGTTTGCCATATGATAGGGAATGAATGTTTGTCTTATGATAGGGAACGAATGTTTGTCTTATGAAAGGAAACAAATGTTTGGTTTAAACAATATTTATTTCTTCGATAAATGTACATATACAATACATCGTGAATATTTGCAACAGGATTGAGAAGAAAGTTATAATAACTTGTATAATCTCTCTCCTGAAACAAATGTTTGTCTTATGATAGAGAACTAATGTTTGTCTTATGATAGGAAACGAATGTTTGCCTTATGATAGGAAACGAATGTTTGCCATATGATAGGGAACGAATATTTGCCTTATGATAGGGAACGAATGTTTGCCTTATGATAGGAAACGAATGTTTGCCATATGATAGGGAACGAATGTTTGCCTTATGATATGGATGACGTGTATTTGTTATGTTATTTTATGAGATTGTATTTTACAGACATCAATGAGTGCTCGTCAGACCCGTGCCAGAATGGGGCCACCTGTACGGATCTTGTCAATGGGTACACATGTACGTGTATAGCTGGCTACAATGGAGTTAGATGCCAAACTAGTAAGTTCAGTAAATCCAAAAATGGGTTTTAGTTGTTATCAATACTAAAAACATAAAAAATAGATTCAAGATGCTTAAACGGAAGTTAAATTTAATGCATTTTCCAAAGAGTTATAAATAAAAAAAGAAATATGGAAATATGGAACATAATTTAATAAACTTCTTGAAAGATAAAAGCAAAACTTCTTGTTGCTTTCTAAATAATGTTTTGGAAATACATGGCATGAAGATTTCTTAATCTGAAATACCTTTTTATATAAATTAATTATAGACATTTTAGCTTTTAGTTCATAAGTAAAATGTGCCTGTTAATCACTTTGATTTTTAAACATCTTCCTAAAACAATTTATGTTTAATGCTTAACATTTTTTAATGTAAATTAAGCACAATTGTTGTTCTTACAGACATAAATGAGTGTTTGAGTCATTCGTGTGTGAACGGAGCTACTTGTGTAGATGGTATCAACAAGTACACATGTACCTGTGTGGCGGGATATGATGGCACTTATTGTCAGAATAGTGAGTTGTTCATCAGATAATTAACATACTGGAAATTCAATTATATTTGTCCAGAGGCATGAAATTTCATGTTTGGCAATTTTTATTAAAATGAGATTTTCAGTTTAATTATCAAGATTTCATTTTTACTAAATAATGAATCTTATTATTACTGTTTTGTTTATTGATCAATTAATCAACCTTTTTCTAAGAAAATGATAAAGTAACTTTGAAAGCCGCCGCACACAGCAAATATACAAAATATTTAGAACCTTTTTAATGCCTTTGTTTTTAAATATAATTTTCATTTTAGAGTTCATTAATGTGCTACCCCCTGCTAAATGAATGGTTTTGATATGTACGTTAAGTTAATCTTATCATGTAGTATTGGATGCTTAATTACAAGTATTGTTGTTAACCTACATTTCGCATTGTAATTCCCTTTCCAGAAGCTCTACAAGATGCAATCAAATACAATGACAACTTTATATAGTTTTTCACTGTTTCACTTAGACATCAACGAGTGTGCAACGCACAACTGTAAGAATGGGGCGACGTGTGTTGATGGTATCAATGCGTACACGTGTATCTGTGTGCCAGGGTACACCGACACCTATTGCGGCACAAGTAAGTACCAGTTTACACTGTTATTTCTATACTTATAATATATTTGTATATATATTTGTTTATTGCAACAGATTTGCTGACTATTTTCTTTTGGTTACCAACATGATATTCTGCAGCGCTCTGCAGGCCTGGTGATTAACCCATATACAATTGATCACTATGCTTACCTCTTTGGTTGCACGACGGTGGCAGGGGTAAGAGTTTATGAAGGTTTATGGGGAAATCTTTTCTTTAAAGAACCTAGAAGCTCGAATTGTTTCTTTTATCCCTGTCATCGTGTTCTTGCTGATTTTACTCCAGGTGCTCTGGTCTCGGAATGATCATTGAGAACCCGCTCTTTGGCTTTGTAATGCTATTAGCTTCTTATGTTTTATATGTTTGCGTGCTTGTGCATGCAACTTTGTTGAGCTGATAAGTGGGTTGGAGTTATTTCACAAAGACAACTTGTACTTGTTTTGTGATTTGAGAACCTGTTGGGGGCAAGTGTGAGGTTGGTGCACCCTAGAACCTGGTTTAAACCCCCAGTGGCAAATTGTTTTGCCACTGACCGTTCCAAGGCGGTAACCCCTCGGGTTCTAACTTTTGTTAATTGTTTGTGGCGTGCATTTTGAAACTGGTTATTGTAATACAATGCTCTCTTTTCCTCTCTACTTTTTGGCTTTTTCTGCTGGATGTGACCATTCCTGATATGCATATTTCACTTTTTTGTTATTTGCTAATTGATATTTAGAATACTCATTTCTATGGCTGATTTAGAAATTCATGTACATTGATTTCAAAGTTAGTTTGACTGGATATTATGGAACATTTTTCTACACAATGAGTACTGGAATTCTGAGACTTATTAAAAAAATCCATCTTGCAACGTTTCAGGAAATGGTGTCAGTTTTGTCATTTAAATGGTTCAGTTTATCAAATATTGACTGCAGAGTTCTACTTCTGGATATGGCCATTCCTGATTTTTATGTTTCACTTTGTCATGTTTATGGGTATATTGTGTTACAGACATCAACGAATGTGCCTCCAACCCATGCCTGAATGGTGGTACCTGCACTGATAATGTAAACGGATACACATGCTCCTGTGCCAATGGATTTACTGGACTAACCTGTAGGCCAGGTGAGAAAAAACTGTTAATTGTCAGTTTCTTCATAAGAAATGATATGCCATCCAGGGGTTTGTTAGTTTGAATCAGTCAACGTCACCTTAAGGTGCTTTACCACTGGCTCTTTTGTCGACCAATCAATCTTTCTTCACAATGCTGTTCTTTCTTTTATTATATAATGTAGTTTTTAAGTAAAATGTGAAAGAAATTAAAATAATTTGATATACAATAAAGTATGGAATTAAATTACTACTAATATGTAGTAAGAATAATCGTTAAATGTGTAGATATATTATTTTTTCCAGGTGTACTTGGTGATAGCTGTTCACCACGACCTGTAGTGTGTAACAATCTGGCATATGCTAATTGCAATGGAAGTGTTTGCGTCTGTAACACGGGATATCAGGATGCCGGAGCCACAGGTTCCTGTAGCCGTATTAGTAAGTTCCAATAATAAATTGCGCTTACTGGTATATATGTCAACTCCCAGCTTTACTGTTTACCTGGTTTACAAATCATATAAAACAAAACATATAGTATTGATAACACTAGGCTAATATTTTAGTATCAATAGTTAGATAACTAACTTAATTATGGGATCAGGCAAACCAGCATAAAACTAGTTAAGATATTCTGTCAATATATGCTGTTTTGCAGACTGTGGAAGTATAACACCTCCTCTGAATGGAGCAGTCAATCACAGCGAAGGCACACTGTATGAAAGTAAAGCCTACTTCTCCTGTAATGCTGGTTACACTCTCAATGGACTTTCCTCAGTAACATGCCAAGCCGACAAAACTTGGAATGGTGCAACACCAATCTGTGTCATCAAAGGTAACTGCATTCATCGTATTTTTTTTGTAACATTGAATTTGTTTTTTAAGTTTTAATATTTGATTATTTTAAATAAATATTCATTGTTTGGTTGTTTTAGGCAAATATTCCTTATAAAATCCACATGTTGTGTATACATCTTATAGTCTGAAAATATCAAAATTGAAATGTGCTTCTTGAAAACTGTAATTTAGTTCTTTAAAATCGGAAAATTTACAGATACTAGACAAAACCGCTCACCTTTTGTCTGAAACAGAAAGGAAAGCAATTAACACTTGAGTATGTCACAAATAATATTCTTATATTTTTGATACAAGTCTTATAAAAGTTTCCGTCAATATTTATCGAATGGTATGGTAAACATGTGGTAAGGGCAAATAACTGTTGAACCTGCAACTAAAAATATTAAAAACAAGTGAATCAAAGCAGAGTTTGCAATTACTGTTAGTTAGGTTTGGAGTATTCTGTTGCAAAACATTATAAGGGGTACTGTCCAGTAGTCAAATGTCAGAAAAAATATAGTTTTTTTACTGTATATAACAGCCATCGATTTCTGCAAACTTCTTGTTTATTGGCCTGATTAATTATACTTCTCTTGGTTCTTCGTCATAAGAAATAATGGGTTCAAATACAATAGTGTTACAGGATATATAAAACTACAGTCTGTCTGCACTTTGAATTTTTTATTTCATGTTTAGATTGTGGAACCTTATCAGCACCTTTAAATGGTGCAGTCGCCTTCACCCCTAACACCCTTTATCTTGGATCTGCTGAGTTTTCATGCAATATGGGATACAACCTGAACGGATCAGCCACCAGGACTTGTCAGTCATCAGGTGTATGGGGAGGATCGAGCCCCGTCTGTAAAATCAAGGGTAACTTGCTGGTGTTGGTGTTGCACTCTGAAGATTTTACCTCTGTTTTTTATGCTAACTTAACCATTGCTTATAGCTTTGCAATTTTCAGACATTAAAACATCATACCTTGTTTTTACATACATACATACATGTTTAAGATGTTTAAGACTTTATTGCTGTATTGCATTTAGCTCTAGTTTATTTTCAGTTTACTGATAATTAAGTTTCGGTTAAATGCAATATAAGTTAACTCTTTTTCTAAGATGTGTTCTCTTGTCATGAACTTGTTAAACATCATTTTACTGTAGTTGCCATTACCTTCATTAAAACATTCTAATTGGGTCTTGTCACTAACAATCAGTCCCTATTCATAAAATAAGTCTGGGTAGGAGTTTGACTCACTTACTATACCGATATTCTAGTTCAGTTGGTTTATTTCAATGTAGAGAATTATTTTAATGCCTTGTTTAACTTTTAAAATTGATCTATTTTTATGAATTGTATGTTCAATTTGAAATTCTTTGCAAAATTGCACAGAATTATAATGAATGTTAATTTTGCTTATGTGACATTAATATTTCACTGATTATTTCATCATGACATTTTAATTGTATGTTGAACATTGTTTTTTTTTTATTTGTATGTAGCTTATTAAGCAACCTTCAAGCATAATGCAATTTGCTGCTTTTACTTTTTGGCTGTTGGTGGTTGGCTTTTATCCTATTGGAATCAGGTAGGTAGTTTTTAATCATTCCCGTAAATAGGCAATTTTATTCAGTACTTCTATCATCTTTCTCACCTGTTGTAATTGACCTGAGGCCAGCCAATCATTATTCAGGATCAGGGAGATTTCAATTTTCATATATAATGAAAGAAATCGCTTGAAAAAATCTTCAAACAAGATCGACCGAATGACATGTAGATCTTTGTTTGTGCATAAATTTTTAATTAAGGGCGTCTATTGAAATCAATTATGAGGTATTTATGAAAAAAGTGAAATCTGCATATAAGGCCACATCCAGCAGAGACAGCCTCCCCACACAGCCAAGAGAGGAGAAATGAGCAAGGTATTAATGGAAACATTTCCAAATAGACGCCACAAACAATTAACGAAAATGAGAACCCGAGGGGTTATCGCCTTGGAATGAATGATTTGCAGGCGACTTTCGATGGCGATGTGACTAAATTAAGTGTCTATAGTTTAGTGTGGTATTAACATAATGGACAAATGATATAAATTATCAGACTGAACACGCTGCAAAAAGCTTTCTTCGTTTCATTTACATAATTTTTCATCAGTAAACAAACATGCAAACCTGCCTACAAACAAAATTTCGCACCGATATTTAAGTTTTCTATTCAAGTTTAAATTAAAAAAAACGCATATCCATGTACTTGGTTCAACCACCTCGCAACTAGTGATTAGCAAATAATGAAGCTTTTGGAGGTTTTACATTTCTCCATTCCTTTACAATTACTTTCAAGAGGTTTAATTCACATTTTACACAAATGACACTAGGATCTTACAGCAACAATGAATATTTTGTTAGTCTAGATATGTTTATAAGTAACTCCATGTTGATGCTAAGTTAAAAAAAAACGAACATTTGTCATGAACTGTTGAACAACCGTATTAGTTGACTTCTTTAATTTGCATAAGCAATATTTAGTTAATTTTTTTTATACTTTTCCCATAGCTTTGAAAGTATTAATTGCAAAATTTAACGATAAAGCAATACGCGCTTGAGCAGTTTTAATGTACACATCTGAGAAATAAGGTTGCTTTCAACATTACTTTGAGTGAAATATCATAATAATCATGTTATTGTTACCAAATCTAACAACATTCTGTTCTTTTTTTTAAATTAAACATTTTGAAATTGTTGAATGTATATTGTATCGTATATCATAAAATATGAGTATAACTTTAGTTATAGATGATTTATGACCCTTTAAGTTCATAAAGAACCCAGAATGGTAAAACATTGATTTTTTTATTTAATCAAAACTTTTTGTGTTCTAATAGAAGTTTCTCTTTAATTGACTTATCTTTGGTGTCATAGGCCTGCAATATGGAACACCTTCACAAAATGTTTATATACACGAATCTTCCATAGCAATCTAAAAAAGATGATATCTCAGATAATTGATAAAAGTTGCTTATACAGATTGTGGCTCAATAAATCCACCAAGTAATGGAGCAGTGGACCAGACAGATGGCACCACCTACCTCAGTGTTGTTACTTTTAGATGTAACACTGGTTACACGCTGGTTGGAAGCTCTAGTTTGAAGTGTCAGGCAGATGCCACGTGGGATGCTGCAAAACCTTCCTGTAATGTCAAAGGTAAACTAAAAGATAATTTAGTTTTATAGAAGATTTGATATACGAACCCATAAAAAGTGAAATATGCATATCAGGAATCACCACACACACAAAACACAGCCTTCCCACGCAGCAAAAGAGAATAGAGGAAACAAGAGCATGTTTGTTATAATATGTCAATTCAAATAAGACGCCACAAATAATTACCAAAAACTTGGTACTTACTTAAGGTTACTGCCATGGAACGGTCAGTGGCAAAACAAATTGCCACTGGGGCCTAAACCAGGTTCGAGGGTGCACCAACCTCACACTTGACGCAACAGGTTCTCATGTCAATAAACAAGAACAAGTTGTCTTGGTGAAATAACTCCAACTCACCCATCAGCTTAACAATGTTGCATGCAAAAGCACACAAACAAATAACACATACGAATATAGTAGCATTGCAAAGACAAAGGGGCAAGTACTCAATGAGAAAGAACACAATGACAGGGATAAAAGAAGCAAATTGAGCTTCTAGGTTATTTAAAGAAAAGATTTCCCCATAAACCTTCATAAACTCTCAAACCCCTGCCACCGTCGTGCAACCAAAGAGGTATGTATATGGGTTAATCACCAGGCCTGCAAAGCGTTGTGGAATTTCATGTTTGTTTACTTTCTTTTTGGACTTACAGATGGAACAACCGGGAGAAATCAACACCACCCCTCACTTTCCCAAGTTTATAAACCAGATCTTTACAAAAAAACTGGCTGCGAAAGACATAATAAAGCGATAGTTTATTGTACAATGGTTTGAGAACTCATGGTGTTGCTACTTAGCAATACTTAGAGATCACAAAATAAAATGATACCACAATATCACATAATGACAAAGCGCCAATCTCACACTTGTTGATATACATTATGTCGTGTATTTAGCCATGCGTATTTTGTAGACTGTGGATTCCTGACCGCTCCAGTCAATGGATTACTGAACCAGACCCAAGGGACAGAGTACCTTGCCACAGCCCTTTTCTACTGTAACACGGGTTACACTCTGGTTGGAAGCTCCACCAGGATCTGTCAGGCATCTGGAGTGTGGAGCACAGTGAGCCCGGTATGTCAGATAAACGGTAAGTTGTCTAAGAGGCTTTGATTCATATTAAATAGCAATCTTTTGCGAAATTTACTCGCAGTGAGAAGTTATGTCAACAAGTAATTAGGGGGTTGGTTGTTCGGATTATGCTTGAGTCTTTAAATGCTTTCAGGTTCGATCCATATAACAAGTTAGTTTGTCAGAAACTTCGGAACATTGTGAAAACCGCAAACATGAAAAAATTATCCCTCTTGTTTTCTGTTTCAAAGAAGTTTAATTTTAATTTGGAGACTATTTTTGGATAGATTGTGGAGTGTTGTCGGATCCTACAAATGGAGATGTGAACATCAATGCTGGTACTACTTATGGAAAAGTTGCCACATATTCATGCAATGCTGGGTTTGAACTTCAAGGAGTCACACAGAGGACATGTCAAGCCAATAAGGCGTGGAGCAGTACTGCACCCACTTGTGCAAGACTAAGTAAGTTGCCGATTGATTTCTTATATAAAACGCATAACTTTTACTGAAGAAGAAGTCTTTCGCAGATAATACTGCCATATAATTTTAAGTGATTTCTAGTGCATTTGTAATGTAGTGAAATGCAAAATAAGAAAATCGGCACACATAACATTATTACTCGTAGAATATTATTGTAATGTGGTGTATTGAAAAATACCATAATCTTTAGATCGTAATCAAATACTAACAATAAACACTAATAATATTAATGAAATGGGCTATACACAAAACTTAATATGTACTTTACTTTTTTCAAAAGTTAAATAAATGTTTATTATTGAATTTAAACTTCCTTTTTCTCTACAGAAATTTTGATAGCGGCATATGCCACTTTTTACCACACTTTAGTTATAGGCGTGATGTGTACATTTATACCATCTTCTTAATGATCCATTCCTTGTGTTTCAAATACCCCATTTGAACATAAGAAACTTTATTGACAGACCTTCTATGTTATTGATCTTAACCGTGTATATCATTCCAGACTGCGGTACTTTGAATGCCCCAAAGAATGGGCTTGTAGACCTTAGTGCTGGTACCCTGTTTGAAGCAACTGCTACTTTTCAATGTAACCCAGGCTATACACTGACTGGTTCTACTACAAGAGACTGTACTACTGCAGGAACCTGGGATAATGCCAGCCCAACATGTGTTATAAAGGGTATGGTCATATTTAATCCTTTAATAATAAAGTAGTTCGCAAGCATTGCTGGCTAATTACTAGCTTATGTAAAAGGTTGTTAGCTGTTTGCTATGCTTTTTTTTGCTAGCTACGATGGTAGCTGGTAATAAAATCAAATATCATATTTGTCGTGTTTAGTGACTCGAAGTTTATTTTTCTTCCATTTTGAGAAATAAATCTTTGTAAATTCTCCATTCCTATAGATGAAACGGGGACATTGAAAGCCACTGAACACAACAAACATGAAAATATTGCAGGCTCGGTTTAATTGAGTCTGTTCATGGGTATTAATGGAAATGCATATTACTAGCCAAGAGAGTTTAAAATATTATTGAACCGTTTAAACTATTTGCAGATTGTGGAATTCTGACATCACCAGTTTATGGTTATGTTTTGACTCAGTTTGATACAAAATACAATGCGACAGCGGTCTACAGTTGTATTATGGGATATGAGGTGAACGGGGTATCGTCTAGGGTATGCCAGACTGATGGCATATGGAGCGCTTCAAATCCCACCTGTGTCATTAAGGGTAAGCGGGTTTATTATTATTATTACGAACATTGTTTCTTTATTAATAAAAGTCGGCTGAGATGCGGGTGGACTAAACTATTGTAAGTAATAGTTATTTGAACAAAAAGAAAGAATTCAGATAATTTGTTTAAATAAAATTATTGTTGCTACTTATTATATCATGTTGCGGATAAATAGCAAGTTAAACAAGGTATGATAACATTGTCAATTGACGACTATAGAACACTATTATGTCCCCTTTGAAAGATTGTTTTGAACATGTCGGTCGATCGGTCGGTCCGTCGGCCGTCCGTTACCACCTTGTCCGATCAATAATTAAACAGTGCTTTCACATATGGTCCTCAGATTTAGTAACAATGTTTGTCTTCACCTGAAGATTACTCCTTTTGATTTTGAGGTCAGTGGGTCAAAGATCAAGGTCACATCGGCTTTAAACAAAAACCTTGTCCTATCAATAACAAGTCAATGCTTTCACCTATTGTCCTCATCACCTGTTTGTCAAAACCTGTAGATGACCACTATTGATTTTGAGATCAATACATCAGTATAAAGGTCACATTGACCTTCAACAAACAATTTTTGTCTCAAAAAAAAATTCACAACGATTTACCAGCTGTCATCATGTTTGGAATGGTTTGTCATCACATGTACGCGACCACTAATTAGAGCGGGCTCAATCTTAAGTCAAAGTCACCGACTTTCCGCACAAAAACCATTTCTAACCAACTAGAAATCGAATTCATCTGCACTCCTTAGATTTCAAATGAAAGTTGACCATCACCAGATCCTATTCATGACCCCTATTGGTTTCCAGGTAAGTATGTCAAATGTCAAGGTAACAGCCACTTTTCATACAAACATTCACTGACAAATAATGCATAAAGATTTAACTAACAATCATCTAAATCGGTACTAAGATTTGTTAGTTCAGTAGGTCAAAGGTCAAGGCCACAGTGACATTCAATACGAAAGTCTTGTCTAATTAATAACTAGTCAATGGATTTGGTGATCAATAACAGGGGTTTACTATCCATTTGGGATTTTGAAACATGCATGTCTTTTTACGTTTCTAGATTGTGGACCTGTAGCGTTGATAACTAATGGTGATATAAGCTACTCAAATGGGACTGTCTATGGCTCCACAGTGAGTTACACGTGTGATGATGGATACGAGGTGACGGGTGTGAGCACTAGAGTCTGCCTGTCAACAGGGGTTTGGGATGATGTTCAGCCATTGTGCACAATTCTAAGTAAGACAACTTTAATAAAACTGAAAAACTGTTTCTGATTTTGAGGATTTTGTAGAAACATATGATTTTGATGGATTATGGAAACAGATAATGTTGCACGTACAGCAAATTATGAAGTTGTATACATCATTACAAATGGTGATTATAAACATTTCATAGCGAAATATGATGCTACATACAACAGAGCAACAGAAAATATTGCATTAATTATACAAACTATACATCCTTAACATTAATTAAGGTGGAATGTACCTTTAAAAATATTTTCAAGAAAGTAGTTGAATTTGGTACCAAATGAAAGTTTGTGATATTCCTGATACGAAATGGACATTGGTTTTGACAGTTATAAATCCTATCACTGTACATCACGTCGCAAACAACACCATCTACGCACGTTTTTGACCGTCTGTCAATGGCCGTAAAATCGCCGTATTTTTCATTTTTGATCTAAAATAGTGACGCATAGAGACAATTTAACCAAACAGAATGATCATGTTAGTGATTTCCTTCATGCTGATAGGAAAAACGTTATAAATTTATTTGCAATTGTTAAATTAATAACAAAAATTGGATGTTTTAAAATTTCGAGTTTTCGTCGATTTTTCACATTTAAAGTCCGATTAGAAAAAATCGGCCCGAAATTTTTTTGCAATTTTTTGATATATTCAGGAACAATATATTTTCAATTCCATAGTCAATTTTCAAAAACTTTCACCGTCGATTTATTTTTCAATCGCGATTTGATGAAGTACACCACACGTCTTATTTTGACGCCGTTAATATCGAAGTTTACGTTTCGTTATGCTGTATATGATTGTTGACGCTAGTCCTTTGGATAAACAACGTTTACAAAAATTCAGATTTGATTTGTAATTTTGAAAATAAAACAACGATACACAAATGATTTTAAAAGCCGTTTTCATATCAAAATTGATGAAATAAAAGCTGTATTCCGCGCTAATTAGGTAAAACCTATAAATGTTTTTTAGAACCAGAGCAAAAAAAATTCAAATATATTGCGGCTGAATATGTTCCGTATGATTGTTTTTCATTTTCAAAGTTTAAAATTAATGCAATATACACATCGAATTACATATCTAAAACAATATCAGAAACCTTTTAAAGATACGATATTATTGAATTTTAGCATACAATGTCACAATAATTATAATATTATCTTACTTCAAATGTGACAGATATTTATGGCTTAAGTTTCCTTAATCAGAAAAAAAACACAACCAACATAAAAGATTGCTTATCATTGGATAAAAAAAAACTCAAGAGTTGGTGGAATATGAACTCACGGCCGTCAAAATAAATCATGTTTCAACCCCGTGCGACCACCGTTTGCCACGTGACTTTATAAACTGTCGGTGCCGTTAAACGTTTCATGCCTAATCCTATGTTGATATATACGTAATGATCTTGTCCTCTGTTTTTAATATCTTCCAGCCGAGACAATGATAAACATTTTGTTGAAGGAACTATTTCGCAAAATATGAAATATAAGGATAAATGTAATAGCTCTTCACTGACGCAAGTACGTACATACATCTGGACTGAGTTTCACAAACTGTGTAATGTCAGTCTAAACTGTAAAACAGATAAATGACCACTCACTTCTCGTCAGGGCAAATAACTATGTTCAACATGAAGTCGGCAATTTCAATTTCACACCTGGGTTACAGATTTCTTCCAAAAACTTGATGAATTTAACAAGCTTCGAATTCTTCTTTTCTTTTTTGTCAGTTAAAGACGGTCGGGCTATTACTTCCCTTTATGTATTATTTGCTTGTAATTTGTAATAAAAGTACATTGCGCTAGTTTACAAGAAGAAATAATAGTAGTTTTTAATATATTCAGATTAAATATAGACAACAGAGTTCTTCTTGCAAATAGAAAAAACTCCATATTAAAAAACTTTTTTGGCAAATATTTATTATTTATGTACCAAATTTTAATATGCGCAGGACGAGAAAGATAAAGACAAAATTAAAACACACTTGTTTTCGCATTTTGGGATCGCGTTAAAATAAAACCACAAGAGAACACAAGAAAACGATAAGCGATTTGAATCAAACATCAAAACGTTTTGTTTTTTTGTAATTTCAATCAAACATCGGAACCTATTCTTATAATTTGTAACTTAGAACACGGTAACGTTATGCGTTTGCATCGGCGAGTGTCGGAATAATGACACGCATTTATGCGTGTACCATGCATATGATTATCGATTCTTTGATCAAATATCTTTTAGTTATGTCACTTGCATTATGCAGATGTGTTTCCACATTTCTTTTGTGCATGTATGGTATATAGTTTTCTGGAAACATTGTAGCAACTATGATGTTGCGTACATCATAGCACCAGATGGATGATGTTGCGTACATAACATCATAGCATCAAAAATGTTGCAAACATCATAGCAATACATGGTTTTGCATACTTTATAGCAGCACATGACGTTGCACGTCAAAGAAACTGATAATATTTCATACATCTTAGAAGCTGATGATTTGTTTAGTGTTGTAAATATGAGCATCAATAAGAGATGATTCTTATATATGCATCCCCCTCCCCACAAAAATGGAAGAACTTTTGTCATCATGTTATTTAATTAAGAGGCAAAGATTGCACATGCATAAACTTATAAAAAAGTAAAGTGAAATAACATCTCATTTTCTGTTATTCCAAAATAGTAAATAATTTCTTTATTGTAGCAGAAGAATACCAGACATCACTGACATGGTGATTATTGAAGTGAACATGCATCAACTTTTATCAGGCCAAACACTAAAAGCTGCTTTCAAATGATTAATTTTTCTGTAATTAACAGGTTGTGATGATGCTATTGTTATACCACATGGCGTTGCTAGAACACCGTCAGGCAGTCAAGTTGGAGATCTGGCCATCTATGAATGTATCTCAGGTTATGGTCTTGTTGGAAACCCCAATGTTGAATGTAAACCGTCTGGCTTTTGGGGAACTGTACCAGAATGTAGACTAGGTAAGAATATTGGCTAGTTTCTAACAACTGTAGTGTATAACTTGCAGTCAAAATGAATCTTGAATTTGTAATATATAACGTAGTAGGTGACATGTTTAGTGTTGAAAATGTTGAAGTATAACAGATATATCTAGTCAGTCAGATGTCAAAGTAAGCTCGCACTTTGCCACTTTCAGATTTCATTTATTGGTTAAATACTGTAAATCCGGATATGATAGCTTAGCTCTTTTCCAGGAAAATTCGTGGGGATTTAACATATTTGTAGGGCATCATCAAGAGACACACTTGATATATTTTGTTGGAGAGATTCTTTTCTGTTGTACACTACCGGATCAATATAAAGAAATTCGAGGCCTAGCTTTGGGTTCGATCTCACTATTTGCAGATTACTGTGGCAAGTGAATCAATACATATAACACGATTTAACTCTCTCAATAAGACTGAAATACAATGGTTGAGATGCTGTCTGACTAGGATAAATGTAGTAATCCAGCTAAGTTATTGCAAAGTCCCTTTTCATGTACCCACATTCTTTTTTATTTGTTTGCAGATAGATTATTTTGAACATGTTCTTTTTATATATGTTGACAAAAATGGTGTCAGTGGGATGACCAATTGAGAGTAGATTGTCCTAACGTATCAAAGGTGTTATTGTTAGATTTAGTGAAATATTGGCTGTTTTGTCATGAAGTGAATTCTCGGGAGTGGTGAAGCTACAAGAGAAAGAAATATTTTTGGAATTCACGAGTAAAATGTTTCACCTTTCGCTTAAAATTTATACTTTGGTGAAGCAAAAGACAAACTTCATATAAATATCTAAAAATAAATAATAACAAGCATTTGTGGATAGAGAGCACAGCCCAGTCAAACCTAGCCTGCAATATTTTGATATGTCGTGTTCGGTGGATTTCAAAAAAGGTAAAATATGCATATCTGGAATCACCACACTCAGAAAGCAGATTGATGTCAATGTAATTTTTTGTCTGCAAGACGTGAGTTAGGCCAGAGTAAAAATTATTTTAGATTCTCATCCCGCCCGCCCCTGTCCAAAACCACCCGCCCCAAAATAATTTATTGGTAAAAAAATCGAAACATATTCTGTTCTGTACAGAACGGAATTTAGACCATCCCGAAATACCTTCTTCGTTAATAAAAAATAAAAATTAAAAAGTGCTCATCCGCCCCTTTTTTCCCAAAATCCGGATGAGAATCTAATAATTTATTTTCTCTGGCCTTATTTTTAATTTGCTGAGACTTGCTCTCTCCCTCCCTCACCTAAATTGTTTTACCGGAAATCAGAGATATATATGTATGAGTTATATTGTGTTATATTGTCCTTATTGTGTACCATGCACTTTGACGGAAATAATATGTGTAGTTCCGCCAGTTGTTTTCTCGTTTAGGGCAAACGCATTCTTTTATCTGGGTACTATAAGCCGCTGCGCAATGAATGGTATTAATCTGAAAATATCATTGAAGGTTCCATGTTCACCGCCCTATGCATACCGTCCTTTGGGATGGATCAAAATTGCACTGTTTATTTTTGTAAATATTGAGTTGCACTAAACCCGGGGCTAGGCGGTGTGGGCAACAATATGCATTTCAATTACTGCCAATGAACAGGCTCAATCATACCAAGCCTGCAATATTTTCATATTTGTGTTCGGTAGCTTTCATAGTTCTCTTTTCATCTATTTGCATCAGTTTTGTATAAACAGTAAAAACTATTTTAAATTTGCACTGAAAACAGCAAAAACAACGTAATATTCCACTGATAGTTGTATTTCACTGAAAATCATCTAAAGCAAAATATTATGTTTTATTGTTGTGTGCTTTTTTTACAGCCGTGTATATGCTTATACATGAACTTATTTCCTTATATTTTTTAGACTGTGGCAATCCACCCACTGTAGCACATGGATCCTATACCTATGCGAATGGAACTCTGGTTGGGGCTGGAGCTGTGTACACCTGTGATTCTGGATACTATATCAGCGGGCAAGCAACTGTCACTTGCCAGAGCTTCGGGGCCTGGTCAACGGAACCGTCTTGTCTCATAAGTATGATCTAATGTTGTCTTAATTATATTGCTGATGACATTTTACTCGTGACGATGCCAAATTCTTCAGGTCATTGTCACATTTGATGGAGTTATGCCCCTTTTTTTACTTTGATTTTGACACGAAATCTTGACGTTGGCTATATCTTTAAACCATTTTTCAATATTTCTTTACGTAACTTAAACATTTTTATTGTTTATGGCAATACGCGCATGATGATGATTCTTTAGGTCAGTGTCACATTTTAATCGATTTATGCCCTTTTTTGTACTTGGATTTTGCACGAAAACTTAACGTTGGCTATAACTCTGACATTTCTCAATACTTCTGAATCAAACTTTCAAATTATATTGCTCGTGATGATGCCAAATTCTTTAGGTCAAGATCACATTTGATGGGGTTATGCCACTTTTTGTACTTGGACTTTTACGCAAAAACTTGACTATAACTTTGCTATTTCTTCATCAAACTTTCAAAAAGAGGTTGATCGGATGACCCTGATAAACGTTTTCATCATTGCATGACATCGGTAACGGATTATTTTACTGATAACAGTACTACGTGACGATTTCAAGATCTTAAGGCCAAGATGGAGTTGTGCCCCTTTTTTGTACTTGAATTTCTATTCCGACATTTTACCTTAGGGCGACACAAGTGTTCAGCTGAACACCCATCTAGTTTTCTTTTCCAGTTCTTATTGACTACAACACTACTTGCACAGTAACCGCGCAATGTAAAACCACTGGTGCTACTTGTCGAGATGATGGTCATGGTGCAGATCGATGTCTCTGTTCGCTGCTCACTCAACACTTTGATCCTGTCACTGACAAATGCTTAGCTGGTAACAGTTTTGTTCATATATAAGAGCATTCCATTGCTAAATGTTTATATATGATACTGGTAATATGTGGTAAACGATATGTGTGCCCTAAACATGGACGACGTTGATAATGAGAAAATTCATTGTAAGAAATAGACTGTTTACGGTAAAAAAGATATTATAAACAAAATTATTTTTATCAATACATAATGAACCGCTGATCTGGCATGCATAAAATCTATTGATGGAGATTTGTGATGGTCAGTTAAGGCTGGGATTGATTTTGTAATTACCTAACAGATATTGAAGTTGCCCAAATTAGTTGCTCTTGTTTGTAAATTCCGTTATGTTCAGTATATTTCACAATCAGCAGATCACAGTTAAGAAATTAGAAATTTTAAAATACTTGTATCACTCTTTGTGCAAAAATAGTTGTTACACTTATTACAATTTTTTTTCTTCTCTAAGTCTGCGGTGGATTACCTGCCCCTACTAATGGGAAAATAGCGCTACCTAGTGTCTATGCTGCTGGTCAAAGTGCAGTGTACACGTGTGACAGAGGCTACTCCTTGACAGGGCCGGCAACAAGGACATGTCTTCCTGCAGGATATTGGAATAGTTCAGCTCCCCAGTGTACAACAGGTGGGTGTGTTAGGTTCTATCCAGAGGAGATAAGAACTGTGATGTTCTTAAGTAAATGATGGCCTCGGCTGTCTGTTAGGTTGCATAGTGGTGAATCAAATGGCTTTTACCTCGAATGTTTTGATTGATAGAGCTTCCAAAGATGAAGTGGCTTGCAATGATACAACTGTCCACATTACTACAGGTATTGAAGTTACTGGGTTGATTCCATAGGAGCATGGAAACCACCCCATTGTATAACTGCATGTGAGTCTTTCCACAGGATCTTTTGCAAAGGACAGATGTCCTGTGTAGTACAGGTATTTGTTTAAGCTTACTTAAGTGGTTTATATATATATAAATCGTTCTCTAATTAGTAAGAATTGAATCAATTATATTACTGCTTAATGCATTTGTCATAAAAATTAACAGTTGTTTTTTCTAGGTTGTCCATACCCCACTGCGCCAAAGAATGGTCATGTGGATGCATCCAGAGGGACTGCTTCAGGAAACACGATCACTTACAGCTGTAACGATGGTTATGCTTTGATTGGGGCTGCACAAAGGAGATGTAACTCAGATGCTAAATGGAATGGCCATGAACCAGTTTGTAAAATAGGTGAGAACTTTAAAAAAAGTGAATTAAGCATATGGCCACATTCGGCAGACACAGCCTCTGAAGAGTGGGAGAATAATGTTTTTGTTACAAGTTACAATGCATTAAGTTTTCAAACAGGGGTGACTGGATTAATGAAAAAAATTCCAACAATATGTATTGAATGGTTTTTTATTTTAACTTCAAACAAAATTGAGTAGCATTTGCATACGCATTTTGTTAAACAATTTCAGGCAGACCTTACTTATTTTTCAGAGTGTCCAACGCTGTTGGACATAGAGAATGGCAAGGTTGATCTGTCATTGGGCACGTTTGAAGGTTCGAAGGCAGTATATGTGTGTAAGACCACATATGCTATAGTAGGAGAGTCCACTAGAACATGTCAGTCTTCAGGCGTGTGGGATGGGGTACAGCCTTCTTGTGTGTTTGGTAAATATGTAGTCTTACACTAACTGTTGTAGACTAATACATCAAGTACAATTTAAATAAAAACCTTAACTAATGAGTTAAGTTATCAGCCACAGGTTTCGTTCACTCAATTACTGAATCTGGTAATGATATTTTTTTATTAAATGAAATATTTTTTCGATCGCTTTTGTATGAATTTAAGGGTTTGAGCTGATGAATTGCATATTTGTAATTTGGAATACAAGTTTGCAAGTCTAAGTCCATTGTTGCAATAATACCATGGTGGTGCTGTTTAAAAATAACCTTGTTAATAACGCTTCAGAGCTTATTACAGTTAAAACGATGTAGATGACGTCTGAAAGCAAGGAAATACTTTCTTATTTTACTTATTATTTCTTTCAGCAATATTCCCAGACGTAATTCTAGTATTTGGTTCCCTGTTCGTTTTTCTGGTGCTAATTGATGTATTTGTTCTTGGCTTCTGTGTCTACATAAGATACTTTCAGAAAAAACCAGTACGTATTGTATTTTCCTTTTCTCGACCATACACGCTTACTCAAACACTCTCACATACCACATCGAAGATTGTATGTTCAGCGACTTACAGATTTGTATTAACACCTGCTTATCAGGCTTCTAATACTGTAATTATATTGTATACACAAATTTTGTGGCGTGAGCAGTAGTGCATTTCCATTATATTACTGTCCGTGATAAGGCTCAATCTAAGCGAGCCTGCATTATTTGCGCATTTGTCGTATTCGGGGGCTATCAATGTTCCCTTTTCATCTACTTCTTCATCTAAGAGTGATATTATTGCTGCACACACTCTACAAATTAAAATTTTTTGAATTAGTATAAAGCCAAAACAAGATAAAGTTCAGATTACATAAACGACCTTCAGAAAATATTTAATAATGATGTGATACATTACAATATTTAGTGCAAGGATAATAGCATAAATAGCATGATTTTTATGATGGCTCAATGTCAGATAAATAAACCTGTATTGTGTTGTTTTTTCTAAGGACGTGCCTTCAGCTGACATAGGTGAACCCAAAAAAGACCTTAAGAAGGAAAAGAGGAAGAAGAATTACTTTCCAGATACGTTGAAAGATGAAGAGAAAGGAGTTCCGCCATCAAGTCACAGACATTCCAGCAAGGAGCATCGCGATCGCAAGGAAAGGGAGAAGCAAGAACGCAGAACTAGAGCTGCAAACAGAACAGTTCCAGAAACAAGGCATGAAATTCTGCCGACAGACCATCATCCACCGCCTCAGAATGGACCAAATGTCCGTATTGAACGAAATCCTTATCTTGGCTTCGATAAACCAAAGTTTCTGAAAAGCTTGACTAAGAGTCGTTCGAAGCCAGCAACGAAAGAAAATGATTATGGTTTGGATTTGACAGATACAGAGCTCACTAAGGTAGAGGACATGCAGTTCACTTCACTTGACACCCCTCAAGCCCCAACGAGCTCAGAACATCGGGCAAATAAGGGCCTCGGAGAAGAAACCGCCAACCATGTTCATGTAAGATCTTTAATAACTAGATTTATTCAGTGGAAAAAAAGAGTTGAACGTTTTTGTTTTGTTTATGTGTTTATGGCAACAGTAAAAGTACTGACTCATAATATTTGAAAATTGTATGAAATCAAGACACTTGATTTTAAGGATTTAACGGAACTAATTTTAGTTGTTTTTTATAGTAAAACTCTGAGACTGACGTTCTCGGATTACTCTAACATAATTGCCATGCTAACACATATACATATTTTTAGCATGTATATACATTACTACAAATGTGTTTAACGTTCAGTACAAAAATCTTTATATTGTCCTCACATATATTTTAAAAATTTACTGATAATGCTGCTTATATATATATATATATATATATATATATATATATATATATATATATATATATATATATATATATATATATATATGAAACATTATTGCAAATGTCTTCATAGAATCCTTACAAGCATTAACTTTCTCAAAATTAACTAGAAATTTTGCTCACTTGAGATTTTCAACTTAAAAAAGTAATATATGCATATATGCATATTAGGAATGGCCACACTCACAAAACACAGCCTCCCCACGCAGCGAAAAGAGAGAGAGAGAGAGAGAGAGAGAGAGAGAGAGAGAGAGAGAGAGAGAGAGAGAGCATGTTTGTTATAAGTATGTCAATTCAAATAGGACGCCACAAACAATTAACGAAAAAGAGAACCTTTGGGGATACCGCCTTGGAACGGTAAGTGGCAAAACAAATTACCACTGGGGGTTTAAACCAGGTCCTAGGGTGCACCAACCTCACACTTGCCCCAACAGGTTCTCGTATCACAAAACAAGTACAAATTGTCTTGGTGAAATAACTCCAACCCACCCTTTGGCTCAATAATGTTGCATGCAAAAGCACACAAACATATGAAATATAAGAAGCTAATAGCATTGCAAAGCCTAGGGCGGGTACTCAATGATCT